>JARHVA010001412.1:1780000-2012500 GCA_037957365.1 Torreya grandis
ATCTAAATTGAGGGAATCCAATGCACTCTATTGAGGTTACCAATCCATGTTCTTAAAAGTTAATTAAACAAGAAGTTTCATTTTAGATATGTAATGGTATATATGGTGCTTGCATGGAAAAGTAGAAAGTATTGATACACATTCCACCCATGGCTATTGGCTAGACCATCTTCCAATATTGGAACAACATTGAAGATTTGTTAGACATAGAGCCTCTTAAAAATTATAGCATGATGAATTAAGGTAATAAGACCCAAATTATAGGGTCAAAAAGCATCTAATATCCAAATAGATGAATCTACCTTATGAGCATAACCTAGGTGCTTATGATAATTTTTACACATGGTTTCATATTTCTATGAGGTCTTGATAAGGTTGAAGAAATACAACTTCAACCTAGAAGTAAGATTGATGAGGGATCTAAAGGGAAGTGATTACATATAAAAACTCAATATAAAATAGTACCTCCTATTTGGAGGTCATGCTTTTGGCACCCCTCAAGCCCAACCACATGCAAAAACATAACAGTCCAAAGCACGAGTTGCACAAAAACATGAAGTGCAAATTGAACAAAAGCCTAAGGAAAATAGACCTGGTGAAGGTCAATCATCTTTAGCCTAGCCTTTAAAACTAGAGTTCCCCATTTTTGTGTGTGTGTGTGTGTGTGTGTGTGTGTGTGTGTGTGTGTGTGTGTGTGTGTGTGTGTGTGTGTGTGTGTGTGTGTGTGTGTGTGTGTGTGTGTGTGTGTGTACTTACATTATATCTAGGATAAATAGTGGAAGATGCATTACAAATATTGGTTAGTGCCTATGAATCATATGAATAAGTTGAATAAGTAAAATAACATCCATCTCAAACTAAGGAAATATTAGAGATAGAAAAAGATAAAGGCAAGTAGGTAGACATGCACTTAGTTCACATTGCTCCCCCATAGAAAAGAAAATTTGAACTGGCCCTGGTTCTTATAAGACCAAAAAAACCTAGAGTGATCTTCATTCACCCATTGAGTGAAGTCAATATCTTTAGTGATGAAAATCCAATCCATGGGCCAATCATTCCTAACTGGTTTCTATATGTGAAGTTACAAAAGATAACAACTATGCACCACCAGTGGGGAATCACAAAGTTAGTGAAAATTTGTGTTCATGATGAACTCAAACCTTAGATCTTGGAGCTAAAATGACAAAAAAGAGATAGAGAGAGAGAGTTCTAAGAGCTAGAAACTACATTGTAACCTTTGAAACAATTTAATATAAGTAGGGAATACTGTAAAATTTTTCTTAATTATTTGTGTGAATTGCCATCAAGTCTTATCTCTCAATTTCTTGTTCTAAGTCTTAGATTTGAATGGTTTTCTATAATTATGGATGTGCATCTATAATATAGGGTTTCTAATTTTTGCAAATGCTAAATTAGTTGAATATAATTAGGTTTCCTTCATTTCATTTACTCTACATAAGGATGTACTATGTTATTTTATTACAGTAGTAAATCTTTAATGTAAAGCTAGGTCCTACTTTTACTCTTTCATACAATCTTTAAATACTAGCCTAGTGTGTAATGGGATTTGAGTATATACTATTTCACATTATACACTGGTTGAATGCATGCTTAGTTAGAATTTAAGCCTTATTATAATGATTGAGATAAAGATCAACAATCACATGTTTTCTTTCCACCCTACCCTTCCTTTTCATTCTTTTTTAACCAGATCACTATAGATTAAAATCATTGTAAATATTCATTCTATAATAGTATTATATTATATCTTGATCATAATTCATCAGTATGATCATAAGTGCTTCACATCCTACAAATATCATTAAGGACCAAGGTAGCTCCTAACCACCAATTAATATAAATGTTATGGAATAGTCTACATGCTTTGCCTCTATTTCACCAAAGATAATCTAATTATCACAACCTACAGCTCATGCTTTAAACTCCCTAAGTTCTAAAATGAGAAGTGTGTAGACACTAGTTTTATACACCTTTGTGTATTAATGTGGTGTGTCATCATGTTATCCTTCATCTCTAACATAATGGCCCTATTCATAATTATTTGAAATAATTACCTATTTATCTTTATCACATGAGTTAATTAATTAAATTACTATAGTGAAATAATAATTAACCCTATTTTAATATCCCTAACCATAAAATCATAAAAACAAATAAAAAACAAGAACCCCCAACCTCCTAACAAACCCATCCCATTGTTTAAATAACCTAATAACTTAGACATTAATTAAACCTATCTTTACCCTGTAAACAACCCTTTTGAATGGCCTAAGTATCACCTACATGTATTTTGGGCAAATCGACATTGATTCTTCAAGATCGACATCAATCAACCCAAAACAACATCAATACATAAATATAAAGTGATCCTCCTCATCTTAAGGAACATGCACAACACTTTTTGACTTTAGACCTCTACTAGATTTTTCTTGGAACCTACGTACATACATTGTTGACACTTTGCCACCTTGTGGAGCCTCTATTCATCCAACTATCAAGGGATTTCGAAGGTTTTTTTGTATAATTTTATACTATTATTTCTTTTCATGTTTCAATCCATTCAAGGTTAATATTTTATGTTAATTCATTCATATTTAAATCTTACTATCATATGCATATCTATTTCAACATTTCCATTTAGTTTTCATCATTTTATTAATTTTACAAGTCGTTATCATCACTTATTTTCATAGTTTAGCATTTTACTCAGAATCAATGCTAAATTATTTAAATCGATAGTGATCCTATAAGATCATCATCGATCCCTCCTAAAATATTAAAATAGCCTTGAGGTCTATTTTCACAACATTCAAAGTCCTAAAAACCTATTAAATCCTACATCCTATTTTCTAAAAATATGTCTTTCACATGTAGATGACTCTGCCTAGATTAGTGCATGATATTGTTAGCATATTTGATCTCCCCATTATCCCACAACCTTTAGTCACTGATCAAAGCAACATTGCATTAAAATTAGGTCTTTGTAATATGGTTTTGACACCTAATTAGGAAAGCATTAGTGAATAATTAGCTATAATTCAAGAGGACATTGACATAGCTACTAAATTTTGGGATGATTACTTTGATCAAACTAATATTATTATAGATTAGACATCTTTGTTGTTATCTATTTTGCATCCTATCTTTATATATCTTTGTAGTTTCATGTTGATTTATAAAATTGAGTGTTAAACATGGGCTGACATCTACCTAAGGAAGTAGATTACTTCTTGGGACTAGTTTCTTACCAAGCAACCCATTCATCTTACTATTAATCAATGTTTTATGAGTTAGTGTGATTTATAGGTCATTCTTTCCTCGACAAAGAGGATTTCCCACAAGCTTGATTAATGGTGTCCAAATGATCTCCATTTCTAGGTAATTTTTAAAACCCTACATTCACTTTATTTTTAGTAGCTAATTATATCACATTGAAAAAAAATACTAAAACATTTTGGCATGCCCCATGGGACCATCAAGTCTCATTTTTATTATTACAATTCAAAAATCTTGAATTTTCTCTCTTTTTGTTTCTTTGTGTGAATTCATTGAAAGAACATCAAGTTTGCATTTTATTTCCTTTTTGAGGTTAAAATAAATTGCATTCATTTTTATCTACTTAATTAATTCACATAGAATAATTTTGCAATAAATTCATCATAGTCATCACTCTTTCACACATAGTCCAAATCATAGTCACAATACACTCATTTAAACACTTGACATAGGGAAACCAATGGGGATTTCATCACCTTGTGGAAACCTATTATTTGGTGATCCCACTTATATTTCACCACCAAAGGGAGGACCAACTTAGTTCTCTAACTAAGAATACTCTTTAGAATATCAATATATCTTGGCTAAGCACTTGCACTAGCTGTGGGATTGTGATATGAGTGGAGAAATCCCCAAGTATCAAGCCACATACCAGTACCAATACATATTTCCTTTGAGTTCCAAAACAAAATACCCAAATCCATCCTTAGATTACCATTTCTTAGGACCCTTGTGATCCTTTTTTCTTTGTTTCTTTTCACATCTTAAAATTGAAAAGAGATAAAAACTTTTTGGGATGACTTTAGCTTGTGCATATTTCATCCACAATTAAAAGAGAGATAATTTAAAAAGAAGTTTTTGTTTTATTTTTTCTTTTGCTTTCCAT
Organism: Torreya grandis; assembly: GCA_037957365.1. Lineage (NCBI taxonomy): Eukaryota > Viridiplantae > Streptophyta > Pinopsida > Cupressales > Taxaceae > Torreya > Torreya grandis. The sequence continues at coordinate 1,784,184 of JARHVA010001412.1, forward strand.
CTCATGGTTTTGACTAGGCAACAATCAAAGAAAGAATCTAAAGTGGGTGTCACGTCCTCTCCTATGAAACATACACCTAGATATTCCTCTACCCTGAGTCCTTTGAAAATCCTATGTTTTTGCACTTTTATTCTCAAGGAGATCATTCCTTTATGTAAATATTGGACAATAACACTATTAATCTCAATTACTACCTTAGTAATCAATAAATACACATTCTTCCTTTCCCCCCATACTATAGATTATTGATATTTATATAGGATGCCTTTTGAGGGAATCGAGAAAACTAAAGGATTGACCATGGCCATGGTATCCTTTTCTACCATCACTCTTCCATCTAGCTCTAATACTCAAATGATGAAACCTTTAGAAAGCTAACCACCTATAGTATTTACCAATTCTCAAACCTCCATTACTTAGGTTCAAAGTGCTTACACCTCTCATCCTATATCCATTATTCCTCCCCAAATGTTAGTAGTATCAATCCCTATAAGTATCCCACCTATCAAAATGAGTCTAGCATATAGTTGACAAGCTCTGCAATATACACAACAAATCCCTTCAATGCAACCTCCCCAATAGTATGTCTCCATAGCTACTCAATATACGAGTCCATTGAAATCATTGGGGACTAATTATTTCCAATCTTCCAAACAATATAATATTTTTTTGTAGGTCCCATAGTACATGGTGGTATCCTAACCCATTATGTCTATTATAGTTGGATACCCTTCCTCACAACCCTTATCTACTCTTTAGCAAGGTGTTTTAGGGAATGTACCTCTGAATAACCCCCAATTAGACCTCATAAACATCATTATGAATAGGATGAATAATTTGGAAGACTCCACCTTTGGACATAATACTATGCCCACATATGAGCAAATTTGTAAGGAACCTATCCACCTATCTATTACTATCTGATTGTATCCCTCACAATGGGAACTACTCAAGTTTACTAAGTTTTAGAACAAAGAATATCCCTAGCAGCATCTTAGAGCATTTTGACATGCATGTTACCTTATAGCACATGTTGATGCATTACTACTCAAGACATTTCCCATGTTGCTAGTAAGAGCTACATTAAATTGGTACAGCTCTATCCCTCAACATTTACTCTTTTCCTTTGGGCAATTGACACAAATTTTATTACAACACTTCTTGATTAATATTTCTTGAAAAGTGAGTATCATGGATTTATATGTCATTCAACAATTTGAAGATGAATTCATATTAGACTCTCATTGACATATCCTAATCAACCAATTAACCTTTTCCTTACCTTAAACTGAATTAATTAATTTTTTTTCATTCTCTGGTGCAAAACATATCTCATCCATGTTATAAATTAAAACCTTTAAAACTTTCAATGAAACCTTTACCATGGCACATAAACTCAAAATCTGGGACATTGAAGAGGGAAAAATTAAGTAATGCACTAAAAACTTCAAACCTGACCCCATAAAAAGCAATAACAATAATCCTAAACCAAAAGGGGTAGCAAATGCTATGATTCTAAAAAATTCTTCCCCTCCAACACCCAATAAATCAGGACCATCCACTTCTCAATTACAACCATCTAGAGGCCTTACTCATTTCCCCCAATAAATATACCCCTTTAGGAGAACCTTACACATATGTATTAGATAAACTCCTACAAGCAAAAATTATTAAACTCCCTCCATTTAGACGAGTTGATGACACATGTCCTAAACCCACTTGGTATAAAGAGGATGAATTTGGTGCCTATTATAGGGTAATATGACATGACATAAAATGATTCTAGTCCTTTAAACAATTGGTACAAGGCCTCATTGACAAGGGGGACATTCATTTGGACAATCCAAATTCTCCTCCCAACTAATATTTAGATATTTTCAAGCATCCATTTCCAAACCATCCATCCACATCTAACATAGTCCAAGCTAATCCTAGAGAAACACAAAATAAGGCTACACATATGACTGATACAATCTATGACCAATTATTTCCTAAAGATACTCCAGAGTAATTGCCAGTCTTGGATCTCCTTACAAGAGATGATTTTGATGTAAGTCAACTTATAATTATTTAGATAACTCCCATAACCTCTATAGAGTTCCTCAATCTCATTACATGGAATCATTCATGTGAACCATCCCCTTCATCTTCACAAACTGAGTCTCCTAAAAAGGAAAATGAAACCCCTCCTCAAGATGTCATAGATACACATCTGGATACTTTTAGAGTTAAACATTCCACCCCTTGGGTCTTTGGTGAACCTATTCATAATATTCATTGAGATTGTAATATAGTAGGATCTTATCAATTCACCTTATACTAAGACCCTTTAAAATCATCCTCTATCACAATTGGGACAAAGGGTAAGGCTCTTATCATTGATATATGGGACAATTGTCTTGGTATTCCATCAAAGAAAGCCTTAACCCATCCTCAACTCAAGGTCGATATTTTTTAGATGTCAAAAGATAAAAACCTTAGTCTAAATACCCCTTCTATTCTCAACACACAAAAGAGTAAAGGGTTAACCCTTTTTATTTCATCTCTATCATCTATTTTAGGTCCTCATCCATATTCCAAAATGACTATCCCTATCATAGGTTCTTCCATTCAAACACATGGGAAAATATAAAGTCTCCCTCCATTATTAAACACACCTCCATCTTGATATACACTATATTATACTAAAGGACCATTAGATAAACTTAAATAAAAGGTTCCTAAGGTCATCCCTACCATAAAAGCTAAATTTCAAAACTAAATGATCAATACTTTGCTAAGGGAGATGGTACAACTTATTATAAGACCACAAAATGACCCTTTGAAAGGATCTTATGCTATAATCTTAAGACAATTGTTGGATATGTTGATGGTGTAAAATTGAGCTAGATCTTAACCAATCAACAGTGGGAAGTTTCAAGCTATGGGACAATGTGGCTTGAAACAACCTCCAAGTTTTAAAGAAGATGGTCTCTTCTATTTTATAGGTGTTGGGGAAAAGGGATACGAGACTAAACAGAAACGCAAAATGTAGGAATTAAAACCTAACTATGGCAATGCACCTGAGTGTAATCCTAATCCTAAACTAAGCACAGTGAGGCTATTATATGATTTTATTACATTTAAGAGTAGACAAGTTCATGATCAATGTAAAAGATTGGAATAACAAAAATATAGGCTCACAACAGGGGAGTCTTTTGCTGAGATACAAGAATTGTCAACAAAGGCATAGTGTTCAATCTTCTTATTGAATCTTCCAGTCACATAAGAGGTGCATAAGTCACGCAAAGTTATGTAGAACTTCAAACTCTAGAAAATGAGACAAAATCAAATAACATTTCCAATCACAACACTAGAAAATCTACAACATAAACTACTTTGCAAATGACATAGATAACATCAACACATGCATAGTATTCAATTTTCTTATTGAATCTTCCAGTCATACAAAAGATACAGAAACACACACAGTCATATAAACCTTTCAACTCAAGAAAGTGGAACAAAATCAAATGATATTATTGGTCAAAACTCTAAAAAGTCTAAAACTATACAATTCCCCCTTTTTCTTTTTACAATTCTCCCTCTTTTATAGCCTCAAATCACTCCCTTCATCATCCCCCTTCCCGCACAATCTTCTCCATCCTTTGCTCATAGGGGACAAATAGTCGGTGCCTTCAATGCTATGGGTGGCTCCAAAAATCTACCCGATGAACTATTTCATCTACTCAAATTAACTCCAACTGATTTTCCCTCCATTTCACTTAATAGTAACAGATACACGAAACACTCTATTATGTTTGAAATGGGAGAGGACACTTAGTCAATTTTCTAAAAATCCTTGTGATGACCTAGAAGGCATCAAAAAATGACACTTGGCACTTTCTACCTAATTCATTAAAGACACGTGACTCTCTCCACCTTTTTGGGGATATCGTAGTATCATTTGGGACATATATTAGACTTTTATGGATGGCAACAGCTAGAAACTTCTATAGACGCTAAAGTAACACCCGAGGCCCACCACAACCTATATTCAACAATGAAACTCAAAGATGGTCTCTTAGGAATTGGCACATGGTAGCCTCTACTACCTCTGGGAAGATGTGTGGCATGATTTGCTTCTCCTACTAGGGGTATGTGGAGCCTTCCAATTTTTTAGGGATGGAGTAAGCAAGGAACTCAAAGAGTGACGCTTGGTAGAATCTGCTACTTTATGGCACTTGAGCAAAAATGAAATGATGCCTTTATGCATTGAATGAAAACATTCGACCCAGGCATTAAACCAAAGTTCCTCAGATGTCAACACATGGTGACCTCTGAGCTTCTTCAAAAAGGTAGTTTAGGGCCTCTACTATTTCCACCTAGCTCTTTTTGCTCTCTTTGTTGCTTAGCTTGTTGGAAGTCTTATCAAAATAGGAAACATGGGTTGCTCTTATGATACATAGATGCTGACACATGGTGCATTTTATGGTTCTCTAAAAGGCTACAATGAGGTCTTTAGAAGTCACCAGCTATCCTTCTTCATCTCTCAAAGGTTGACATGTGGCCACTTCTACTTGAATCCAATACTTAGGCCAAAATTGAAATGAAAAGAACAAGAGAGACAAAAAGGGATCATGTTCTAAGGATGACACTTGGTAGCTTCCACTGCACTTTGACACTTAGGCAAAAATGAACCCGTCCTCTACTCCAAAACTTTATGGCTTCACTCAAAGTGCACAGGAACCAAAATTTTAGTGCTCGACTAAAAATTTGAAAGCCACGTAGAGTAAAAATTTACTCTATAATTATTGGTGACCCTCAAGACTTTTGAGCCTGATCAAAAATAAACTCCACCTCTCACTCGATCAAAATTCTAAAAATTACAGCTTCAAAGAGCCATCAAAAAATGTTTAAAACACATATTTAAAGCAAAGCATGAAAACAATGGAGAAACAATGCAAAGAAGGGAAATTATTTAACAATAATACATGAGAGATCCAAGTCAATTGAAAAGTTTCAAATAGATCTTGTTTATAGGAATCTATTAAGGTTCTCCCTCCATTGATTCTAACTCAAAAGAATTCTCTTGCTTGCACACATGAATCCTATACAGACCAATCCATAATGCTTCGAATTTGGTATGCTAACCTAGTTTGGTAGCCCTTGCGTCCCATTTCAAAACAATCGATCCTACTTCAAAATTAAGATGCAAATCCCTTTTATCAAAGCAAGCCTTAACCATTCCTTGATGCTTGATCATGGAATCATGGGATATATCTCTCTTTTCTTGAACTTCTAGAAATTTTGTGAGTCTAACCTACATGGGTCCATTTTCTTTGATCTCAATTTGCTTGATCAGCTGAAGAGTAGGGATTTCCAAACTTAGGGGAATCACAACATACTTTCCATACACCAATTCATAGAGAGACATTTTGATCACCTACTTAGGCATGATCCTATCAGCCCATAGTGATAGATTAAACACTTTGTGCCACTCTTTGTGATGATCCACCCCCACTCTTTTGATGAGTCTTATTAGGTTCTTGTTGGTTAACTCTGGCAGACCATTACCTTGAGGGTGATAGTTAGATGAGGTTTTTATATATATTCCATGTCTCAAGGCAAATTTAGATACCTTAGACCCCAATAATGCTTTAGCATTATCTAAAATGATGGTGCGAGGAGCCCGAAAGTGAGTAGTGATACCTCTTAGAAAATCTAGGATCACATTCTCTGTTACTTCCTTAACTGGGATTACCTCGGTCCATATAGTGAAATAGTTTGTAGCAGTTAATATCCATTTGTGACCCATGCTAGACACTAGATTTATCATCCCAATGAAGTCAAGACCCCACTGGGCAAAAGGTTCATCCACAACTATGGACTAAGGGGCATGGCTGGATTCCTCTGCATCCCTGTATAATACTAGCAGGATTGACATTTTCTAACTAGCTAATAATAATTTGCAAATAAAGTAGGCCAAAAATATCCTACCTCACTTATTTTTATGGCTATGTTCTTTTTAGAAAAAGGTCCTCCTGATGTTCCATAATGCATTTCATGAAGTATCCTTTTGGCTTCAGCCTATTCTACGCATATTAACAATTTCCCATCAGAATTTCTTCTGAAAAGGACTTGTTTAATTAAGACAAAATGAAATTCATGTATCCTATAATACCTCATTTTGTTTTAAGGGAGTTCTTTTAGATAAACCCCATTTTTCATGAATTGAATCCTGTAGGTGACCCAGGATTTCAGATCAACCTCTTGTAACTTAAGCACCGTCTTTGGCTCTCCTTCCAAATTTGCTTCCTTAGGTAGAATCTTTTCCAACTCTTGGATTATATATTGGTACAGACCCCTACCATTGACCAACTTGGTGGGTCTGACATCCACATCATATTCAAGGATATTAGTGATCCAATTGGCTCTTTTCTCTGTAATCTCCCCCTCCATAATGTATTCCCTAACACTTGGGTGAGCCACAAGTATCAAAATTTTGTTCCTTGAGATCAGATGCCTAAATTTCTTGAGGGCTTTCACCATGGCATAGGCTTGTCATTCCACAAAATTATACCTAGTCTCATAATATCTGAGAGTTCTTGAGAAAAAGGCTATTGGGTGCTCCCCCTCTAGCCTATCATTCTTTTGAATTAGGATAGCAGCAATACTTGACTCCCCTCCATAGACATACATTATAAAGGGCATGGAAAAATCTGGGTTCTTGAGCACTGGGGCTGCTAAGATAGCCTTCTTGACCCCCTCAAAAGCTTGCCTTCCTTTTGTAGTCCACTTGAAGACCAGATCCCTTTTAAGTAAGAGTGTCATTGGCCTAACCAAGCCTACAAAATTAGATATGAATTTATTGACAAAATTGATATTTCCCAAAAAGGACTGGACTGCCTTTTTATTGGCTGGGAGAGGTAGGTCCATTATAGTTGTGATCCTCTCAGGATTTATAGAAACCCCTTCCTTGGATACTATGTGTCCTAATAGTTTACCTTGAGGCACAATAAAAATACACTTCTTGGGATTCAAAGATATCTCAAAATCTTAACATTTCTTGAAGACAGACTCTAAATGATAAAAATGATCATTAGCATTTTTTGAGAAAATAGTGAGGTCATCCAAATAGACTAAGATGACCTTGTTTATAAGTTCACCAAAGGCTATATCCATAGCTCATTAAAATGTGGCTCCTACATTTGATAAGTTGAATGGCATCTTTGCATAGGAAAATGTCCCCCATTTGGTAGTGAAAGCAGTTTTATACTAGTCTTCCTTAGCGAGCTAGATCTGATTATACCTAGAGAAACCATCAAGTAGAGAAAACCTCTTTAATCCAGCCATAGTTTGTAGAATTTGTTCCATGGAGGGTAAGGGATAGTGGTCCTTTAGAGATTCTTGATTTAGATCTCTAAAATCCACACATAGCATTACATCTCCATTCTTTTTTCTAACTGGGACTAGATTTGATACCCAGGTTGAGTGTTTGATTAGAAATATTATTTTAGAATCTAGAAGTTTTTGCAACTCATCTACCATTAGGGGCTCTATCCTTGGATTTAATGGTCTCTATTTCTATCTGATGGGTTTGGATCCCTCAGTCAATTCTATGGTATGTTGGATAATGTCTCTATTGTATCCATGAAGGTCTTCATAGCTCCAGGCTATGACTCTGTCATACTTTTGGCACAACTCAATCAATCTTTCCTTTTCTTCTAGAGTTGCAAAATTTTTGACCTTTAGTCTTTTCCCATCACTCACCTCCACTTTAGAATAGTCTGCCTTATCTACCTAGAACCTTTTCTTTCTTAGGCTTACATCTTCTAGGTTGAACAAATTTTCTAAGGTGATCAGTCCTTTGGGGAGCTTATTGGTCCTTGATTAAATAATCTGATCACCATATGCCTCTTCAATTTTAGTTTGTAACTGATCCACAAACTCATTTTATTTTTTTAAGAAAGAGACTACTTGAGCATCATTTTCAAACACTTGCCAATTCTCATCATTGTCTAGGATAGTTGGCCTCACTGTAGCTTTTACTGACTCATTGTTAACCAATAGGCTAGTTGTTGGGTTAAACTATGAGCCAATCTGAGCCATCTTGTCAGCCTTAGAGTTTTGATTTCTAGGGATTATCTCAATATTAAAAGCTTTAAAATCTTCTATCAAATCCCAAATCCTATGCTTGTAGGATCTCATTCTCACATTCTTGGCCGTTGCCTTTTCTCGTATTTGCTTCACCACTAACTCTAAATCTCCTTTTACTCTTAGGTTCTTTATTCCCTTTTTTTGGGCTAACAGGAGCCCATGTACTAAAGATTCATATTCTGCATCATTATTAGTGCAAGAAAATTGGAATTGGATAGCTCTTAAAATTCTATCACCATTTGGAGCAGTAAGACAAATCCCTGCTCTAGCACCATGTTTACTTCTAGCCCCATCAAAATTCAAAGTCTAGAGCTCTGAATCTTAAGCATTAGGTGCCTCTTCTCTTATAACATTTCAGATCACTTGATCCTCATCAAAAATGACATACGTGCCCAAATTAGTAGAGTCATAGTTCCCATATGGGTTGCTAAGCATCATAGCCAACAACTGGCTATTTTCTTCTTCTTGATCATGCTTAGTCCATTCTCCTAGTTCTTTGACAAAATTTATTTCTTCTTTATTCATCAATGCATGATCTACTTCTAATCTTGTTGTTAGTTCATTGGTGATGTGATCTTTGGACAGTGGTTCAGACAGAATTTTCATCTTTGAACCATACCTGGTTCTCAGAATGAGGTAAGACCAGTCAAGAGACATATACCCTCCTATTTTTGCTATAAAGTATCTAGATAAACATAAACCAAAGATGGGAGGGATATCTATGACAACTATATCTTGGTTAACAATTATATTGGGACATGTGTAGAACTATAGGGGGAGTTGTTTGATTCTCCCTATGGTTTGCACTATTTTCCCATCTAACTGCATAACTCCCTTTGCAAGGGGTTCATATTATATTTCTAAGGCATCAACTATTTACTTAGGCATCACAGTGGTATTAGCTCTTGAATCTATCAATGCATTATGTAGGTGTTTCTTTATAACTATCAGAGTCAAATAGAAAGGCTCTGGCTTGGATTTACTTGTACTGCATTGTTCATGAAGGCTATTGTCGTTAGAGGAACCGTATCTTTGAGCTTTTCCTTTTTAGTAGGCCCTCCCTTGGTAACAATACCTTTAGGTGCCCCTTGCCCTTACAGAGCTTCTTGCAGTAGTGTCTTTTGTTTAGGAATTGCCAAAATATCCCATATCAACACTTGTGCTAGAGTTTTCTTTAATTGGTCCATAATATTGATCGGTCCCAAAGACTGAGTTTTTTGGTAATAGGGATACCTCATTTTTTCTTGAATCTGGGTAGGAATCCCTTGATCTTACACTGACTGAGACACTTCCTATCTAACAACAACATTCCCTTGCCCATGAGATGGAGGATTATTCTTGACTTGACCACTTACAAACTCAGGCTGCTCCACCATTCTCTTCTTCGATCCAGTGTAATAATCGGATTGTACTACTGGCCTTTGGGAGGTGGATGCTTCATTCAAGAAAATTACTTCTTCATCCTCAAACCATGAGAACAAATCATGTTCTAGGGCTATTTCTTCCTCTTGCTATAAAGACATTCCCTACATCTGAGCCACTAGTACTAAATTCTACATGCCAAGAAATTGGTAGGCTAGATTGCTATTGCTACTGGTACTGGTTAACTGACCATCTATTCTTCTTTGCTTAGCCACTCTTTGTTGTAGATTACCTCTAGGACAATCTCTAGGGGTGTGAGCATTGTTGCAAGGGAAACACCAAGCATTAGTATCATCTACATAATTATTTTGACCTGGAACCATCTCCCTATTTGAGTTGGGAGGAATGGTCTGTGAGGGTGTGGGAATAACAACTAATCGATTTGTTGTTTTATTGTTGGTTTGCCTTGGAGGGCCTTGATACTGGCTTGGTTGAGATGAAAATCTATTTCCTTGATAGCCTTGATAAGGAGGTTTGGTGAAAGTATTATGCTGCCTCTTCATATTAATCAACTCATTGGAGAATGTTCTTAGCATACTCTTGATATCATCCATCTCAAATGGCAGAGTAGGGACTGGTTGTTTCAGAGATGGTGAAGGGTAAGCATACATAGACATAGGGGGGCTTACAGCTCTAAGAACCTCTTGAGGTAAAGGTAAGGATATTTTTGGGAACATAGGCATGGGAGGCCTTAGAGGTAACTTTCCAGCATCGATTAAATGGTTCTCAGCTCTGATCACAAGGTCATAAGCTACTGGCAAAGTGTGTCCTCCCAGTGATTGAATCATAATAGATATATCTAAATTTAAAGCTTTGAGATAGAATATTATGGCCATACTAGAGGGTGGCTTAGCTACAACAGGATTCTATCCCAAGTTTTTTGGAATCTAGAGTTGAAGTCAGTCATGTCTTCTTGCAATCACCTTTGAATGGTGATCAACTGCTGTAATAAAGAGGACTTATCACCCTTTTCTACAAATCTTTCAAAAAATAGATCTCCAAGCTGGTCCCATGTAGAAATGGTATTTGGGTTCAAGGACTGATACCATTCTAAAGCCTTCCCTTTGAATGAGGTTGCTAATAACCTTAGGGCCACATTTTGCTCTATGACACCATGTATGGCACATACCTCTGATACATCTTGAAGATCTTCCATGGGTGTTTTTGAGTCTTGCCCACTAAATTTGGGTAGAGCCTTTAGAGCATTTCCTAGAAAGGTCCCAAATTGCTAGTGGTGTTAGGAGGATTAAGGGGCTACCAGTGTTCCAGCTCACATAATTTCTTAGAGGGACATTGGCTCCCATGTTCGGTACTGGTAGAAACTGGTTAGCTCTTCTTCTTGGACTAACTGCCAAAGGTGGCAAAAGAATACCTGGCTTTGTAGCAAATTGTGATCTGGTGACTGGTCCACAGCTCTGACTCCTCATAGCTCTCTGGTTCATGTGGTCTTGAAGTTTCAAGACAGTCCCACCAGGCATGCCAAAAACTGTTGATGGCATAAAATTATGCTAGATCTTAACCAATCAACAATGGGAAGTTTCAAGCTATGGGATAATGCGGCTTGAAACAACCTCCAAGTTTTAAAGAAGATGGTCTCTTCTATTTTATAGGTGTTGGGGAAAAGGGATAGGAGACTAAACAAAAATGCAAAATGTAGGAATTAAAACCTAACTATGGTGATGTGTCTGAGTGTAATCCTAATCCTAACCTAAGCACAGTGAGGCTATTATATGATTCTATTACATTTAAGAGCAGACAAGTGCATGATCAATGTAAAAGATTGGAATAACAAAAATAAAGGCTCAGAACAGGGGAGTCTTTTGCTGAGATATAGGAATTGTCAACAAAGGCATAGTGTTCAATCTTCTTATTGAATCTTCCAGTCACATAAGAGGCGCATAAGTCATGCACAGTTATGTAGAACTTCAGACTCCAAAAAATGAGACAAAAGCAAATAACATTTCTAATCACAACACTAGAAAATCTACAGCATAAACTACTTTGCAAATGACACAGATAACATCAACATAGGCATAGTATTCAATTTTATTCTTGAATCTTCTAGTCATACAAAAGATGTAGAAACACACATAGTCATATAAACCTTTCAACTCAAGAAAGTGAAACAAAAGCAAATGGTATTATTGGTCAAAACTCTAAAAAGCCTAAAATTATAGAATTCCCCCTTTTTCTTTTTACAATTCTACCTCTTTTATAGCCTCAAATCACTCCCTTCATCATCCCCCTTGCCATGCAATCTTCTCCATCCTTCACTCATAGGGGACAAATAGTTAGTGCCTTCAATGCTGTGGGTGGCTCCAAAAATCTACCTGATGAACTATTTCATCTACTAGAATTAACTCCAGTCGATTTTCCCTCCATTTCACTTTACGACAATAGATACATGGAACACTCTGTTATGTTTGAAATGGGAGAGAACACTTAGTCAACTTTCTAAAAATCCTCTTGATCACCTAGAAGGCACCAAAAAATGACACTTGGCACTTTTTGCCTAATTCATTGAAGACACGCGGATCTCTCTACTTTTCTGGGGCTGTTGTAGTATCATTTGGGACATATATTAGACTTTTATAGATGGAGACACCTGGAAACTTATGTAGACCTTGAAGTAATACCCAGGGCCCACCACAACCTATATTCAACAATGAAACTCAAAGATGGTCTCTCAGGAATTGGCACATGGCAGCCTCCACTACCTCTAGGAAGATGCGTGGCATGATCTGCTTCTCCTACTAGGGGTATGTGGTGCCTTTCACTTTTTTAGGGATGGAGTAAGCAAGGAACTCAGAGAGTGACAATTGGTAGCATCCGCTACTTTATGGCACTTGAGAAAAAATAAAATGACACCTTTATGTATTAAACAAAAGCATTGGACCCAGGCGTTAAACCAAAGTTCCTCAGATGTCAACACGTGGTGACCTTTGAGCTTCTTTAAAAAGGTAGTTTAGGGCCTCCGTTGTTTCCACCTAGCACTTTCTACTCTCTCTATTGCTTAACTCATTAGAAGTCTTGTCAAAATAGGAAACATGGGTGCCTCTTATGATACATGGATGCTAACATGTGGTGCATTCCATGGTTCTCTGGAAGGCTACAATGAGGTCCTCAAAAGTTGCTAGCTATCCATCTTCATCTCTCGAAGGTCAACACATGGCCACTTCCACTTAAATCCAATACTTAGGCCAAAATTGAAATGAAAAGAACAAGAGAGGTAAAAATGGACCATGCTCTGAGGATGACACTTCACAACTTCTGCTACACTTTGACACTTAGGCAAAAATGAACCTGTCCTCTACTCTAAAACTCTATGGCTTCGCTCAAAGTGCATAGGAACCAAAATTGTAGTGCTCGACTAAAAATTATAAAGTAACGTAGAGTAAAAAATTACTTTACAAGATACATCCCTCATAGTCATACCACCTATATGGCCCATTAACCTTCACCCCTAAATACCTTCTTGGTATAAGAGTTAGGAGATATGTGCATATCATAGAGTACCTGGACATGATATAGAAAATTGTAATGCCCTTAAGGCTATAATCTAATAACTAGTCCAGCATGATGATCTATTAATTAATGATTTTGTTGGTTGAATATTTTGTCTATCAACATACTGGTAAACAAAATAGGTCTTATCAGATAAAGTAAGAAGATTAGTCATCCAAATGTGTAAGTTTATCACATCAGAAGGAGACTGCTCTCTCCTCTCATCAAAGGGAGGTTCCCTATGGATATATTATATATATGTATAAAAAATAATAATACTCAAGGGTGGGAAAAGTCATCCATCTCTCTTTCTTCAGAGATGATGTGTGCAAAACAAAGGAAAAACTCAAGGGAAATGATAGACATCACTCCTCTCATTTCAGAAGAACTATTTAGCTAGCCACACGAATACTCCTAGAAATAAAAGTAGAATATAACTAAGGGCGTAGCAACTAGCAAATTGAGATACAACACAAAGTATCTACCTAAAATGCTCAAGAGTAATATACGAAGGATAATGAGGGCACAAAGTCTTATCAAAGTCCTTTTCATAGAAATGAAAATAAAACACACTGAAGGTAGCTATGGGAGCATAATGTCTCTAAACAATTGATTCTTTAGGACACCTTCCTGACTAATTTTACTAATTTTGCTTGTTGAATTAATAGAACAAAAAATATATCAAGGAAAAAGACATAAGAACAGTTTCCTTAATAACAAAGAAATCACAGCACAAAGTCTGAAAAAGTCCCTTGCTTTCTTATTCCAGTAAAAAAATATGATTAATAGACTATGCATAAAGTCTCAATGATGCCTCTCAATTTGGGCAAAGTTTCATTCAGATTGTCAAAAAAGAGATCCATTTACAATGAAAGAAAGTCTCTTATATAGCCACTTTAAGAAGGACTCGAGAACAGTAATACATCATGATGCATTGGGAACTATTAGGAAGACAAGCTAGAACTTTGGGGCCTTTTACCCATTTCATCTTCTCAATGTAGATAAACAAGCCAACAATTGAAAGATTACAACTTTCAATGTCCACCTGGTGGTCTGATCTTGTCTTCATCATTCCTCCTTTTCTAGTTAATTGAATCGAGCCCTAGATTCATTTGTTGTTCTATCTTTCCTCGCTTTCAGCTAGTTTGGTCTTGAATTCTAGGAATGCATTTAGGCCTGTGAATTCAAAGGATCAACGGCTATTTCATTGTCTTCAATTTGATGTTCATGCACCCATCACTATGTTTCCAATGGCTAGTCAGCTATGTTGAATTTGACATCTTTGGGTGCATCACCCCTTGGTCTTATTTTGGATTTCAACTTTTTGCTTGGTACTTTTTTGGATTGGACTTGCCCTTTCAGGCATTGGTAATGATCGATGTTGAGTTAGAATAGCCCTTTACTTTGGCCGCCAAGAGTCCCCTGCAAGGGCACCTACCCTTCGGGGTCCTTCGATAGCCCTTTGTCTTGGCAGTTCCCATGGACAAATCCCCAAGATTTCTTCTATGGAAGTTCTCCATGCTAAAGTTTCTCACAGACATTTCCCTAGCGAAAATTCCTATAGACAAAAGTCTAGGGAAAATTCTTGTAGACAAAAGTCTGGGGAAAATTCCCACAGACAAAAAGTCCATGGAATTATTTGTTTCTCAAAATCTTTGAACAAGTCTTCATATTTTTCCCCCCACAGCCACTTAGAATTCTTTCAGAATTTTTGTCTAAAGGAATTCCTTCGGACAAAAGTCTAAAAGAATTAAGTGTTTACACAATTTTCAAATGCCTTAAACAAATATGAAAGAATTACCTTTCGGCTACCTTGAAAAATGACCCTTCCAAATGGTGCTTTTATTGATTAAGTGTCCTCTGCAAGGGCACTTATCCTTTGAGAAGTCTCTTTTTACATTGAACTACCCCTTTGAACTTTGACATTGAACCAATCAGTTGAACTAATTGGTTGAACCAAAAATGGTTCAAGCTGATGGTTCAATGAATCAAACAAGCCAATGAACTAAGCATTGAACGAATAGTTAAACTTGATTTTAAACTAATAGTTGAATCATCTCATTGAACCAATCAATTAAACAAAGGCTTTGAACCAAAATGGTTCAAGACAATGGTTCAAGCTAATGGCTCAATCAAATGAACCAAGTGAATGAACCTGCTATTGAACCTGTAGACGTTGAACCAAAGGATGAACCAACTAAGTGAACTATTTGGTTGAACCAAAAGACACTGAGTGAAATAAATCATTGAACCACTTGGTTGAACTAAGCCATTAAACTATTATTTTTGTTGAACCCACCATTGAACCTTGAACCCATTGAACCTTTGAACCAAAGTGGTTCAATGGTTTAACAATTCAATGGTTCAAGCCGCCTTGATTTGGCCAAGTGTCTTGAAGCTCATGAACCAATTGAAGTGATTGAACTTTGAACCTTGATGAAGTGTTTAACTCTTTTCAAAGACTTTGAACTTGTTGAACCTTGAACCCGTTGAACCTTTGAACTAAAGTGGTTTAATGGTTCAATAGTTCAATGGTTCAAGTCTCTTTCTATACTCAGATGTTTGTCGATGAAGATTTTCAACTGAACCAAAGCTCTGAACCAATCTTAGAAAATGACTAAGTATTTAAAACTAATTATTTTGACTAAAACCACCTACAGAAGCCTTTTGAACCTGTATAAATGAAACTACCTATAGAATCTGAAGATACAAAGTCCATAGAAATCAACATGTAAAACCCATTAAACTTGACTTGCAAAAGTCTGTAGATTTTCTAAGAAGCTTAGAAAATGAGGAATCTGAATATCTAGGATAAATTTTTGGAAATGAAAGATACAATTCTAGTCTGTAGGACCAAAATAGTTCAAATGTTTCCCCAAAAATGACTACTACTTTTGGGGGACAACAGCTGGCTCGAGTTGGAGAACTTCTGTCAATTGTAAAATGAATTGAAAGGAGTAGAATCCAAAATCTCCAGTGTCTTCATGTGTACCATTGGGCTTCAAATTCATGCTACTTAGAAATGAAAGGCATCAAAAAGAAAATAAATAAAAATAAAATAGCAATAAAAACTATACAAATATACATATATACAGAGGCAATGATCTGATACTTCAAGAGTTGAAGTGTTTCAGATACTGCCCATTATGGGGTAGCGAAAAGAGTGTGCCATCTTGGTATTTCAATAGAAAGCATTTTTACCCATGTGCTAATGAATTATGAATGGGCCTCTCCAAAGGGAGTCAAACTTTCCATTCATCTCCTTTGGTTCTCTTCTTTTGTCCCACAACAGGACTTGATCCCCAATCTAGAAATCACAATTTCTGGCCTTCTAATCAAAGAGTTTTTTTACCAAAATTTGATGAGTAGCAATTCTGTCCACCACCATGGTTTTCTATTCTTCCAACTGAGTCAGGCACATGATTATTTTGTCAAAAAAACTCTCATATGTCTGATCTTCAATGGCCTTTGCCAATTTCAAGGCTGGTAACTCTAAAGTGATTGGTATCTCAGCATTAATACCATAAAGAAGTTGAAAAGGAGACATACCAATCACCCTCTTTGGTGTGATACTATCTACCCACAAAGCATCCACCAATGCTTTATGCCATGTCCTTTGATTATCATCTACTAGCTTTTTGATAATAGTTACCAAATTCTTATTGTTGGACTCAGCTTGTCCATTCCCTTGTGAAAAATAATTAGAAGAATGAGAGAGCTTAATTCCATAATGAAAATAGAATTGCATAATTTATTGAGAGGTGAAACAAGCTACATTATCAATAACAATTTTGAGTGGAACTCCAGACCTAAAAATGATATTCTCTTTGAGAAAGTTGCATACAACTTCTAAAGTAGCATTCTTGGTTGGGATTGCTTCTACCCACTTGGTGAAATAATCAGTTGCTGTAAGGACATAATCATGTCTACCAATTGAAGATGGGTTTTGTTCTAATAAAGTCAAGTCCCCATTGCTAAAAAGGTTCATCTATGATTACTGGCTTGAGCGGTAGGGTAGCCAACTTGGGTCTTCCAATAAATTTATAGCAATGTTCACATTTCCTCACCCACTTATGTGCATCTTGGAAAAGAGTTGGCCAGTAATACCTAGCTCACAGAATTTTGTGAGCAGTCATAGGGGCAGAAAAATGTCCTCCACAGGCTAGATTGTGGAAATATTTCAAGAGCTAGGTTTGTTGTTCTTTATCTACACAGTGAAGGAAAACTCCATCTATGCTTCTCTTGTACAAGCCGTTATTCCAAAGGACAAAATTGGCAGCTTTTAATCTAATAGTCCTCCTTTCTTTGTAATACAAATGAGTAAGACATTCACCATAAGTCATAAAATAGGCAATATCTAAGTACCATTCTTTGGTAGTGGAGACAAAAAGGACTGTTGGTGCATCTTCCACTTCAACTTCTTCACGCTGTGTATCTTTTGGCATATTGTCAGCCATTGATTGGCAAAGGCCTTTACCTCTGACCAACTTTGTTAGCTTGATATCAAGATCAAATTCTTGGATCTTTGAAATCTAATTACCTCTCTTATTACCAAACTCTTGTTGAGTTAATATAGACTTGATTGTAGTGTCAGGAACTAAGGTAGTAGTATGTGAATTCAGAATATAGAAGCAAAAGTGTTTGACTACTTTTACCAACATATAGGCATGCTTCTCTATATTTGAATACTTCATTTCATAAGTTTTGAGAGGGAAACTCATGAAAGAGATAGGGGATTCCATACCTTCTTTGTCTTGTTGAATAAGAATCGCTGAAATAGTTTGCTCAAATACATAGTTGTATATGATAAAATCTTTGTGATAATCTGGACAAACCAAGGTAGGGGCATGAGAAATGGTAGTCTTGATATGTTGAAACACTGATTTTCCTTCTCTAGTCCAGTTGAAGGTAGTCTTCCCTTTCATCATGTTCACAACGTGTCTTGTCTTCTCAACAAATTTAGGGATGAATCTCTGTAAGAAATTCACTTTTCTAAAGAACGAGTGAACAACATTTTTACTTGTTAGAAAATTTAGCTCTTGAATGGATTTGACTCTGTCTAAGTCAATCTTTATACCTTCTTTAGACACAATGTGTCCAAGGAGTTTCCCCTTTATCACTCCAAAAATAGACTTCTTAGGATTCAAGGAAATACCATTCTGGCGGTAGCACTCTATCACTTGTTGTAAGTGGCATACATGATCAGATCAATGCTTTGAAAATATAGTTAAATCATTAAGATATACCACTATGAATTTGCCAATTTCATCTTTGAAAGCCATGTATATATCTCTCTAAAAGGTAGCACCAGCATTTATTAAGCCAAAAGGCATTCTTTTATATGCAAATGTACCCCAAGGTGTGATGAATGCAGTCTTTTGTTGGTCAGCTTCACCAACCTCAACATGATTATAACCTGAGAAGCCATCCAGCATTGATAACATTTTTTATCCTGTTACTGTTTGAAGCACTTGGTCCATCATTGGCAAAGGGTAATTGTCTTTTAGAGATGACTGATTCAAATTTCAGAAATCTACACATGCAAATTTCACCATTCTTCTTCCTTATAGGCACTATGTTAACAATCCATGTAGAATGATGGATTGGGAAGATAATTCTAGCATTTAACATTTTCTGTATCTCAGACATAATAGTACCTAAAATTTTTAGATTGCATTGTCTGGATTTCAACTTATAGGGAATTGAATCAAATTTGAGAGGAATATGATGGTGGATTTCATCAGGTCTGAGAGACTTTAGGTCTTCATATGAATACACCAAGACATCAATGTATTGATGGAGCAAAGAGGTGAATTTGAATCTTTCTTCAGGGGTGCAACACTTACCAATGTTGACCATCTTGGGATTTTATTTGTTGGTCAAATTTACTTGGTTAAATCCCTGAGAGAAATCTGAATTTGTTTACTATTGTTTGATGAATATATCATGCTTGTCAAATAGCTTCTCAAGAGAAATCAGGCCTTTAATAATTTTGTTTCCTTTTAGCTGTAGGAATTCTTCATTTATATCTAAACTAAATTCAGAAACAAATTCAGACTTCTGAGATTCACTGCCTTCAAAATATAGCTATTCAAAATTGTCTTTTCATTCCAAGAAAGCAATGATCTAATGATGATCATTGAATATTTGCCAATGATTAGCATTGTCAGGAACACTTGTTCTATAGACTAGCTCAATGGTATATTTGTTTTCTTTAAAATCTGAATGAGGAACTAGGAGAGTTCCTGAAATAGCAAGTGCATCAGCTCTGTCATTGGACTCTCTGGGTATGGAAAAAATATTAAAATCATCAAAGCTTTCAATTTGGTCCCAAACCAGGTTATAGTAGTGGCATAACCTCTCATTCTTGGTCTGATATAGATTTCTCACTTGACAGACCACTAATTTAGCATCCCATTTGGCATGAAGAAACTCGATGCCTCTTTCTTGTGCAACCTTCATGCCCAGCAACAGGGATTCATATTCAGCTGTATTTTTAGTGTTGTTGAATTGTAATTTATAGGATGAAGGAAACATATCTCATTGAAGAGATATCAAGACAATCCTAGCTCTTGAACCAGTAGAGGAGTAGCTACCATCAAATTCTAGAGTCCAAATCTCATCAGACAATGACTTTACATCAGACTTTCCCTCATTAGAGATAGAGGGCCCTTTTTCATCTATATATAAAAAGTAGTTAGCCATACCTATGGATTCAAAAAGGATTTGAGCTTCAGAAGCTGATGTCTTGGTAACTACATACTTTTCTTCCTTTTCAAGAAGTAATCTCTTCATAACGCCTTGGATAGGGATCCTTACCTCAGATAAATCCATGTTTAGTTCTCCTCCCACATCCTTGTAGAGATTTCATCCAAGTAAAATGCCATAGGATGATGGGACATTAGCCACTAAGTCATTTGAATCCTCTTGTTTGGAAAGGCTGCGAATGCAAATTGGGCATCTTTGATTTACCCTAGTAATGGTACTTGCTTATTCTCCATGGAAAAATATCTCCCAAACATCTTTGTCAATGTGAGACCAAGAGACTCAGTGACTTTAGCAGGCATGACATTATTAGATGTGCCTGAGTTTATTATATAGTTACTCAGCTTGTGGCCATTGATTAAAAGGGAAACATAGAAGGGTTCTATTTTTCCAAGAGCAGTTGGAGGAGTAATGACCAGATTATTTGAAATAGGCATATTCTTTAGAGAATCAAGAATTACTTTTTTAGCCTTTTGTCCTATAGGGATGGTTTGATTTTTAACATATTGAACCAGCTTGTTCAGTTGATCCAAATTAGACTGCAAGTATTCAAATTCAGACATCTATATTTTTGTCTTTTTGACATGATCAATTATGTCAAATTGCTAAATTGAGCTAGGTACAGAGAAAGGTATTTCAACTTTTTGAGTTTTAAGAGTAATGAGAGGTGGGCTAGTTTGTGAATTAGAAGTAGAAGGGGAAGGTGCAATTGATTTATTTACCTTTTGAGTGATTACCAAATCTTTTGGCTAAAAAGGTAGATTAGTTCCATGCTTGACAATTATGACTATTGGTTGTGGTTGCTCTTCTATATTCTCTTTATCAACTTGTTGGACTGATTGGTTCTTAGATCTAGTAAACACTACATAAGATCCATTTGAAGCTTCTCCTCTACTTCCAGGTTCATCATGGTAATTTAGGAAACCAATATGGGAGTCACCAACTGATTCTTCTTGATTGTCTTCAATGATATCAGCATCATTTTCTTGATTTAATTTAGGTTGATAAGAGAATTTTGATTCTACTTCAAGATATCCCATTCTTGAATTAGTTGGAGGAGCTTCCAGGGCAAGTTTTCCTTGTGGAGGAGGAAGGCGATTTTGTTATCCTTAGTTTTTGGCAACATTGCCCTGATATGACTGATTTGGGAATGTCCTTCTGTATGTAGGAGTAGAAGACATTCCTTGAGCCATTTGCTTTTTGAGAGTAAGCAACTCATTTGGTAATTTCTACAACATTGGATTTGTGGTGCTTGTAGATGCAAATTTTGAAGATGCTGAAGCTCTATTTCTATTTGGATCTCTTTTTATTTTCCCTGTTAAGATGAGATCAT
Organism: Torreya grandis; assembly: GCA_037957365.1. Taxonomy (NCBI): domain Eukaryota; kingdom Viridiplantae; phylum Streptophyta; class Pinopsida; order Cupressales; family Taxaceae; genus Torreya; species Torreya grandis. Next base: position 1,805,347 of record JARHVA010001412.1, read on the forward strand.
CTTCTACTTTAGTGGCCAAAAGTTGAGCTATAGTGAGATCTATTTGGCCAGCACGTCTCAAGAGAAAATTGACTTCAGGTAGATAAGAATTAATGAAAAATCATTTGAGATTCTCAATTGTAGGTCTAGCAATGATAGGTATTTTATTTCTCAATTTGTCAAATTTAGCTATGAAGCCCCTCATAGGCTCATGAGGCTCTTTTTTCATCTATGTAAGTTGAGCTAGAAGTGTATGTGCATCTTCTATGTGTTTGAATCTAGCTTCAAACTTAGCTTTAAGAGTATTCCAATTAGTCATAGATTGAGCCTGTAAATGGTAAAACCAATCTGCAGTAGCTTGAGTGTTACATCTTCAAATTCTACTCTGATTACTCTACAAGCTATACTGAATGCTACAATGTGTTCATCAGGATGAACTTTCCCATAACCATAGAATTTAGGGAAATTCTTCCTAGAATTGCATGGAAGCTCATGTAGAGGAGGAGTAAGATTGAGAGGACAAAAATCATTACCCTAGGGGCCTTGAACTGCCATTATAGGATTCTAAAAAGGAGGGATAGCAAATCTTAAAGGGGTAGTTATAGGCATAGCTTTATCAACACAAAAGTAGATACTTTATCTGGTAATGGAGATATGGATTTAGTAGGATGGAAGCTCTTGGTTCATTGGAGATGAGATGGTGAAGGAAATAGATCAAAATCACTTTGTTGTACTAGCTCAAACATAGGATTAATGATACTTTTAGCCCTTTGGCTTCGTGTATACCTTGAATCTACTAGATTGTAAAAAAAAAATGGAAAAGAATTAACCTTACTTCAGTTAAAGCTTAGGGTTTTAAACTATGCATTCTTTCCTAGCTAATGTGGAGGTGAATGAAATGGATAGGCTATAAATGGATAATGGGTATAAATCCCCAGTGGAGTCACCAAAAATTATTGGTTGAATATTTTGTCTATTAGTGTACTGGTAAACAAAATAGGTCTTATCAGCCAAAGTAGGAAGATTAGTCATCCAAATGTGTAAGTTTATCACATCAGAAGGAGACTGCACTATCCTCTCATCAAGGAGAGGTTCCCTGTGGATATGTTATATATATGTATAAATAGAAAATAATACTCAAGGGTGGGACAAGTCATCCATCTCTCTTTCTTTAGAGATGATGTGTGCAAAACAAAGGAAAAAGTCAAGGGAAATGATAGACAACACTCCTCTTCTTTTAGAAGAACTATTTAACCAGCCATAATAATACTCCTAGAAATAAAAGCAGAATGTAACTGAGGGCATAGCGACCTACAAATTGAGATACAGCACAAAGTCTCTACCTGAAATGCTCAAGAGTAATATATGAAGGACAATGAGGGTGCAAATTCTTCTCAAAGTCCTTTACATACCAATGAAAAGAAAACACACTAAAGTCAGCTATGGGAGCACAAAGTCTCTTCATAATTGATTCTTCAAAACACCTTCTTGACTAATTTTACTAATTCTGCTTGTTGAATTGATAAAATAGAAAATATATCAAGGAAAAAGACATAAGAATAGTTTCCTTAATAACAAATAAATCAGAGCACAAAGTCCAAAAAAGTCCCTTGCTTTCTTATTCTAGTAAAAAAATATGAATAACAGATTGAGCACAAAGTCTCAATGATGCCTCTCAATTTGGGCAGAGTTTCATTTAAATTTTCAAAAAAGAGATCCATTTACAATGAAAGAAAGTCTCTTATATAACCACTTCAAGGACTCAGAAATAGTAATACATCATGATGCGTTGGGAACTATTATGAATACAAGCTAGAACTTTGGGGCCTTTTACCCATTTCATTTTCTGAATATAGATAAACGAGCCACACAATTGAAAGATTGCAACTTTCAATGTCCACCTGGTGGTCTGATCTTATCTTCATCATTCCTCCTTTTCTAGTTAATTGAATCAAGCCTTGGATTCATTCGTTGTTTTGTCTTTCCTCACTTTTAGCTAGTTTTAGTCTTGAATTTTGGGAATGCATTTGGGTATGTGAATTCAAAGGATCAACAGCTATTTCATTATCTTCAATTTGACATTTGCACACCCATCACTATGTTTCCAATGGCTAGTCAGCTATGTTGAATTTGATGTCTTTGAGCACATCACCCCTTGGTCTTCTTTCAACTTTCAGCTTTCTGCTTGGTACTTTTTTGGATTGGACTTGCCCTTTTAGGCCTTGGTAATGATCTATGTCGAGTCAAAATAGCCCTTTACTTTGGCTATCGAGAGTCCCCCATAAGGGGCACCTACCCTTCGAGGTCCTTCGACAGCCCTTTCTCTTGGCAGTTCTCGTAGACAAATCCCTGGGCTTTCTCCCACGGAAGTTCTCCATGCTAAATTTTCCCATGGACATTTCCCTAGGGAAAATTCCTACGGACAAAAGTTCAAGGAAAATTCTCGTGGACAAAATTCTAGGGAAAATTCTTGCAGACAAAAAATTTGTGAAATTATTTGTTTCTCCAAATCTTTGAATGAGTCTTTAGATATTTCCCCCCATAGCCACTTAGAATTCTTTCAGACTTTTTTTTGAAGGAATTCCTTTAGATAAAAGTCTGAAAGAATTAAGTGTTTAGACAATTTTCAAATGCCTTAAACAAATCTAAAAGAATTACCTTTCAACTTCCTTGAAAAATGACCCTTCAGAAGGGTGCTTTTATTGATTAAGTGTCCTCTACAAGGGCACTTATCCTTCGAGAAGTCTCCTTTTGCATTGAACTGCCCCTTTGAACTTTGACATTGAGGCAATCAGTTGAACCAAAAATGGTTCAAGCCGATGGTTCAATAAATCAAACAAGCCAATGAACTAAGCATTAAACCAATAGTTGAACTTGCCTTTGAACCAACAATTGAATCATCTCATTGAACCAATTGATTAAACCAAAGCTTTGAACCAAAATGGTTCAAACCAATGCTTCAATATAATGGTTCAATCGAATGAACCAAGTGAATGAACCTGCTATTGAACCTGTAGACATTGAACCAAAGGATGAACTAAAATAATGAACCAACTGAGTGAACTCTTTAGTTGAACCAAAAGACACTGAGTGAAATAAAGCATTGAACTGCTTGTTTAAATTGAGCCATTGAACTATTCCTTTGGTTAAACCCACCATTGAACCTTGGACCCGTTGAACCTTTGAATCAAAGTGGTTCAATGGTTCAATCTGCCTTGATTTGGCCAAGTGTCTTGAAGCTGATGAACCAATTGAAGTGATTGAACTTTGAACCTTGATGAAGTGATTAACTCTTGCCAAAGACTTTGAACTTGTTGAACCTTAAACCCGTTGAACCTTTGAACCAAAGTGGTTTAATGGTTCAATGGTTTAATGGTTTAAGTCTCTTTCTGTACTCAAATGTTTGCTGATGAAGATTTTCAACTGACCAAAGCTCTGAACCAATCCCAAAAAATGACTAAGTATTGAAAACTAATTCTTTTGACTGAAACCACCTACAGAAGCCTTTTGAACCTATATATATGAAACTACCTATAGAATCTAAAGATATAAAGTTCATAGAAATCAACATGTAAAACCCATTGAACTTGACTTGCAAAAGTCTGTAGATTTTTTGAGAAGCTCGGAAAATGAGGAATCTGAATATCTAGGACAATTTTTTGGAAATGAAAGATACAATTTTGGTCTGTAGGACCAAAATAGTTCAAATGTTGCCCCAAAAATGACTGCTTCTTTTGGGGGACAACAGATCTAACTGATAAAACTCCTAAGTAAAAATTCACCATCTCAAATATTCTGCCCATACATAAATGTACTAGTCTTATAAGTGATAAAGAGTCAATGGCTTCTTTGTACCATCCATTATTACACATTGATGCTATCTATGTAGCCACCTACTCTCAAAATCAAAATCGTAATAAAGCCAAAGTTTTAATTATAGGTGCCTCTACCCATAATATGCCTAAACCATCTAGACAAAAGCCTAAACCATCTATTAGAATAACTAACTTGGATAAAGCCAAGGAGTTGGTACAAATATCCATATTAAAATAACTCCACCAAATACCTATAAAAATGTCATTGTATAAACTTATCAAAATCTCTCCACACCATCAACAAGTAATGATAGAAGCACTCTAGGCTATTGAGGTCCATCCAAATGAGCCTCAACCATTGAAAACATTTATAGGGGTCCTCCAAATGGTGTCAGCTATTATTTTCACTAATTCTAAGGTCATTCCTTTATCACTTGAAGACAAAGATCCTATACTTTTCATTACAACTCAAATAAATCAAACTTAGATTAAAAGAGTTATGATTGATAATGGGGCCAATATCAATATTATTTATTCTCATGCTTTCTAATAGTTACAGATACCAAAAACCATTATTTCCCAATCCCCAATAATTTTTTAGACATTCAACAACATGGTAACACCCACAATAGGAATGGTTGTCCTTCCTATTTGTGTAGGTCCTCACACCTTCCATGAACTCTTTTATGTCATAGAAGGGACATTCCAATATAGCATTATATTAGGACATCCATGGTCACAATGTATCCCCTTCACTATCCATTAGTGCATTAAGTTTGATCATGAATTCCAAGTCCACATCATCCCTACTGATCCTTATCCTTTAAATCATTTAATTATACTTTTCAACCAAGCGATGTCATAATACCCTCACCTAACACAATCACATCTTCATCCTCCAATCAAGCCTCAACTAACATTACTATTCCTACTTTGAAATTACCAGTTCATGAGTCCATTGATTCCATGATGCATCATATTTCAATGGGGGAATGCCAACTATTGACCCTTAAAATGTTACCCACTCTTAGGGAATATAGTTGTCTCAAAAAGTAACCCATATATTTACCCAACCTAAGTGATCTCATCTCATTTGGGCCACTTTTCTTATGCACCCACTTAATATATGGTAGAATCAATCAAACCACCCCAATACCTAACAATGATACCTATGCTAAACCCTTTACATCAAATTTCTCATTTATCATTAAACCTTAGTTCATGCAAACCTAAATTATCATTGTGCCTAAAAGGGCTTTGGCATGGGTAGATATGAGTAGGGTCCTCATGACATTGCATTAGGAGATTTCAAAAAACCACATGAAAATCATGGCTTAGGCTTTAATAAAGATTGTAAATCCTCTCCCAAACCCATTCTTCTACCATTTTTGGAAGAAGAGAAATCTTCATCATCCAATACCTCTTCTTTGACTAGTGACACTATATCCATCCCTTTTGACTTTTTTTAGTCAATTCAATTTCTATAGAACTCCTCATCTTTCACCATGGTGGTGAGACCTGAATTATCCCTTTAGTATATCCTAAGTAATAGGACATGATATTCTAACCATCCCTATTCTTTAGTATTAGGATGATTAGTCAATCTTGACTCATCTGGGCACTAAAAACTCTTATCTATGCAATTCTCTTCCATTTGAAACATCTATATTATTAAACAAATCCACTTTTGATATTAATCTTGGATTTCAAGAAACCCCAAGGATTATTAAAGTTAGAAAATCCTTAGATCCTAAGGAAAACCAAGATTTTTCCACTTTTTTATCAGACTAGAGTGAGGCATTTTCCTGGTCTTATAGTAATATGCTTGGTATTAACCCCACAATAGTTATCCATAATATCATCACCTTTCCTGATGCTAAACTAGTAAAACAAAAGATCCATAATATGTATCCCCATATTACACTCCTAGTAAAAGAGGAATTATAGTGCCTTTTATATGCTAACTTCATTCAACCCATAGATTTTCATGTATGGATGTCTAACATCATTATAGTCACTAAGCCTATAAGGGGAATTCACATTTGTACTAATTTTCATTATTTAAATCTTACTTGTCTAAAAGATGATTTCCCTCTCCCTAACATCAACCAATTAGTGGACTTAATAGTTGGCCATGAAATTTTATCCCTCATGGATGGTTTTTTTGGTTACAATCAAACACTTATTACACCAAAAGATCAACATAAAACTACATTTATTACTCCTTAGGGGACCTTCTACTACCATGTTATGCCCTTTGGCCTAAAAATGTAGGAGCCACCTATCAGTGAGCTATGGCTTATATATTTCATGACATAATCCACAAAATTGTTAAAGACTATGTTGATGATCTCTTTAGGAAGTCAAAATTCTAAAAGGATCACTTATCCTACTTAAGGTTATCTTCAATCATTTGCTCTAGTATCTTGTGCATCTAAATCCAAAAAAGTGCATTTTTGGTGTCTTAATGGGTAAAATTCTAGGCCTCATTTTTTATATTTGAGGAATAGAAGTGGATATTACTAAAATCAAGGCCATTATAGAAATGCCTCCTCTGTCCAACCTTAATCAATTTCATAGTTTACAAGGTAGGCTCTAGTATATCCATTATTTTATATCCTAGCTCTTCGATTGGTGTCAACCTTTCCACCATTTATTAAAGGATAGTCACTTTGTATGGGATTCTAATTGTCAAGAAGCCTTTAACCCACTCAAAGACTATCTTCTATCACCTCCAGTCCTCACTCCACCTAAGGAGGGGCAACCTTTTTTCCTTTATATCTTAGTTATTGACTATGCTTTAGGTACTATACTTGCCCATCGAGATGAGCATCATAAGGAATAGGATATTTATTATATAATTCATACTCTTGTATAATATGAAACACATTATCTACATACCAAAAAACTATTCCTAGCATTGTTGTTTGTAGCCTCTAAGATTCGTCATTACCTACTTAACCACAAGATGTACATAATTATGACTACCAAACCCCTTAAATTCATGTATTCTAAGCATTATAAAATTTAATGAATGGCTAGATGGATCATGCTTCTAGATAAGTCTGTTCTAGAATTTATCCATAAAAAGTATATTAAAGGATAGATTATTGTTGATCAATTGGTTGAAGCACCTCTTAGTGACAACCAACCAATCAATTATGAATTTCTTGATGAATCTATTGCATCCACTTCTCAAGTAGTCCTGGAATATCAAATGACTCTATTCTTTGATGGTTCCAAATGTGAGCATGGAGGTGGTGAAAGAATTATATTAATCCCTCCTCAATGTATTCCCATGCCTTTATATTTTAAATTAGACATTTATTGCACCAATAACATGTCTAAATATGAAGCATTGATTAGAGGCCTCCAAATTACCCTTACAACAAGGGTTAGATCCCTTAATATATATGGTGATTCTTATCTAGTGGTCAATCAAATCAATGGTATATATCAATGCAAAATGATATCCTCTAAAGATATAAGACCTTAACTGATCATCTCTTATCCACTTTAAAATGTTACACCATCCAAACTAATCCTAGATCAAATAATAAGTTCATTGATACTATGGTATCTCTTTCCTATTTTATCCCATCCTCATCTTAGGAGTCTAAGCTATTTGTCCTTATCCATCAATTTAAATAGCCTTCCTACATAATAAAAAATCTTCCATCTATCAATAATATAAATGAAAACCTATGGGAACCATAATATACACAAATATTTACTTATTTGTCTATAGGGCTATCTTCTCCCCATCTATCCAAAGGTGCCAAGCATGCCTTTCAACAAAAATCTACATACTATACTATTCTAGGGGATGTTATCTATAAGTGTGGTTTCGATGGAATTATTATTCACTATCTCCAAAATCATGAAGCTAACTTAGCTATCTAGGAAGTACATAATGGGTCATGTAGTGGACACTTTAGTGGTCACATAATCGCTAAAAAAATCTTACATCTAGGCTATTATTGGCCCACTCTAAATCAATATTATTACACATATGTTAAGAGGTATGTAAAATGTTAATAGTATGCAAAATTATCCCATGTCCCTAGTAAATCATTGTAGGTATCAATATACTTCTAGCCATTCTCCTAATGGGTGCTCAATCTTATAAGGCAAATCAACCCTAAGTCCTCTCAGCATCATAACTTCATCATTACTACTACAGAATACTTCACCAAGTGGGTGGATGTTGTGCCACTTATCCTGACCAAGGTAGAAAATATTTTACAATTTATCCAGCATCATATTATATTTAATTTTGGAATTCCATATAAAATAATAATAGATAATGGAAAATCTTTCAATAATAAGAAAGTATAAGCACTATGTGACTCATTTAAAATCAAATTAAGTTTTTCCTTCCCTTATGATCCTTAGGGAAATGGTCAAATAGAAGCATCTAATAAAACCTTAGTCAAAATCCTAACCAAAGTCATCAATGAAGCTAGTAAAGATTGGCATCTTTGTATCCCTTTCACCTTGTGGGCATATCAAACTAGTATTCAAACCCCTATGGGTATTACTCCTTTTTTCCCTAGTCTATGGTATGGAAGTTGTACTTCCTTTAGAAGTCCAAATTCCATCTCTTTGTGTCTCCCTTAAAGACGTCATTTTTAGTCAAGATTTTCATTAGAAATATTTATCCCAACTTAAATTTTTATATGAGCATCATATGACAAACCTTGATCACCTTCATATATATCAAGAAAAACTAAAATTAACATATAATAAATATGTAAGATAATGGGAATTGAACGTTGGAGACCTTCACTAATATGGAATGAAGTAAAAGGGCAAAATTTTCTCCTTATTAGATTAGACCATATATTATAACCCATAAATATGGATTTGGGGCATATCATTTGGCTTCTCTTGATGGTAAACTAGAATGAGAACCTATTAATGCATTACATTTATATACTTTCTATAGTTAATAGATCTTGGCTCATCTTGGTTAGCTTATCTTAAATATTATCATATCCTCCTATTCTAAAATACCAAAGAATGATATGAGAGTTATGTAGTTACTTGGTAGTCACTATAACTTCAACCTTGAATATGAATATGTCAGCTCTATTCATAGCATTCTCTCATGGATACATTTCACCTATAATAGGAGAAAATCTAGATCACTATTTCCCTTATTTCTTAAAGGTTGTCAATTTTCCAAGATAACACAATCATCTCATGTAATTAACTCATGAAAAGTATCCTAACATGAATTACTATTTTTGGGATTTGAAATCAAGTAAGTATTGAAAATCAAAATTATTAAGATGGGCTAAATAAACAAACTGATCCCTTGAAGGATAGTTGTAATCAAATATAAAGGCAAATAATAGACTGATCCCTTGAAGGATAGCTATGTAAAAACATTTGAATGTAGACCTCTACTGCTACCAATTAGAAAACTTCTCTCATTGATCAATTTTCAAAATATGCCACTTAAAATCATTTAAGAGGAAACAAAGAAATAAATTTTCAAAATCAATATCCTGAGAAATCTTCCCGTATCGATCAGCTTTCCAATTGTAGACTTCATGTATTGATCAGTCTAACCATTGGCATAAAAATGATCCTTGAAAGATAAATATTTATTTCAAAATATGGTGTTAATAAGGTTATCTCTAAAGCAATCCATCCTCCATCCCACCAAAATCATTTAATCTTAATAAATGACCAAGGTTAAATCTCTAGTTAACTTAGGTTATGTCAACATCTATTATCATATAGCTAAGGATGCATAGGCCATGTGTATGAGAGATTCTATTTTTGGTTATGGTCCAAGTCAATGCCAAGAAAATCCATAATATATAATCACTAAAACCCATAAAATCATAACCAATAAACATTAAAATCTATCTTCATAATCCATTTATTAAAAACATATCGCATGATATAACATCCATAATCCATAACATGTAAAATCCATAACCAGTAATCCATAAACATCCACAACATATATAATAACAATGATAAATATTAAAATACATAACATATAATCTATAATCTATCACATCACATCATCAATAAAAACATAACATATCCATAGCCATCAATAAATCCATAAATAAACACACATGATCTATCCATGAACATATATATATATATATATATATATATATATATATAGATATATATATATACAGATATATATATATATATACATACATACATACATATATATATATATATATATATATATATATATATATTTGTGTGTGTGTGTCTATATATATATATATACACACACACACACACACACACACATCAAGTATCTGTAAAAATCTCATTACACATAAAATGGGGCTCTTAGCCCATACAATGTGATCTACTTAGTAAAATAAATCCTACTTAGATGAATTCTATCACCTCCCTCATCATCTCCTCTTTGACTCACTACACTCCCTCTACTAGTATACCCCCTAGGAGTCCTCCATGATCTGATGTGGCTAGTAACATATGAAGAAAATTGAGCTACATTTGGTAGCCATTTATATACTATCCTCTCATAATAAGACATCTCAGCAAGTAAATCCCTAAACCTCTAGAGTGGTACCATATCTGTAGGAGTAGCACTAGATCTTGCAATATCTAGAGTTGGTCTCTCTACCAAATTAGACCTCATCTACTCTAGCTCTACTTAGAATCTATCCCACTCCTATATATCCTAGTCACGCTACCCTCTCATGATAATAATATCACCCTATAATTTGGAAATCTAATCTTGTAATGTATCATGTACTATCCATACATCCTATAGCTTAGCCCTTAGTGTATCTCTCTCCACAACAACTTCAACTATATCTATATGCTCATGGGTGGGGGAATCTTGTAGTGGTACATCTTCCATGTGTGCATCAGGGGCATCTTGTTCCTCGATGTGTGCATCTATGGCATCCTACTCAACCTCCCTCATCTTGTAAATAACCACCTCCTATTGAGGTCTTACTGATCTATTCTATCTCATCCCCAAATTTTCTACAAACAATGTATAATCATCTGTATAACCAACATAATATAAGTTGACAATTTTAGACTCTTTTTATGGCCCCATCAAGACCACTGTAGTATTTGAAGTAGGCCTATAGAGATCTATATCATCCTACTTATATGCACATGGGGCTAGTGGTATATTTAAAAGCAACCCAAATTAATGATAGGCCCTATCAAAATAAAATAGCTCAGTGTGCTCTAGCCATCATCCATGTACCCATGTATCTTAGGTAACATCCCTTATCTCCATAGCTAAACTAGACCATACTAAGAAGTGTACATATGGCCTCTAGATAACATCTCCTATTTTTAAGCCACTGAAAACCTATGTATAGTATGATAGATCATGTACTACCCTATCTATGTATGGAACCACTAGGTACTCCTTCCACTTAAGGAAGCCTACACTATAAACCATGTCTTTGAAACCAATCCATGGAGTCCTTATGGGGTGAATCCCATTAATGTTCTCATATGTCTAGTAATGTAATATAAAAGTGATGTTGAGTCCTGATCTACACTCAATGCGCTAGCCCCATAACTCCCTATAGATCTACCCCAATAGTGTGGGTATCCAAGCAAAAATAGTCCTAAACTCCACCATGTCCATTATGAAATGAGTGAAGTTCCATGGTAGTCACCCTCCTATAGAATTAGGTAGCACATATCAAGTTAGGGCCAACATCATCATCATTAGCACTAGTCTCTCTATAGGGTCTTGGCCATACAATGGCTAAAATGATAACCCCCCAACAATTAATCTCATGTCTAATTCATCCTTGCCATATAATCATCCCAACATCATTATTCACCTAGCCTCATCAATAGTATAAATAGGGGATCTCTAGATCGATAATCAAAAAATTTGATGGATGTCCTTTGTGGTGATAGTCATCTCACTGGTCAGTAGCCAAAATGTGTTGGTGGTATAATCCCATCGCTCTAGCAAAACCACCATCATGATAATATCCTGAGAGATATGACAATAATGGTAGATCCCTCCAAATCCAACAACATCCAAATGGGCCTAGTTGTTATCATATATGAACTCTTGTAGCTACATTAATAATGGTGGGATCCTATCTCTCATCATTAGTACCTCTTGTGCCTATCAAAAATAACTTTTTGGTTAATCAAGAGCCTAGATTTCCTAATTTCTATCAATCCTATTAGGATTGATGTTGATTTACCTAAACGATGTTGATACTTTTGGATAGTAATCAATCTGAATGGGGAAAACTGATCCATATGGATTGAAATTAATTCCCTCACCACAAACATCTTACCCTTAGGCCATACATTCCTAAAATGTACAGCCTATCCTCCCCACCCAAAAAATTTTCAAATAAAAAAAATATCCTACAAAACATAATACCTTAAGCAAACATAAAAATAATAAATTTTACCAAAAGTATATTTTGCCTACCTCATAGTGAAGTCATCATCATCATCATCCACTCCCACTTGCCTCCATCATCTCCCACATAAGCTTGAAAGGGGGAAAATGTCAAATTTTGCTCTTAAAGACCTTTTCACATTGATATCTAAATACACCTTATGCCGCATCAAACACCTATTTATATAATTTTTTTGTGATCAACATTGATTACTCTAATCAATGTTGATGCCCTAAATTGACATCAATCCTTTGTGGATCAATGTTGATTGTCTTAGATTACTTAAATTTTTTGCACTTATGAACCATTTCACATGCTCCCAATCTGGATCCTAGTCCCATCTTTTTCCCTTTGGCATAGCTATCCCATTTTTACGTCATATTACTCTTTAAAATTAAGGATTTTGACCCTTATCAGTTTTATAGTCTCCTTAAGGTGTATCCCTTTTTTTGTCATCTTGTTATTATAAGATCTCAAAGGTATCTTTTTCCCCAAGAGAATTTGTCTATAGGTAACACATATACCATATCTACATTGGCTATGATGGTCTACCATTCCTATCTTTTATCCTCTTGATAACCTTTTATTAAGCCTACCTATTTTAGATTTGGAATTTTGTTACTCAATTAGGTCTTTGGGGCATTATTGTCTGCATCACTTTTTATCCCATTAAGTGTAGCCTTGGAACTTCCTTGAGCCACCTATACTTTTGTTTGTCCATTTCCAATCCTCTGCATTTGTTTTTACCTTCCATATTTTTCAAACCCATCATCCATTCCACCTCACTTCTTTGTGCCCAGTTTGAAGGGTGATACCTCTTCATAATAAACTTGGGGCAATAAGCACCTTATATTTTTTTATCTCAGGCATGCTATTGCATAATGCTCCATAAAAAGGGTCAAATATAGATGCTATTTTTATACACCTTTGTTCATTAACATGGTGTATCATCATAGTATCTTTCATCTCTAACATAATGACCCCATTCATAATTATTTCAAATAATTACCAATTTACCTTTACCACATGAGTCAATTAAGTTAATTACTATAATTAAATAGTAATTAACCCTATTCTACTATCCTTAACCATAAAATAATAAACTCAAATAAAAAACAAAAACCTTCCCAACCTCCTAACAAACCCATCCCATGGTTTAAAAAACCTAACAACTTAGACATTGGTTAAACCTATCTTTATCTCATAAATAACCCATTTGAATGGCTTAAATACCACCTCCACCCATTTTAGGCAAATTGACATCAATTCTCTAAGATCGACGCCAATCGGCCTAAAATGGCATTGATCCATAAATATACAACAAGCCTCTTCGACTCGTGGGACATGAAAAATACTTTTTGACTCTGGACTTCTGTTGGATTTTTTCTAGAACCTAGGTACAGACATTGTCAACACTTTCCCACCTTTTGGAACCTCTATTAATGAAGCTATCAAAGGATTTTGAAGGTTTTTTAGTATACTTTTATGGTCTTATTTATTTACATTTTTCAAGCCATTCAAGATTAGTATTTGTGCTAATTCATTCATATTTAAAACTTACTATCCTCTATACTTTTATGTCAACATTTACACTTAGTTTTTATCATTTTATTAATTTTACAAGTCATTATTATTGCCTATTTTCATAGTTTAAAAAATTTACTCAAAATCAATGCTGATTCATTTGAATCAATGTCAATCCTATAAGATCATCATCGATCCTTTCTAAACTATTAAAATAGCCTTGAAGTTGATTTTCACAACATTCATAGTCATAAAAACTTATTAAATCTTGCATGCTATTTTTTAAAAATATGTCTTTCATATGTAGATGACTCTACCTAGATTAATACATTATATTGTTAACATATTTGATCTCCCCATTGTCCCACAAACTTTATTTATTGATCAAAGTGACATTGCATTAAAATTAGGTCTTTATATTGTGGTTTTCACACCTAATCAAGAAAGCATTAATGAAAAATTTGTTGTAATTCAAGAGGCTGTTGATATAGATATTAAATTTTGGGATAATTACTTTGATCACACTAATCCTATTATAGATTAGACATATTTTTTGTTATCTATTTTGTATCCTATTCTTATATATATATTTGTAATTTCATGTTTATTTATAAACTTGAGTGTTAAACATGGGTTGATATCCACTTTAGGAAGAAGATTGATTCTTGGGATTGGTTTCTTACCAAGTAGCCCATTCATCTTACTATTAATCAATTTCTTGTGAGTTATTGTGATTTACAGGTCATTCCTCCCCAGCCAAAGAGAAGTTCCAACAGGCTTGATCAATAGTGTGCAATCACTATCCATTTCTAGGTAATTTTTAAAATGATACATTTACTTTGTTTTTAGCATCTAATTATATCACATTAAAAAATAAAAAAAATACTAAAACAAAGTGTTTTTTAAACACTGAGAGCACTTGTGATACACATAGATGCATCAATAGATGGAAGCTTTATGCAGACTGTTACACAACATTTATATTAATTAGTGGCTGGGAGCCACCTTGGTCCTTAATTATCTTTGAAATATGTGAAGAATATATGCTCATACTAATGAATTATTATCAATATGTAATCTAAGACTTCTAAAATGAATATTTACAATTATTTTTAGCTACAGTGATCAAGTTAAAAAAGAATAAAAAAGAATCACAGGGTGGAAATAAAGTATGTGATTGTTAATATTTATCTCAATAATTATGACAAATATTCTATTCCAACTGAGCATGCATTCAACCAGTGTATAACATGAAATATCATATAATCAAATCCTAATACATACCAGGCTAGTATCTAAGGATAATATGAAAGAGTGCAAGTAGGAACAAGATTTGCTTTAAATATTTACTATTGTAATAAAATAACATAACACATTCTTATGTAGAGTAAAATGAAATGAAGTAAACCTAAGTACATTCATCTAATCTATAATTTGCAAAAATTAATAACCCTGTATTATAGATGCACATCCAAAATTATAGAAAAACATTCAAATCTAAGACTTAGAATAAGTAATTAAGATAAAAGCCATGATGACAATTCACATAAACAATTGAGAAAAACTTTATAGTATTCCATTCTTGTATTAAATTTCTTCAAAATTTATAATGTAGTTTCTATCTCTTAGCACTCTCTCCCTTTTTGTATTTTTAAATATTTTGGGCTTTCTAGAAAAGGTTGGGAACTAGGATAGCTAGGTTTAAGGATTTCATCAAGTGTTTGATCTTTAGACAATCACCTATGGTTATAACCTTTATCCTAGGTAAGGATATTTTTTAAGTTTAAACATGACTATGCCTTAACAATTTAAGATTCATTCTACATGTAAAATTCTTCCTAAAACCATTTTTGGATCAAAAGCATGTTTATGTCCTTACAAGACAATTAAACTATTCACTAGTCTTTATCAGTTCCTTTAAATTATAACATCAAGATCATACTTACAGTCCATGACCATCACATGCTTGAAATCCATATCTACATTTTTTAACTTGTGTATTTCTTTGATAAATCAAGTGAGCCTAGGGTTGAGGGTTGTTTAAAAGGACTTATTAGAAGAAAAGAACACAACGAAAAAATTAAGCACATAATAGAAATCAAAGGAAAATTAAGTAAATATATACAAACAAGGGATAGGAAGGAAAAAGACAAAAAGGAAAATAAGCTAGCCTACCTACCCTAAGTATAAGCATCCTTACATATTTAATCCATGAAGATTCCAGGTGGAGTAGTAGAAAATTAATGTTTGAGATATTACCCATTGGTGGGTAGTGTGAAATTTTCTCCTTGTATATATTTCAGTTTGAAGGTCTTGTATCCAAGTATTTATTTAATCTGATAACGGTTAATCCATAATGGTGTTAATTGACATTGTTTTCCCTTTGGTTCGGATGCCTTATCCCAAAGAAGAAACAAGTCTCCTTGTCTAAACACCTTGATCTTTGATCAATTGTCAAACCACCTTTTTACTTTGTTCTAATGCCTACAAAATTTATAAAAATCTTCTTCTCAGGCATGCTCCATCTGAACTATGTCAAGTAACCTTGAGTTTTCAAATTCTTGGTCTTCTTCCATATACTATTGCATAAACTTGTAAGTCGGAATCTTGAGGGTGATGGGCAATATGGGTTCTTAGCCATATACAAAAAATAAATGGGATGATTTAAGTTCCTAATTTACTCTTTTTCTATCTACCCAAATGGCATATTTGAGGAGTTTATGCCATGTTCTAGGTTTATTTATAGTAGACTTCTTAGCTTATTTGTTGATTTAGATAGTCCATTACCTTGAGGGTAATGGTTTGATGAGAACTTGAGGATAACACAATTGTAATATGCACATTATATCATTTATATGGATATAAATGCATACCCATTATCTCATACTAAAGAGAGTGGAGTCCCAAATTTGGTGCATATGTTTTCTTCTAAGAAATTGATCACTTATTTAGTTCTACACTTTTTGGTAGCTACTGCTTTAGTCGATATTTTTTAATAGTCAATTTCTATCAAAAAATATTTATAACCTTATGATGAGTTAGGATTGATGATTAGAATGAAATCTAGCCCACGTTAAGCAAAGGGTTTATCAACCATTAATGGTTTCAATGACATTGTTACTTTTGGTTCTTTTGTGAGAAGAGATGACATGAATGGCATTCTCTTACATGCCTATGAATATTTAAATAATGGTGTACCAATAATAGCCATCCTTAAGGCTATTATGAGTTATGTTTCTTCTAGATGGATGCCAGCTTCTTAACTTTTCATGAAACATGCTCATCATCTTAGTGTCTTCTTCTTTGGACACACTTCATAAATACATACCTTCAAAGTTATTTCAGTATAGGATTCCATCCTTGATCAGATAGTGAGCTACTTTGAGCCTCAGGGCTCTTTTTTCTTCCCTAGTTAGTCTTGCAAGACAAGTGCCATTGATCAATAAATGAATTATTTGATCATTATAGTCTTTAGGTTGAATTTTTTTCTAATCAACCTGCACAATACTTAGTTTGGGGATAGTATTGGTAATCATTTTCATCAAACCTTGACACCTTACCGACTTTTTAGTCTTCATCTCTATGTCATATTCTTAGAGGATAGACATCCACTTATATCTTCACTCTTCAATCTCATTATAACATATCATTAACTAAGTGGCCAGATCTAAAAGAATGATATACACTTTATTCATAATAATGTAGTGCCTAAATTTATTGATGGAACTGACTAATGTAAAATATTGTTTATCAATTAAAGGATAGTTTAAATCAAAAAAATTCATGTTAGTGATCATAAAAGTAATTAGATGATCACACCCATCCATTTTTTATTTAAAAAAATAGTAATGGTGTGCTCAGAGGCAAAAGAGTAAAGAAAAAATCCATTGAAAAGTCTAGACTTATCAAGATTGGAGCCTAATTGATTTCCCTTTTGGTTTCCCCAAATTCCTTCTTTGATTCCTCATTCCATGAGACTTTAACATACTTCTTCAACATATCATTCAATGTCTTAACAATTTTTTCAAAGAGAAAAATGAATTTTATCACAAAGTTTATCTTTCTAAAAAATGATTTTAATTCATTTATACTATTGGGAGGTTATATATTTGATATAAATTCTATTCTTTCAAGATATATAGAAATCCCAAACTTAGTAATAACATGGTCTAACAATTTTACCTCAGTGACACAAAAAATGCTTTTCTTAGGTTTGACATAAATTCTATACCTTTTGCACCTTTCAAATTCTTGTTGTAAATGTATGAAGTGGTCTTCCCTATTCTTAGAGAAAATAGTTAGATCATCCATGTAAATTATGATGCATTTACCAATCAAACCATGGAAGGCATGGTCCATCGCTATCTGGAAGGTAGATCCTACATTGATTAGTCCAAAAGTCATTATCTTATAGGTAAAGGTGCCCCACTTGGTTGTAAATGATGTCTTCATTCTATATTCCTTATTCACCAATACTTGATTGTATCCTAAAAATCCATCAAGGAATGACATCATGGAAGAACCATAAAATTTTTGTATTACTTGGTCAAGAGATGGGAGAAGGTGACTATCCTTTTTTAGATGCTCTATCAAATTCCTAAAATCAATACATAATTTAAATTCACCATTATTTTTCCTAACTGGTACCAAATTGGCAACCCAAGTAGAGTGTCTAATGAGAAATATAATTCTAGCATCTAATAATCTCTTGACTTCCTTGAAAATCATGGGTTTTAAAATAGGATTCATAGGCCTCTGCTTTTGCCTAAAAGGTTTTAAATTATCTCGTAGAGGTATGATATGAGTGATAACCCTTAGATAAAATATCTTCAAGTCATAATATGACCAAACTATTACATCTTTGTATTTTATTAACAATTCTTTGGCTCTTTTGTTTTCAACATGGGTACAAGATTTTCCAACATTGACTAGCTGAGGTTGATCTTGAGGTCCAAAATCAATAGCATTATAATATTTTCCATTTAATTTGAGAATCTTAGAGGCTTTAGATAGTTTATCTAGATCAAACAACCTTTATAAATTAATAATTCCCTTAGGTTTCTTGTTGTCATTTAGTTGAATGACTTTTCCATCAAATTTGCTTTTAAGGGTGGTTTCATCAGCCTCATGTATGTCTAGGCCTTAAATTCTCTTGAATTGGCCATGAAGTTAAATATATGTTTGTCATCACTAAAGACCTATAGATATTTTACATTATTGGGGATAAAAAGATAAGGGATTAACTCAATTATAAAGTTTGGTGAGTCTTGGTTAGGCATAAGATTAGTCATGGCATAGGCTAGTTCATCAGTAGCTTTATTTTCCTCCCTAGGGATAAACATAATATTGAATACATCAATAGAATAAATTAGATCCCATAACCTAAATTTATACCTCTTAACGTATGACAATTTACATTGATATTTGTTCCTCACCTGATTGACTACTAGTTTTGAGTCACCATAAACTAGTAGTTCCTTGACTTCTTTTTTGATGGAAAATTATAGTATTAGAATAAGAGCCTCGTATTCCACAAGATTTTTGGTACATGGGAACTGGAGTCTATATGAAGCCTAATATTTCTTACCAATAGGGTCAGTTAGAAAAATGCCCACCCTAGATCTAGATTTACACCTAGCCCCATAAAAATACATCTTCCATAATCTAGGAATAGTATGAAAAGTCTTATAATTACTTTAGTAATTTTGAGAGTGAAAACTCTTAAATCAAATTCAACTATGTTTACCATTTCATTAAAAATATTATACTCCATAATCATATGTTTCATTCTTGGTTATATTTCCACTATGATTTGATTTGGAAATCCTTTCCAAGGAAGCCACATATGTGACCAGTCTATGGACATATATCCATTTAAAGCTTTTTTCCATTTTCTACTTGAAATCAGTATGTAGGCATCAGGGATATTGACCATTTGGATATCTATGAATTATTAGATTATTGGTACAAAAGATAGTTAAATGTGGAAATTTAGCAATTATCCTATCACTTTAAACCTAAACTTATCTAACTGGGTGATAACCCTATTAGACTTAATGGGGGTCAAACCAAGTTGCTTACAAATATATATAGGCATGATATTTGGAGAGGCAATAAAATCTATAAAATAGTTATGTAATTCCTTACCAAGCATTCTAACTATAAGAATTAAGGGTGGGGACTCTTTCTTATCTTTGTACATTGCTACATTTGCATTATCAATCTAGGACATCTTGCTAGGTTTCTTAGACAAGGATTACAATAATAGATCTCTTTGCTCAGTTATCTATGTTATTTCATGAAAAGTAATGTTACATTTAATTTTATTCGTGTCCTCTAAAATATTATACCTAGTTTTATTTTAAGGAATATATGTATTATTACTTTGATTAGAATAAATACCCTTTCTAGGTTCTGGGTTATTATCTGATGTAGTGTTTAGAAGAGTATCAAAGTTGTTCAAAGGAGTTGAAGTAGTTAAGGGTTGCTTCTATTCTCTATTCCTTTGAGGGTAGGTCCTATTTAGGAACTACTGGAAGGAATGAAATTATTTAGGAAAATCATCAAGTGAATTATCTTCTTGGAAGGGGAAATCAAATGTTTCCACTATGAAGGTCTGGTATGTAGGATTGGATCTTGACATACCTACACCATTATCTTTATTCGGTACTGCCTCAAAAGTGTCTAACTCTTCCTAAAAGGATTCAAAATCTTTACAAAATTCAATTAAATAAATTTCTCCATGCTTATTAGTACAATTAACTTTATAGTAATCTATTAATGTTATATCAATAAGGTTAATTTCCATGTTATTATTATCAATAGATGATTCATTGTTCTTATTATTGTGAAAGCTATCATTTTGAAACCTATTATCATGTCTATTAAATATTTTGAATGAGAAGTTCTTACCTAATCTTTCACTTATATGACTAACCTATTTTTGTAATTAAAGAAAGTCCATGTTAAGATTTTGGACCATTTTAAAATAGAGTCATTCTCACTTTTGGAAGTTTCAAAGTTATAAACTTGGTTTTCAATAGAGGTTGGTATTGATGCCTTTTAATCATTTGGATTGAACCTAGTTATATCATGGCTTAATAATCTTAAGTTATAGTTAGCGGTAGCATGGTTTAAGGGTAATTTGTTCAATGTTGGTATCTAATTTAAGGTTGGCCTATTCTAGTTGTTATTAGGAAATATATTCAAATTAAGCATATGTGGATTAACCTTTGGGACATAGTAGGACATTTTCCTTTGGGATTCATTTGATCATTAATGATAAATACTTTATAATAGGCATGAGATAAGGTGGTTATCACTAGGAGAGACCTCTTTAGGGACACATAAGTCATAGGATCTATGATGTCTTTGTAGATTTCTAAAGATAAAACATCATCAAGTTTGTAGGACTCTATGGTCAGATTATGCATCTTCTAAAACCTAATATTAAATTCCCTTATGAACTCATTAGTATCTCTTTTATGGTGTTAAATTATTGGTATAGGATGTAGGGATTGATAACCTTACCAAATTTGTCAATAAAAACATTGTTAAAACCACCCTAGTTGGTTATGTAATTGTTAGGTAAATTAAGAAACCATTCATATGAAACATCCTTGAATATAAAAAGAAATATCTTATAAGCTACGTCTTCATGGATGAAATTTAATAAACTAAATGCAGCTTTGAATGATTTAATGTGATCTTTAGTAGTTATAACACCATTTGGGCTAAACATTGGCAAGTATTTCTCAGGGTTATATGGAAGATCATGCACTACACCTAGTACATTAATGGAATAATCACCTAACCACACCATACTTTGATGAAGGTTGAAAATAGGAGTACCTTGGAGTGGTGAAGCTAGAAAATACTTTGAATTTCTATGATTACCTTTTTCTCTCATAGATTTCCTATGGATATCTATTTCCAATAGAGGCTCTCTTGTTTCTAAGTGTGATCTCATTCTAATTCTAGGAAATTCTAGCTTGAGGATTTTGAATTATGTCTAAAATATGATGTGTCAAGTTAATATTTGGAAAGAACCAAGGTTAGACTTGAACATTATGTGAATTTTGAAAATATCCTTGTAAAGAACAATAAATGACTACGATATTCAACTAAACTAGCACAAAGATATGTCCAAATACATAAATATGATTGATCTTTACACTTAAAATCTAAAATGATTTAAATTTTTCAAAGGATATATAAATCATTAATCAAAATGACTATTAATAACCTCAAAAATTTTGAATTGACAAAAGATAAATCTATCCTTACCATAATTATGCATATACTCTTCAAGAACACTAATATTTGTCTACGGAAGCATAAAGATAGGTTTGAAAATATGAATATTGCCAACGTTTACACAAATATGTCTAAAATAAACATAGATCTATAAATAATATCATAATATTTTACCAAAATGCACCAAAACTAGCAAAGATCCTATGAAGAAAGAATCCCTCCTTCTAGTACCATCAAAGCTTCCACCTATTGACACCTATATGTATATAATATGTTCTCTGAATTTTTAAAGAACAAATATCATTTTATAACTCAAGGATTTCAAATCATGAGTTACAAGTTTTGATAATTAGATTATCTTTGATGAAATAGAGGTAAAGCATGTAGACTATTCCACAACATTTATAATAAATGGTGGTTGGGAGCTACCTTGGTCCTTAACAATTTTTGTGGGATATGAAGCACCTATGTTGGTACAGATGAATTATTATCAAATTCTAATCTAAGACTATTATATTATGAATATTTACAATTATTTTAAGTTACAATTATCTATTTAAAATAGAAACAAAAGGAAAGGTAGGGTGGAAAGAAAGCATGTGATTGTTGATCTTTGTCTCAAACATTATGACAAGGTTTAAATTCCAACTGAGCATTTATTCAATCAGTGTATAACATGAACTAACATATACTCAAATCCAATTACACACCAGTCTAGTATCTAAGGATAATATGAAAGAATATAAGTAGGACCTAGTTTTACTTTAAATATTTACTATTGTAATAAAATAAAATAACACATCCTTATGCAGAGTAAAATGAAACAAAGTAAACCAAAGTACATTCAACTAATTTAGAATTTTCACAAATTAGAAACCCTATATTATAGATGCACGTATAGAATTATAGAAAACCATTCAAATTTAAGATTAGAACAAGAAATTGAGAGAGAAACCATGATGGAAATTCACACAAACAATTGAGTAAAACTTTAATATATTCCCTTCTTGTATTAAATTGCTTCAAAATTTACATTCTAGTTTTTAGTTCTTATAACTCTCCCTTTTTCTTATCATTGCAACTATAGGATCCAAGGTTTGAGTTTTTCATGAACATGAATGTTCACTAAATTTGTGATTCCCCACTGGTGGTGCATAGTTGGTATCTTTTGTAACTTCTCAAAGAGAAACCACTTAGTAATGATTGGTCCATAGATTATATTTTCATCATTGAAGATATTGACCTCACTCAATGGGTGAGTGAAGGTCAATTTGGGTTTCTTTAGTCCTATAGGAACCAGGGCCAGTTTAGATTTTCTTTTTTATGGGGGAATAATGGGAACTAAGTGCATGTCTACTTGCTTGACTTTATCCTTTTATGTCTCTAACCTTTCCTCAGTTTGAGATTGAGGTTCATCTAATTATTCAACTTCTTAATCTAATCCATAGGCACTAGCCAATGTTTCTAATACATATTCTACTATTTCTCCTAAATCTAATGCAATTAAATATATGTATTCAATGGGGTAATTTGGTATTTTACACTACACTGAAGATAATGGCCCTTCATGGGTTTATTTTCCTTAGGCCTTTCTTCAATCTTCACTTCATTTTTTGTGTAACTTATGCTTCAGACTATTGTGTTCCTACATATGGTTAGGTTAGAGGGGTGTCAGAAGCTTAACCTCACAATAAGTGGTACTATTTTGGGTTGGCTTGTTAGATGTCATCACTTACCTTTATGTCCCTCATCAACCTTGCTTCTAGGTTGATGTTGAATTTCTTCAATCTTGTTAGGACCTCATAGAAAGATGAACCCTTTATTTAAAAATTATCATAATCACCTAGATTATGCTCATAAGGCACATTCATCTATTTGGATTTTAGATGATTTGTGACCCTATCATTTGGGTCTCATTGCCTTAAGTCATCATGCTAAAATTTGAAAGAGGCTCTATATCTAGAAATATCTTCAATGTTGTTCCAATATAAGAAGATTGTACAATGAATATCTAGGGGTAGAATGTGTAGCAATCATTTTTATTTTCCCTATAAGCACCATCTATATCATTGCATATTTAAAATGCAACTTCTTATTCATATAACTTGTCTAGAACATGGACTGGTGACCTCAATAAAGTGCATTGGGTTCCCTCAATCTAAATGACTGTGTAATCCAAGTAAAACCATATGTCTCTAATGGCTTCGATGGATTTCTTTACTAATGGGCTAATTCTTGGTATAGAGGTTCTTATTAAGGATTCATTCAAATGAGGATAGATGAAATCATATATAAATTGGATATGCTCTCTGTATTTGAAGATGTGTAATTTGGAGTAAAATTGGGACAATGTCTATGTCCTCTCAGGAAACCATCCCTTGAAGTTAGGGATCTAATTTGTGGTAAACAAGGCATCTAAGATATAAGACATCATATATAATTCCATCATAGTCCCTTTCTTGACTACAGTAATCTATCAACACATGTATGTGTTGATAAAGTCACCAATAGGGGGAGTTATCTCTTTTTTAATCACATACTAGACCAAGGGCACCCACATGCTATCAACGTAAGTGGTTTTAGGGTTTCTAGAGAGTCTATTAATTAGGGTAATTATCACTCTAATTCAAGGCTAGAATTGGTTGATGGGAATGTTCCCACTAGGGTCAAAAAACACATGGCTTCTAGAATACAACCATGATGCCAAAATGGTCTTGAGGTCATTTTTCTTAGCCCATTCAACAAGTGTGGGAATATCCACCTAGGGCTTAGGGATCTTGTAGTATCTCTCAAATGTAATGGGGGATACATACTCTACATTTATGAGTACATTAATTGATTAACAAGCCCTTTTAAACTTTAAATTCCTTAAAAATAGTAAAAATAACATCAATGCAATGGAGTAATTCTAATTTAGCTAATCCATGGTGAAGGCTCATCATTTGTATTACAACCAAGTAATAGTACCTTGTATTAAAGGATGAAATCTTCTCTTCTTCTCTAGTTATGGGTCAAAAATCCTCAATTTTACAAAATATATTGGACCAATTATTTTCCCCAATGTTTAAAGACATGACATCTAGCACTGTGTCTTTAAAGACCCTTCTTTTAGAGTATGTGGTCAAATATAGCTAGATGTCTTCTTTGTGTTGCCTTTGAGCTACCATGACTATGAATTTCATGAATCACTTAACACTAGTCTAAAAGTTACCTCTCGACCATTTCTCACTTGCTTAGACAATAATTGGAATCTTTTAGTTCTACTATGGTTAATCTAAGATTGAATTAGGGATTTAAGTAGATGCAAGGGGATTTCTATAGCTTTAATGGTGATAGTTACTTGGACTTAGGAGAATTCATTCCTTGAATTTGATTTAGACCTTTGAATTCATATGTTTGTCTTTATGAGCCCAAAAATCTTTAATTTTGTCACTTTATGCCCATGTGGTGTCTATGTAGCATCTTGCTAACAATTTTTACAACATATTTCATAATGTCTTTGACGAACTAGTTATCTTTTTAAAATCTAGATTTTGTTTCACTCTATCTGATCTTTATACATGGATAAATTTAGACCATTAAACTTGATTTTAGGACTTACATGACATTGGTCTCTATCTATATCAAGCTTCATGGTCATGCCACCTTGTAGTTTTATGGGCCTTCAAAGATCTACACATCATCAATCTAGGTATTGATGTGCTTCCGCCATGTTACAATCTCACACTTCCCTAGAGCTTCATTGAAAAGTCCATCCAAGATTCACATTATCCAATCTTTCTTTCCTGATAAAGCATGAACCATCAATCCTTCACACATGCATGAACTTTAATCAGCATTGGGGTATATAAAGGACTTTGTCTAGATATTTTAGGCTATAGTCATATTCTATGCTTAATAAATGTGAAACAAACTTTAGACCATAGTATTTAGGCTAATTTTTAAAAATAAATTAGAAAAGGGGTCCTAAATAATAAAAGGATTCCATACAATGTTTTACCCTAAGGTTTTATTATGTTAACAAACATGATAAAACTTTAGATCAAAAGTTCCCAGGTCTTATCTTGATGGTCCCTTTTGTCAAGCTAAGACTATTAGGTTCAAAGACCAAGAAGCTTATGTAGACTAAGGTTAGGATCACTATTTAAAAACATGACTATATTTTAGCATGATATTCAAGCGTATTCTATACAAATCCAAACCTAGTTATAAGGATCTTGATCTTAAACATGGCTTCAAATAAATTAGATTAGTCTATGGGAGACCAATTTTGACATTAAAAATTAAGACTTAAGTGTATTCTTCTCTTGGGTGAAATTGGCTATTGACTTAAATTTAGATGGTTGTACAGATGTTAATGATGGCCTCGTAGATGTCAAATGACATTTACATGAATGTCAAAATTAAGCTCTAATAACCTTTCATATAGGGCTAAATTTTGACAGCCTTGTGGATGTTAATGACAACCTTATAGACATCAAATAATGGGTGCAAGAGAATCAAATTAATGTTTCAAACATATTTAGTCCCATATAATCATGGGTTTAATATACTTGATTAGATCATCCATTGAAATTAAGTATAGACCATAGATCATGATCCAAATAGATGCACACTATTGGTCCCTAAAATCACAAAGTAGATCAAGTTAGCTTGGTGTCATATATATTTAAAAATTAGACTAAGTCATAATCCTAATTTTAAAACATAATTTAATGATGACCACCTAAATGACTAAAACACTAGGTCTTGTCCCATGGTTCTCTTTATATTGATTTTGAATGTGGGGGTGTCACATGGTGGCCCTACAGGGCTTCTGAGATTTTAACTTTATTGACCCTATAGAGAGTCTATAATGTGTTGATATTTGTATGGGATCATATGAACCATTGATTATTATCTAAGTGATTGAGAGAGATAGGTTTGATAGAATAGAGCCTTTTGTATGAGGTTACTTTCACTTCATCTAATCAATGTCACTCGATGAAGTGTGAACTCGCGATCCTAAAAATAAGTAAGGAACTTAAGTTAGAGCTTGGGATAATGTAAATACTAGGCTAAAGTATTAGGGATAAGGTCTCATTTATGTTGAAGAACATGAATGGGGCCTTAGGAATAAGATTTTAGGCTATGTACCAAAAGGGACCATGAAACATAAAGTGAGGCTGAGATAGGAAAGTAATGGACCCCACATATATGAAATTTAGACCCATTTTTATTAAATAAAAAAGGAACAAGGAAGGTGAGATATAAATGTACCAATAATTAATTATAGGTAAGGTTTTACTCATGTTTAAAACATGATTATGTCTTAGCATAAAAATTAGACTTATTTCATTGTATCTTCCAAAGTGTTCCCACCAAGTTTGCTCTCATGAATTTAAAATTTAAACTAAACGGTTTAATCTAGGGTTTTTTAAAATGAGGGTTTTAAAGCATTTAAAACATGGATTTTATCTAGAGTTTTTATAGACTAAAAGCTATTAAAATCTTGAATGAGGATTAATATATAAAATTCAAGTCTAATCTACTTGATGTGGGTCCCATAAAACTTACAACTAAAGCATGAAGATCAACTATTATCAATATCAAGGAGATTTAAAGTAGGATTATGAACAAAATAGTCCACCCTAGATAGGTGTGAATGATCTTAAAATATAAATACTCTATAGAACATGACATGTTTTTAGTGTCAAGGTTCATATTTTCACAAGGGTCCCTATTTTTCATAAATGGGGGTATGATGATCTCAACATAAACTCTATCCTTATTCATGTTCATTCCTTTGAAAGGTTTCATGACTTAACACTCCTTGTTCAAAACCCTACCCACTTGGCTTATATAAACTATAGTAAGAGTAAAGATATAACATTTATTCTTACATGAAAACTCTCTCTACACTTATATAACACCAATAATCCTCTTTATTAATCTTGTTAACCTTATAAAACCTCATATCCTTGGAAACAAGATGACTTATGCATCAAATATGTCATGTTTCTAATAGACAGTCTATACATGGTTTTTGTAAGTCTCTTGACTATTTATACCCCATTTAAGGAGTGATTTTATGCCTCTTTGAAGGGGGTCATTATGATAAAGGAATGCATTGATCTTTTGACTCTCTAAGTTTCCTCAAAACCACTTCATCATCAATACTTTTTTCCAATTTAACATTGTAACCTTGTATGTGTTTCTTAAGGTATTTGACTAGTCTAGCCTTTGATTTGGGTGAGTATAATGTGTGTTTTTTTATGGGTCCTATCTAACCCTATTTTAATTCATCTCTATAGGCTCAGTTAACCCTTCTCTGATATCTCTCAACCTCCTACATCCCATCCTAATAGCTAATGTCTTATCCTAAGTTTGCATAAGGCTTGTAAGTACTTATAAAGTATATTTGATAAGAATTGGGAATGAGAGTGGTCTGAGTAGAGGAGAGTGAGTGATAGGTATTGAGGATCATAGGAAGAGTATGAATTAAACATATGACTGATGTGTACCTTGAAAAACTTATGGACCTTATATAATAACATTGTTTTCTTAATGCCAAGGAGGTCACACATCACTCATCACAATCATAATAAAATAGGGATTTTAGGTTTAGTTGGCCTTATGGTGACTTGTCTAAATGATTGAGATGGTAGAGGAGATCAAAAATGACTCAATTAACTCATAATACAACTTGAAAACACCAACCTTTCCATATCTACACACTAAAAGTTCTTGTAATCATGATAGACAAAACTATAGTTTGTGAGATGAATAAAACATGAAGTTTTTCTTGTTCCCACAATAAAAACATGTGAATTGAGGTTTGAGTATGATGTATATGATATATTAGTATCTATATAACACAAAAAAATAATTGGTTCTCATAAAATCTTTAAATATTCATCAAAATTGTTGCCATTTTAACTACTTACATAGATGAAAGAGCTCATGGGAGTACCCAAATTACTAGTGGTTGATCATGAAGATATGTCCATGAACCTATAATTAAATGACATATATTGTAAGGATAAGATACTCCTTCCTTTACCCAAAGTTTTAGATCATGATATTCTCTCTCTAATTTGTATTGTCCTCAAACCTAAAGGGTTGTCTTGTGCTACAAAGAAACTAGTTGAAGAGAAAAATCATTTTTTGATCTATTTTGAGTCTTATTACCATGAAAATTATCTAATATATCATGCATAATCCTCCTATAGTCTTCTAACTTCATTTTTATGGAATAGTCTATACAAATCTATACTCCTACATAAAATACATGAAATCTCTCCTTTTCCATTATTTTCTCCATTCTTAAATATTTGACTCATCATTTTAGGGTGAAATGATAGGTAAAATGAGTTAATTGACCTTTTAAAATAGGAAAAATGGTATGAGGAAGTGAGAGAGACATGATTTGGCATGTGGGGCCCATTTGGCTCATGGGAAGGTGTGTATAAGTTTCAAAATAGGCTTTTAAGTATATAACATGCATAGTAGTTGAAATATGGTTAAATTGGAACCTTTTCAAGACCTATTTAATATAATTTCATCAAAATACTTAACCTTTTATAAGTTTTTTGAATAAAAAAACTCGTATGAAGTGATTTGAGTGGTATATGATGGCTTTTAAGGGTGAGTTGAGGTCATAATTAGGCATAGATGAGTATATCATTGACAATGATTTTATATTGATCTTCATATATCTCAAATAATGTTCAAATACCCCTACATTTCTTAGAAAGATTCTTACAAGGAAAAACTTTGAAACAACCCATATGTCATGAGAACTAATAACCTCAAATCTATAAAGTTACATAAATTTTAACAAAATATCATTAATATAATCAAGTAGGGATAAAGCCACTCATGGAATTTATAAGGCATATTGACACTCACCACTCTGACTCCAAGATCACTATAAAAATTATCACCTCACTAAATAGAATAATGATATTCATGACACATAAATTCATAAGGAGAGATTATGACACATCATGACACTCATAACAACACTCAAAGGCTCTCAATAGGAACAATTATGACATTACCATGCAAGAGATCACCATGAGTGGGCTAGGATAATTGTCACCAATTTTTTTTGATATAGGGGTTGGCATTTTGCCTTGGGAGGCCAAATTTCCAAGAATTATCCTTCATTAATTTTCCCAAATCACAAAGTAGTAGGACCTTTTTTTAAAGTGTTTGAGTCAAAGGTCAACCCCATATGCCTAACCAAAATTGAGAGTATAAGACACCAATGTGATTATTCACAAGAATAAGATGGAGGTTCCCCATTATTTTTGACCATTTAGTTTTTTATAAATAATTTTCATAACTTCTTAGTAGATTCTATAGCCTCATCCAATGTGATGTCAACATGTGTATATAATAAACTTGGTCTATCCCCCATACAATTAGATAAGGTAGTAATCCATTTGGATAAGTTAGAGGTGAAAGTGATAGGAAAGTTTTTAAACATCCACAATTAGTTGGAATCTAAACATAGGATTCAACACTTTATAGACATCCAATTCATTGACATCATAGAATCCTATGGTATACTCCTTAATGAAGATTGGTCCAAATACCTAAATGGGTATATGGCCATAGATTTCTCCCATACATGGTTTCCATGAAGGGGAGTAACCAACCAAACACAAGTAGATAGGGAACCATACATGAAACACATGATCACCAAATATAAATCTATTAATGATAAGTTAAAACTAGTTTCCATAGAGCTAGGCATCTACATGTTAAGCCCCACGCCTCTAAAAAACCAAACTAGTCACAGCCTAGTCCACTTAGCTTGTGGTCTCTTTATGTGGTCTCTTTATGTAGATAGAGCTTGCTCTAAATAAGGAAGTGGAGCTAATTTTTTTCTTATATATCCCTTAGAGAGGAAACATTTAACATCCTATAACCTATAATTCCATTACATGAATAACTTGGTAGATTATGAAGCTCTAATCATGGGATTATAATTTGCATTGAGAAATGAGACAAATGAACTAAGAGTATTCAGTGACCCTAAACTAGTAGTCAACTATATCTAAACTAATTTTAAATACAAAAAATCTTACCTCAAAATTTATAAACATAGATCTTGGGACCTACTTGAAATATTTAACATGTTTAATATCATCCCTATTACCGAGGAAGAAAACTAGGTAGCAGACTCGATATCATTAGTTGTAGTGAATTTAACCTCTCTAGATGAAGCTGCACTACAAGAGTTTTTTTTTAGAAAATTTCCCCTATCTTTTGTCCCTAATAATGTGACTAAATTATAGGTCTTTGAATATGACCAAAACTTTATCTAGTTCCTCATCAATGAGGGGGTGTTTGAGGCACAAATCATAGATAAAAATGATAGAGACAACCCTAGGACTGAGTTGGATAAGAATGGGATCTTGAAAATTTATGGGAACTAGATCCCTAAGGGGATGATTTTAATGGAAATAAAATTTGATGAATTAGACCCAACTTTCTAGGCTAAAAGGCCTAATTTTAAAGACCATAAGTATAGAATTTTTAATCTAAGCCCTATAGAGAACCCCTAAACAATTAATGTAGGCCTAGATTGGATGAACCATGAAGTGGAATAGTTACAATATTTATTGCTAAGGCACACAGATGTAATTTAATGAGCCTATGGATACCTTAAGGTCTTTAACCCAAGTGTAATTAATCACACCATCCCCTTAAAACCTAACCAAAAACCCTTTAGCAAAGACAAGGCTAGTTAACCCAATCTTAAATCCCTTGATTCATAAGGAAATTCATAAATTACTCTTTGAAATGATATTTTTCATTGTCTACCACTCTACTTAGGTGGCTAACTTGGTCTAAGTGAAGAAGAAGAATGGAGAAATCTGCCTTTTCATGGACTTCCATAATTTAAACCAAGCCTTAGATAAAAATAAATACACATTACCCTCGATAGATGATGTGCTACAAATGATGAATGAGTCCTAGATTATGTCCTTCTTGGATGGATTCTCATGCTATAACTAGGTCCTAGTCAACCCTGGAGATATAACTAAGACTAATTTCACCACCAAGTGGGGCACATTAACTTTTAAATAGATGCCTTTTAGGCTAATCAATGCCAATGTAACATTTCAAAGGGAAATGGAATTATACTTTGAGGGACCAATAAGCAATTACATCATAATATATATGGATGACCTAATTTTTTTCTCTAAATATAGGTCATATCATGAAAACCATTTGGAAAGAGTATTTGAAATATGCATAAGGTATGACATCTCCTTAAACCCAAATAAGATCATGTTTGGTATCACTAAAAGTAATATTATTAGGCACATTGTCACAAAATAAGGTATTTCTATCAGCCTAATAAGGGAAAATTTAATTTATAAACTACCTTTACCTAATAACAAAAAAGAACTAAAATATTCCTTTCAGAAAATCAACTTTTTGCTTAAGTTTATTTCTAGATTTTTTGAAATAGTGAAGCCCTTGAGTTCAATGTTTAAATATGATTCTAAAGTGGAATGACAAGTAAAATTAAGGAAATATTTCAAGGATATAAAAGACAGTATCATTAAATCTCTAGGCCTCATCATCCTGAACTACATTTAGGACTTCTATGTTAACCATTTCACTTCAAAACACATAATTGTTGCCTACATCACCCAAAGGTTGGAAGGAGAAAAAAACCTATGGAATTTATTATCACTAATATTAAAGACATGAAAATTTGATAATATATCTTATAAAATCATGTCTATGCCCTGGTCAAGATAGTGAATAAATTTAAGCATTAGATCCTATAGAACAGAGTGTATGCCATTATCTTGGACCTAGTTATAAATCAAATGTTAGTGAAAAATGAGCTAGGTGAGAGGAGAGGCTGGTGGATGATGAAACTATAAGAGTATGAATTGGAAATCAAGATGACTAAAATGGTCATGGGATAAGGCCTCACCCAACTAATCATATAGATAGATCCAATAATCATGATACACCAAGTGGACCAATAAAGGGAATGACACTCATAATGGTATACCCCTATCATACACTTTCTACATTATGTAAATGTACCCCTATGACTCAACCATATGTAGATAAGATCCATCTATTTGAAAGTATTACATTATATGCTAAAGATAGGAGTTATCTTTAGAAGAAACCATGAAGGAATCTACCTCTGATGTGTATCAAAAGAAGAAGCCAAGGACATAATGGCAAGTTTCCATGAAAAATTAGGAATTAGCCATCCCACAACAACTACCATGGCTCACAAGATTATCCAAGAAGGTTACTATTGGACCATATCATTTAGATATATTCCCACTCATCTTCATTTATGTTACCAATGCCAAACCTATTGTAAAAGAAAACACACACCATAATGCTTTTATAACCTATTGTAGAGTATGTGTCATTCACATAGTTGGGACTATATTTAGTGGGGGTGATTAACCCCAATCATTAGTTAGTAATAAATTCATCCTCACAAGCATGTACTCTATAGTATATGGGTGAGGTAGTTGAAACCAAAATTAAAACCACATAAAAACTCATCAAATTCCTATAAAACTCCATAGTCATCCATTTTAGGGTCCCTATTTCTTTATCTATGATTATGGCCCCACCTTTCAATTCATAGAATTCATAGAGTGGGATTATGATAATAGGATCACATTGAAGTTTTCCTTCAATCACTACCCATAAGGGAATTAATTGGTATAATCCACAAACAAAAACCACAAAAACCTAATCAATTCCATCAAAAAGTTAGCTAGAGAGAAGCCCTAAGAATAGAACTCATTGCTCAAACTCACCTTATGGTCAAACTGTACTAGTTATAAATAATCCATCAAAATCTCTCCTTTCCTTCTCATCTACATATTGGAGTCAATCATGTTAGTCACTCTAAAATTTCCTACTTATAAATTGATGCATAAAGTCATGGAATTGGATGAGAAAGTGAATTCATGACTCTTATACCTGACTCAGTTAGAAGAATCCTATGATAAACCTTTGTTAAGCTTTAGTAATCATTAAAACACATTTAAGAAGAAATTGGACAAGGGGGAGAAGGTCAAGACCTTTAGAATCTTGAACCTAGTCCTATTTTGGGACAAGGCCCATAATAATAAATGCCAACATTTGAAATTTTACCCCCTCTAGATCGGTCCATACTTAATAGATGAAATACTAAGATAATTTGCATTTTCTCTTAAGGATATAGAGGGAAATAACTTACCTATTATAGTAAATAAATAGTTATTAAGGCATTATTTCTCGATTGTCCCATACAAATTAATTTTTGATTAATATGACTAGGAGGTGATAATGTATATATTAAATATATTCTATTTATTTTTGTGTTTTGTTTCATCATGTGTTTGTTTATGTTGTGTATTTTTCTCTTATGTTGTGTTTTTCCCTTCCAACCCCTTATTTATTCTACAACGCTACCCAATGCCCTTCCTTTGTTAGTAACTATTTCAAGTGGTGGTTGAAACCTATAAGGATTGTTGAGAAGTAGGGAGGCCAAAGTTGAAGAATTTATTATAAGCCATTTAGTGACTATAAAAGAGGACTCTTAACATCCTAGATCTTAGAGGCCAATGATTATAAAATAAATAGGTGGATTTTAGATCAACCCACACCCTAGGATAGATACCAAGCCACACTAAAATTAATAGCTATATAAGACATTACATTACAATTTGATGAGGATTAGGTGGATATTTATAACTTCCCCCGTATCCATTCACCATTGGCTTGGTATTGAGCATTCAATGGATAAGACTGATAAGTAATGATCTCTTATTAGGAAACTTAGAAAAAAATAAAGTATGTAGAATCTAAATTTTGAGTCTACATCAAAATGGCTATACATATAATCTCCATCATATCGTTTTTAGCCTAGTTAGCAGTGGAGAAAGACCATGAATGGGACCAAAATTATCTCTCTCAGGGCTATGAAGA
Source organism: Torreya grandis (assembly GCA_037957365.1). Lineage (NCBI taxonomy): Eukaryota > Viridiplantae > Streptophyta > Pinopsida > Cupressales > Taxaceae > Torreya > Torreya grandis. The sequence goes on from JARHVA010001412.1 coordinate 1,840,295, forward strand.
CCCATCTAGCATTAGAGCGATGTCTTAGTCATCCCCCCATGTCATCAAGCCAACTACACCCTAGAGGAAGTATTATAACTTGTCTAGCCTTGATTACTCAAATGTAATCTTAGAATGAATAATAATGAAAATCACTTCTCACATAAATTGGTGGTTGCCTATGGGCGGAAGACTAGTATTTTTCTTGTTATTATGATAATTTAGTGCCTCATATTTTTTGTGGATAATAAAATACTCCCCCATATAATTTTTGTGTTCAAGAATAAAATAAATAGAAATTAGTCTAGTTTTAATTGATTCTCATCACTTCCCCATAGAATTCAACATTTGTTGTGGCCAACACACCCCCTTTTCTTTGAAATAAGGAACCCCTTTAAATATTTCATGAATCGAAGCTTCAAAATTATTTCTTTTGTTCTTGTTAGTAACACCTACTTAAAACATCATAATACACACTACCTATATTTATTCAAGTAGTAAAGAACGTCTTTTAATTTCTCTTAAACAACTAATTAGTGTTTGTACTTTTTTATTATATCATGTCACTAATGTTGTAGGTTTATTTTCACTTTGGTTTCCTAGAGTTTAGTTCCCTTCTCGAATAAAAAAACTCATTATCCTTTATGGAGAATCATGTTCTCCATATTTTGTAGCTAAGATTAATATATCCTTTTAGTTTTATCTTGATTACTTTGTCATTTTGTGGATATGACATAGCCTAGACAAATGGGAAGCTAACACAACATTTCTACTAGAGCGGTCAGTCTCGTAGACTTGTCAAATATGTCAGATCCTAGGAGAGCTTGACTAAATGGGAAACTTCCACATCATAAGGAGTTAGAAAGGCCATTTCCCAGAACCTATAAGAGATGTCAAAGATTGGGAGATTCCATCTAAATGGAAGCTTACACATCATCAAGAATCATAAAGGCTGGTCCCTCATACCTATCAAAGATGTTAGAGCCTAGGAGATCCTGATCGATTGGGAAGCTACCACATCATAAAGTGTAAAAAAGGCCAATCCCTTAGACATGTAAAATATGCTAGAGCTTTAGAAAACCTAGTCAAATTGGAAACTATCATGTCATCAAGAGTTAGAGAGGCCAATCCCTTAGATATTTTAGACATGTTATAGACCAAGAGAGCCTAACAAAATTAGAAGTTTCCATGTCATCAAGACTTAGAAAGGCCAATCCCCTAGATATGTTAGAGATGTAAAATCTTGGGAAAGATAAATTGAATGGGAAATTACCATATCATTGGGAATCATAAAGTCCAATCACCTTGGACATATTAGACATGTCATAACTTAGGATAGCCTAATTAAATGGGAATTTATTACATCATCTAGTGTGAAGATGAATTAGTTTCCACTTGTGATTAAGGAAGCTCATATTTAAGTATAGATCAAACTTGAAGGATAATTAAGGTGTGTCACATATCCCACGTGACACATCATCTAGTTTAGGGGAATGACATAGAGTATAGATTAATGCCTAGGTGTAGACCATTAATGGGAGGAATAATAAATGGATGGAATGTGTCAAAAAGTAAGAGATAATTGAGGAGCTTATAAGATGTGTGATTGCATGCCTACCATGTACTGGGCATTAACATAATGGGAATCTAGACCCAATTAGAGGGTTTTGATAAGATACCATCACCATGGCTATATTTAACTGGTGATAGAAGATCATGGACTTTGAATTAAATTCTAGATTGAAAATAAAGGGAAAAACTACAACCACCAACTTGTATTCAAATTTATAGAAAGTGAGCCACCAAATGGAATTAATGAAGGGACATGTATGCATGCACTTATAAATCCTAAGAGAAGATCATTAATAGTTACCATTATTACTTTAGAATTAATCTTAGACTCCTCAATTTTAAATTTATAGTGAACACCTATATCCCATGCCTTTAATGCCCAAATCTTCCTAATTCCCTCTCTATCATACTTTAATGGTTGCTACATCCTCAAACCTAAAGGCTAATCCTAAGTACCTAAACACCACTTTCCCTAATATTTTAACCAAGTATAAACAATAAAATTATATATTTAAAGTAATTGAGTAGGTCCCCAAGTATTTTTATGATGTAGAAGACAATCTAGCTAAATATGAGGATTCCTTTCAATCCTATAAAAGGTGTGGACTCCATAGAGCCATGGCTAAACTAGAGGCAATTTCATGTGCTAACCTACTAGATGATATACTCAAAAAGGATATACACATGTAAGACACTATCAATGATGGGGTTTTCCCACCCACCTCTTGGCACTATATTACAAATATATGTAGGAATTACTTCAAGGCATACTACTCCCTCCTAGTATTCTCTTTCTCATATGATGTAGTGTTAGTTTCAACATAGATGGACACATACCCTATCTATGACATCCTCCATGAATGGGCTAAGAAACCTAAGCAAAAGTGGGTTAACAAGGAAAAGATCAATGCTTACATAGTCTTCACCTTTTGAGAGGAGGTTTTAGTAGGCATGAACCTAATGAACTAGTTGTTTAGAGTCCCACCCTATCAAAATGTCAACGAGATATAGATGCCCCTTCTACACATGATCCTAACTTAATCATACATCTTGGACATCAAAGAATTGATCAAATTCAAGTTAGTATGCACCATTATATATGCCTAAAGTGGGGGAATATTTTACATGATGAGACACCTACTCAATGCATTCTATGGGATGCTCTCATTTAATCTTTCATCCTTTCCTATGTGGGTTCTTGGTGGAAAAATCATCCAAATGGTCTTATACAAACTATATGGCCACTAGTTCCACCAGTATGTCTAAGATTTTTGTGACCACTCTACCTAGTAGTGTACTAGGTAATTAATAAATATCCCATACTCTAGCTCTTAAATATAATTTGGAACTCTATCATAACCATTAGGAACTACTCGCTGTATAATGATGTCATTATGATTTGAATTGTGAGCTTCCTCCAAGACCTCTTATGCTTGGTTTATTATGTACTTGACTTCTTAATATAATAGGATATCCCCTAATAAATAGTGAATGACTTATTTGGTTTATCTATATAACATCATCATAAGGTGTGCTTTTAGCTCCTAATCACCATATGTAGCCATATCTATAGGAATATCACCTTGATATAAAATCTTGTGGTTGGGCAAGACTCCTTCACCCTTGAAAAATGCAATATTTAGTAATGGGAGCCTAAATGGTAATTCAAGCACATTTAGCATAATAATAAACTCAACTTAACAATAACTATGTACATCAAGCTAAAGATGATGATGAACTCTATTTAAATTCCACCAATGACTATGAAGTTATACCTAACTAACAAAAAATAATAAGGGGAAAGGGAATAAGGCTTAGGCAAACTCCTCCATAACTCTTCTAGCTCCTTCTCAATCCATGGATAACTTGACTCTAATAGCTCTGGCCATCTCTCAGAGAATCTTATAGAGCATCCCACTACCTTCTCTTCCTTAATATCCATCCCTAGCTTTATCTCCACCTCTATTAGTGGATTTGGATCCTCAATCTCTAGCTCTAGCTCTACCTTCTCCTATTGATCCTCAATCTCTAGCTCTAGCTCTGCCTTCTCCTATTGATCCTCGATCTCTACCTCCACCTCCTCTAATAGTGATAATAACCAAGTTGTGTCAAAACCAATCCTAGACTACATGATGCTAAGTAGCCTAAGAATAATCCATTCAACCATTAGTGTCATAGCCTTTGATATTTAATGTGGCCAATAGATCAAGAGCAAGAATAGAAAGAGGCACCTAGTAAGAACCCATCTAGGTTCCACCTCTCACTCCTCCATCCTCTCCCATTTCCCTTCCACCACTTTCTCCTACCTCATTCTAACTCCCTATTTTGGTTCCCACTAGTTCAAATCTACCCCCTATATTTCCATTTACTTGCCCTCCATATTTTTTCCAAGAACCCTTGGACTCATTCCTTCTGAACATACTCACTTTTGCATTCCCTTTTTATCTTACCATATCATAGCCTAGATTCCTCCTAATGGATCCCTTGGGCATGTCTTCAATAGTAGGCATAATAACATCCTTTAAAAGCCTATTTCCCCTAGTAAAGACCCTCCCAATCCCCACTCTAGTCATTCTAACACTTACCTCTATGGATACAAGTGGTCATCCATCAACCCATATCATCCCTATCATCCTAAATGGACCATCTACCATAGAACCCAATGACAAATCTAGAAAGAGGCAAAAGAAGAAATAAAAGATGACCCATACTCTAGCTCTAGCTTAAAGGCCTTCAGTTATAAATCTGCTTCTTCTATAGATCTCAATGACTCCTTTGGTCCTAGTAGTAGAAACCCTTTGATTGGATGCTCTCCCTCTCTCTCTTACTTAAGACTCCATCAGCCTTAGCTTTAACCAACCTATATCATCCTTATTGTTACATAGCCCATTCTAAGGTACAATCCCACCTTAGGTGAACCTTAATTAGGAATAATGGTGAGCTCAAATGTTCCCATGGGCCTCCATTTTCATTCTTCCTCAATTTCCCCCATTCCCACTCTACTTCCACTCCTTTTCTCTTTCACTCCTTCCACTTCCTCCATCTCCCCTCTACCTTGTCTTCAACCCTTTAGCATCATTTTAGCCACACCTCCTACACCCTAAAACTAGAAGGATGGTATTGAGTTAACATGCACAATTTATATATGTCTAAGGAAACCTAGAAGTAAAATGGAGTTTCTACATAACCTTTAATAGTATGATGACATTTATTACTCAAATATTACTCTAAGAGGGGAACTGAGTGATATGGCAGACCCATTAGAATCTATTTTCCCTCACAAAAGTGAAGACTACTAATAGAGAAGAGAATATATTTGAAGACCCACTATCCATCCTCTGAGCTACCCATGACATGTATTTGAAGCTCCTTGAAGACATGGAGAGCTAAGTCTAGACTCTTAAAGCCCAGGCAAAGAGTGTGTTCCCATTTAGACTAATCAAACAAGTCAAAGAAACCCTCCTACTAATTTTTTCAATCCTTAAAAATTAGTGGGGACTCAGGCTGATATCAATGTAATTATATAGTGGTTATAGGCTTACATGGGGAGGATCAAAAAAACTATGGGAAGTGTTAGAAGCTACAAGTAGTGGTAAAAAAAGTGATGATCCCAAAGCCCAAACTAATACCAACCTCATATTTGGGGTTATACCAAAATTATGATAAGGACATGAGAGTGGTATTGGAGTGGTTAGCCTTGGCCCACACTAAAAAAAACCCTTTGAAGAGGGTAATAATAATATATTTACCTAATTCAAGGATGTTAATATCTCCATGATATTCCACTTGAATGTCACTTTACTCAACAATGGGGAATTTAGATTCCACCTACATCAATTTAACTAGGTTATGATGCTGAAAATAGCCAAGGATAACTAGGAAAGAGCCCATGTAGTGTTGAACTTATCAACATAGTACAATATAAACATTAACCGAGTCTCTAGAGTCCAAGCCCTAATTGAAATAGTTTTTTAGATCTCTTAGAGACTAGTAGCTCAGGCTGAGGTGATATTTAGGAGCATCTAGTGAACTTATCCAAGATAGACAAAGAGTTTGACCTCATGATATAAATGTTAGAATCCATGACCACCCAGTTGAATTAGTTAGGATTAAGTCCCTGTTAGCTACCTTCTCATGTTAGCTAATAGTCTCCCATAGATCTATTATAGGTTTTTAGGGATTCATTTTGGTATAAATTTTTAAATATAGTTATAACTATTATTGTCACTTGGATTTGCACCCTTTGAGGAGAATAAATATCTCTCCTCATCTAAATGGAAAAATGGAATCACCTCTAGGCTTGTGGGTAGCCTATGAAATTAGGTGAATCTCTAGATAGGGCTAGCTCCCTTGATGTACCACTTTGGATTGCAACTAATATTAAATTAGGGGTGAAAATAAGAAAGATAATTGAAATAAATCTGATATAAGGGAGGTGATACACCAAATTTATTTATAACATTCAACCATATTCATATTACACTTGAAATCAAAGGACAAACTAAACATACACTTCTCCAATCTTCATCTTCTCACATCAATACTACATTGTGAGGTTATGGATGAATGTGTATAGCTAGGAGGATTAGACAAGAGACCTATGAGGTAAATAATTAATATGATATCTAATTTACCATGAAAATCTACTAAAACACTTCACATTCCCTATAAGATGAAGCTTTCCAACTACCAATAAGGTGAAAGAATGAGATCGCATGTTAGGAATCCATAGTCTTCACTAAACAAAATTCATCATCCAAGTAGAAAAAACTTAGAATAGTCATATAATAGGTAAAAATAAGTTTTATTATTGATAAAAAGGTATATATTTGAGTAGGTATTCACCATACTCAGGTGGAACATCCCCTATAATGGCCAAAATGGCTAGTTCTTATAGAACTTGTGAGAGAGAGAAAAAGAGATAACTCTAAGGATTAAAAGGAAACCTATAAAGTTAATAAAATAAGTTAAATGTGCATATTATAAGGATATGGGATTAACCATGTAAGTTTTGGAATTCAAAGTGTCCATATAAGGAAGAAATTTCATGAAAAATGGAAAGAAACTCCTCATTCTAGCTCAAAAAACTGCATTCATGATTTAGATCTATTTTAATGCATTTTAACTAATTAGGAATAGGTAAACTGATTTTAATGTAATTTGAGGCTCTAAAAATTTATCTCCATAAATTTATTGCATTCTTGGTCCTCTAAAATCCTTTGAAAGTGATCCATCATCATCTGCTACCTAGAAAACTCTCTTTTCATGCACCCTACACACTTGGCTTCCAATAATGAATAATTTTTCCATGAAAATCCATAAAAGGTATTGGGTGACATGTTTTAAGGCCCTATATGTCCTTATAATCATTAGGGACACCTTGGAAAGCCATCTAATTAAAGTTTTCACACTTCTCCCTAGCTTGTCCATTAGACCAATTTTGAATGGATAAGTTGAATCTCTTTATTGAGACACATAGGAGTTCTTATATTCACACTTCTCCCTAGCTTGTCCATTACACCAATTTTGAATGGATAAGTTGAATCTCTTTATTGAGACACATGGGAGTTTTTATATAGTATTAAATTTACATTATGGGTTATCCCAAGTATATATATCCTCCCAAAATTGGTTTCATACTTAGAATCCTTATAGAACATGTAAAACACATGAAATAGTGGCATAAGCTCTATTTCTACCCCCATCCATACAATTAAATAAAGTAAAAAACTATGGGGATCATATTTAATGAGTCCTATATAAGTTCAAATCACCATCATATCCAAAATTTCTCATTATATTGCATCTCCAACTCCATTTTCTAGAATTGGTCCTAGTTGAAGGTTTCATAGGGTTTTAGGCCTATTTTGAGTCTTAAGGTTTGTTCGTAAAACACTAACATCCAAAATATATAAAAATTTAAAAAATTTATGTTAGGGGACCCTAATAACCACTCAAAACTTATTTTACACCATGCATATCCTTACAAAAGATATGAGCAATTGAAGTTGCCTATTCGAGCTTGTTTCCTTCTTTCATGTAAGTTTGAGTGATTTTTATACTCAAAAGTGGCCCTTTTATGGTTTATTAAGTATAAAAATGATTAAAACACGTCTAATATTCTCACATAAACATGTTTATATATTTTTACATGCTTACTTCATGCAAAAGTGTAATGGACTCTCCACTTGGGCACTAGGCCTAAACCTTGTCTACTAGGCTTGACTACAACATCTTGTGTTCTAGACATTAAAATGAATTAATTTGTATTATACAAGATTAAAAAAATATATAATTAACCATTAAAAATGTTACAAATAACTATAATATTCATTCCATACTAGAAAAAAAAATTGCTCTCGATTTGGCCTCTAGGCCTTGATTTTGCCCATTAGGTCTGACTACAAACTTAGGAGTATGGAGTACCTTGTTTGGTTTCATTATGTCTTGAAAGTTTATTAATGTTTTATTAGTCATATTAAATCTTTCATTACCACTTTTCAAGGTAATTACCTCCTATGGATCTATTTCTTATCTTATTCTCTTAGCCTTGTATGTTTGTATGAGGGGAACTACCCCCTATCTGAGATAAAATCGGGGTACTTCCCCTATTTTTCTAAAAAAATAAAAACTTGTATAGGATTAATAAAGTGTTTAATGTGATTGAAAAGAATTATCTCTTGGTTAAATGGATATACTCCCCAAAATCATTCATACTCAAAATAGACCTTGGTGAAAGGGATTGTGTTCAGGATTCTTCTAATAGACTGTGTGTGCACTTGAAGAGAAGTTTATCCTACTCCCTATTTACCATGATAGTTATAAAATTTCATTATTATCATATTTTATGGATTCATATTTTCATTTTTCTCTCCAACATTTCACATTCTTACTAGAAGCATCTAGACATACCTTTTAGATCACTACATGTAATAGTTAAACTAGTTGTAGGTGTATACTGGGTCTTAAGATGTTGATATAATCTTGTTCACACATTTCAAATATTATTTAAGTTTATATTTCATTAATAAAATTTATTATATGGTTTCTTCACCTTTCAAATTCTCTCTATGCCCTTTCCTACACTTTAAACTCACTAAATTGAGTTATCCCCTTTTGATTGAGAACTCCTAGCCTGTAGGTGTATACAACCCTAATTGAGATTGATCATGATGTAAAAGGACCTCATTGAAATTATTTTATGCCATAAAAACTTTATAATAACCTTGGAATCATTTTTATATTCTTTGGAAGCATAAAACTAGATTTTCTTAGACTAAGACACTTCTCCCCTCAAGACCCTATTTTGGGCTGAGCCTGTAAGTGGATAAAACCTTCAGTTAGAAATGGTCATGATGTGATAAGACTTATATTTTAATCCTCAAATGTTTCAAAACATCTCTCTATACTTGTATCCAACTTTAGTGTTCTAGATAACACCCAAAATCATATGCCAACCCACTGCTTGTATACCCTATTTGTTGTAGGTGCATATTTCTAGGCATGTGTACAGATGATGAGTGTTAATAGGGTCAAAGTTTAGCATATCAAAATTTTTAAGTGATTATTAATGATATTAATACATTATTTAGTAAATGGAAACATTCCAACATGATATTGTATCTTGGTTATTCTTCTAGGATACCAAAACCATCTAAAAGACAAAACTTATAAATGTTAATGTGGTATTTTCAGTATTTTTATGAGCACTTTCAAGGTTTTCAAATTCATACTTACACTAATCCCATATCCTTCATTCTTGGAAGGTATATTTTATTATGTGTAGTATCCAATAAAAACTCACTGTAATATACCAAACTATTTATAAACGCATTGCATGACTTTGGTAAAAAGGGCTCAAGCCTTTATTTTCATTTTTTAGGTCAAGTATCCTTAAACATAATTTATTATCCCTTCCAACATTATTACACACTTATTTTTATCTCTATACATGTTTCATGATCTTATCATGGTCTAAAGACCCTACCAAGACCTTAATGAAGTGTCCCATTGTTTTAACCTTTTCATACACACACTTTCCCTTGCTTGACCACCTCTATGTGGATATCTTGCTGCAAAGGTAGTGAATTACAATATGATAAATATGGAAAATATCACTAATATGAACCTTGATGATTTCATAAATCATGCCAATACACTTTTAGAATTATTAATAGTTTTCAACATGCATTCACCTTTGCACACATTGGTATGACATCAACAGAACCTTCTAGGTGAATGTTTTGACTATGTTATGTAGGTAGGGTATGAAATGTAGAAAAACATGGTTTTGAATATATTAAAGACATAAAATTCAATTAAAATCCTAAAATTAATTATCTTAATTCTTATACTCCTTGAAACTAGTTCCAAACCATCCTCTTCAACATGAAAATCACCTGCATATATGTTGAATAGAGTAATCAAGAACATCAAATGGCTATTTGAGAATGGTTAATATTCTTGTGACCACATTTTAACCTTTTCAAAACCTTTAAAATGGATATATTAAACTCATAATGGTCTAAAAAATTGATACACCATGAATACAACTTTAGGAATGAGATAAACAAGCCCATACATGTGAATGCAAGTGCAGTTAAGGATGAAGTTGAGAAATAGAGGAAGAAAAGCTTTAAAGCTACTCAAAGAATGTCATGGTGAGATAAAAACATGGGAATATGTGTTAATTTTGCCTAGAGAGTTATGGATCACCATTCCTCAGCTATATGAGACCCCTACAAGAGAAAACACTTAATAAACAAGAAGTACTCTAGCTAGAACTGCACTTGGTGAAACCCTCTTAAAACATGAAATAAATTACTTATATAAACATCATGTAACATAAAATAAATAATTTATACCATGTGATAAGTAATTACACATCCTCTAGATCTAACATCACCAACTAGTTCATATGGATTTGGCAAAAATGGAGCAAAACCTATAGGGTGCATTAAAAAGCTAGCATATTTGCATAGTTAAGTTGTTAGCAATGGGTCATAAATAAAAATTGATAAATAATAAAAAAAATTATATTAAAATTAATTTATTTAAGTTTAAAATAACCTCCCAAAATCATTTGGCCTGAAACCCTTTGTGTTGACCATACCAAATATAAACCTATAAGTCATTTTTGCATGTTTAGGAATGCCAAAATGGAGTGGAATGGTTTTGTGTAGAAATTGACACTTTAAGATCTATTAAATCATGGATATTATTATGGGGGAGATTAAGAGTCACATTTAAACCTTTTAAAAGTGGCACACTTCCTAAAGAGGCCATACAAGTGCCAAATTCTTCTTTTTCTTTAAGAAAACTGACTTTTTTTTATAAACCTACAAATTTTCTTTATTTTTAGTCACTTAAGACTTATAAGGACACATGGGACATTAAATAATATTTTTATGCCTTCAAATTTCCCAATAAACCTATAAAAATCATTAAATGCTCAATTTTGACCCTTAAATGATCTAAAAGATAAATAGACTTAAAAACTAATTGACCAAGGCCAATATAACAATTGGCATAAATTAAACTATAATACAGCCCATTACACTCATATTGAACCCCATATATACCTAAAAAATCAATTTTTTACCTATAGGTGCCCTAATTTGACTAAAAAGTCAAATTTAGTCAATAAATTGGTGACTCATAGGGATAGTATGCCTATTATACTAACTAGACTAGTAGCCTTATCAGTCCATTGGATTGGCTTTAGGGGTCATATAAAGACTAATAAAAGTAAGGAAAATTTTAACCATTGAGATCAAACATTTGATCAAGATAAGACACTAAAAACTACCTCAACCACATAATGCAAAAGACACACATAATAAAGAAAGCAAACACATAAGACACACACATGTGCTCAAATCACTTAGGAGAAGAAAGGAAACAACTACTATGTATAACTAATAATGAGCATACCTCCCTCCTAGATCAAAAGGAAAGTTTGAATCATCACCTTCTTCATGAAATGGAACATGGTGCAAGACATGTTATTCTTTGGATTGGATGTTTTATGAATCATACCTACTTCTTAGCACCTCAATGGCCACGATCTCAAGTAGACCACCTTCAAATATGCCTAAAATGTGAAGGTATTCCTCTTACATCTAAACATCTTCAACCTTGTCATGTGAAACTTCAAATTTAACTTAAAATTATGATTTAATATGACATACCATCTTATCTTCTATAGTGATTTCAACAAGATTGGCTTTCTTCTCAGCTACAAGCTCTTCTAGCTCATCAAGGAGATTTATAAACTCTATCCAATCTTGATCATTGTCTTCCATGGAAACCTCTTCCTTCACCTTATCATAAACTTGATCCTCAAATTTTCAAATTTCTTTAACCTCTTCAAGGATATCCATTTTTAGCTACCAATCATCCTCATCAACCACTTCTTGAATGTTAGTATCACCAAGTGGCTTCATAACAACAAATTATTGACCAAAAGAAAGAGTTTTCTCTTCATGTTTGTCTAAACACTCAAGATCATGTTCATTAAAATCATCAACAAGATTGGGATTATCATTAGCTATGAAATATTCTAGAGAAGAATAAACTTTAATCAACTCATCAAATTCCTTGCATATGGGATTGAAATTTTGCCATAAATATTCTTCCTCATGATCATCTTCAAGAGATACTTCTCCCAAATTGATCTCATGAGAATTTCTTAGGATTTACACTTCATGATAGATGACTTGAAAGTTTTTTTCATCCTTGATATCAAATTTCAATTCATGTTTAAGATGATCACATAAAACCTTTTGATCATATGTAGAGTCTTCTTCAAGGGTTGTAAGATCTTTCATGTCTTTCTCCTTCATAATGATGACAAGACTAAGCATCTTGAAATCATGTGATCTAGCCCAATGAGGCTACCAAGGAGTTAAGTTTTCTTCAATCAAGAGTTCTCTTTCATTATCAACTAGTTGATCCTCTTTAGGTTACCATACTACAAGTCCATTAAGGCAAAGTGTCATGGTGTGAGGACAAAATGAGCTAGTTGGTGGATGTGGCATATAGAACTCAAAATTAGATTGAGGGTGAAGTGTAGGGGATTCTTCATGGGCACACATTCCTTTGAATATGGAGACATCTGCTATTATATTATCCTTTTATTCATGAAGTAGAGTCCCTATGGTGATTTCATCCTCATAATGACTCATGAGATCCTCTTGATCAGCCATGAACTAGATTTACTCTTTTTTTTCTTGCTTCTCTCAAGATAGGTTCCTCCTTGAAAAGGAATGATGTGAAATGGATAGGCTCATGGATTTGAGGTGAAGAGGATTGAGTATGAGATGTAGTGGAAGGTGAAAGAGTTAGAGATGGAGTGTGGGATGAATGATAAGGCTTATGAATGGGTTTGGAAAAGAGTAAAGCACTAGTGAGCTCATATGGAAGTGAATCCTTGGGATGATTAGAAGGAACAACATCTACATGATTAGGGACTTCACTTTGCCAATGATATCCTTGTGTATAATCCATGGAAACATTTAGTTTCATATAAAAATACTTAAAGGAATACCCTTGAGGTTGATAGGCATTATGATATGAGAGATAAGGCTCATATTGGGACTGATAGAGAGGTGTTTCTTGGTATCTATTCTCATAGGATTTTCCAACAACATGGTGTCCATATGAAGAGGGAAATGAAGGGTTATAGGACTGCCATGGCTCATAAGACTGTTGAAGGGGAAAGTGTGGTTCATATAAAATCTGATTGTAGGATTGAAACACTTCATTATAAGGTTTATTATAGTCACACCAAGGCAATTTAAGAACTTGTTCATACTGATGGGGAATGACACAAGCTTGGATCGTTTAACTAGTTTGTAGAGAACAAAAATCAACATCAAAGTCAAACATGAAACTTCATTGAAAGAAAGGATACAAAGAGAAATATTAAAAAATATATTTAAAGGATAACCTACACTGATTGACTAGTTGATACGACTTCAGAGTGACCATTGATGCTCTAATAGATCCCTCTAAACATTGATTGTTGAGAGACAATACCAAAAATCTACCAATATCTTAGAACAATAGTCCCACCAAGGATTCCCAAAACTATTTTCACTTATATTATCACCATTTTAAGATATTTGAAAGATCTCCTTATCCAAGTGGAAAAATGGAATCACCTCTAGGCTTTTGGTTAACCTAAGGAATGAGGTAAATCTATAGATAGGGCTAACTCCCTTGATGTACCACTTTAGATTATAACTAATACTAACTTGGGGGTGAAAAGGGAGAAGGATAACTAAAATAAATCTAATCTAAGGTAGGTGATACACCAAAATTATTGATGACATCTAACCATATGCATATTACACTTGAAATCAAAGGATAAATTAAACATACTCTTCTCCAATCTTCATCTTCTCACATCAATACTACATTTTGAGGTTATGGATGAATGTACAAAGATAGGAGGACTAGAAAAGAGGAATATGAGGGAAATAATGAATATAATAACTCACATATGATTAACATCTCCTAAAACACTTCACATGCCCTACAAAAATAAGCTTTCCAACTACCAATAAGGTGAAAGAATGAGACCAAATGTTAGGAATCCATAGTCTTCACTAAATAATATTAATCATCCAAGTATAAAACAAAAATAATAGTCATATAATAGGTAATAATCAGTTGTATTATTTATCAAAATTTATACATTTGATGAGGCCTTTGCCATACTCAGGTGGAGCATACCCTATAATGGCCAAAATGGCTAGTTCTTATATAACTTGTGACAAAGAGAAAAATAGAGAAGTCTAAGGGATAAAAGGACACTTATCAAGCTGATAAAATAATTTAATTTTTCATGTGAGAATGATATGGGATGAACCATGCAAGGTATATAAGTCCAAGTTCCATATAAGGCATAAATTTCATGAAAAGTGGTAAGAAACTCCTCATTCTATCTTAAAAAAATGCCTTCATGATTTGGACCTATTTGAATGCCTTGTAGCTAATTAAGAGTAGTTTAAATGATTATAATGTAAGAAGAAGATATAAAACATTCCTTTCCATGAATTTTTTGCATGCTTGGTCCTCTAAAAACCTCTAAAAGTGAGCCATCATCATCTATTATCGAGAAAACTATCTTTTCATGCACCCTACACACTTGGCTTCCAAAAATGCATAATTTTACAATTAAAATACATAAAAGGTAATATATGACATGTTTCAATGTCCTCTATGGACTTAGAATCATCAAGGACACCTTAAAAATCCATCCACTTAAAGTTTTCACATTTCTCCCTAGCTTGTCCATTAGGCCAATTTTGACTGGCTAAGTTAAAGTTGTTTGTTGAGGCACTTTTGAGTTTATCCATAGTATTAAATTTACATTATGGGTTATATAAATTATATATATATTGCTTCCAAAGTTGGTTTCATGATTATACTCCTTATAGAACCAAAAAAACACACAAAACAATGGTAGAAACCATGTTTCTAACTCCATCCATATAAGTATGTAAAACCAAAAAGTATGGGGAGTAGATTTAAGGACTCCTATAGAATTTCTAATCACAATAATATCCAAAATGTCCCATTATATTTCATCTCCAACTCTATTTTCCCAAATTGGTCATGCATAAGGGTTTAGTAGGGTCTTAGGCCTATTTTTAGTCTTAAGGTTTGTTCATAAAAATATTACATCCAAACTATAGAAAAATATCACAAAAATGATTTTAAGGGACCCTAATAACAACTATAAATTATTTTAGCCACCATGCATATCCTTATAAAATATATGAGAAATTGAAGTTACCTATTCGAGCTTGTTTCCTTCTTTCATGCAATTCTAAGTGAGTTATCTAGTCGAAAGTGGCCCGTTGATTGTTTATTATATATAAAAATGATTAAAACACATATAATATGATCCCATAAACATGTTCCAAATGTTTTACATTCTTACTTCATGCAAAAGTGTAATGGATTCTCCACTTGAGCACTAGGCCAAAACCTTGTCTACTACACCTGACTATAACATTTGGTATTCTATACATTCAAATGAGTTAATTTTTATTATAAAATATAAAAAACCTCTATAATTACCCCATATACATGTTACAACTCACTATAATATTCATTTCATACTATAACTGAAAGTTATTCTTCATTTGACATTTAGGCCTTGAGTTTGCCCATTAGGTTTGACTACAAACATAGGAGTATGGAGTACCTTATTTGGTTTGAATATTCATTTTAATTTTATTAATGTTTTATTAAGTTTATTAAATCTTTCCTAGCCACTTTTCAAGTTCCTTACCTCCTTTGGCTTCATATCTTATCTTATTCTCCTAGCCTTGTCAGCTTGTATGAGGGGAAGTACCCCCTATTTGAGACAAAACAAGGAGTGCTTCCCCTATTTTTATAATAAATAAAAACAAAATTTATAATCTCTAAATTTTTTAAGATGATTCATAAAAAAAAATTATCTCTTGGTTCAATGGATAGATTCCCCAAAAACATTCATACTCAAAATAGACCCTGGTGAAAAGGATTGTGCACAAGATTCTTCTAATAGACTGTGTGCACTTAAAGATAAGTTTATCCTATTCCATATTTATCATGAGAGTTATAAAATATAATTATGATAATATTTTATGGATTAATACTTTAATTTTTTTCTCCAACCTTTCACATGCTCCCTAGAAGCATCTAAACATACCTTCTTTTAGATCACTACCTATTATAGTTAACCTAATTATAGGTGTATACATGGTATTAATATGTCAATATAAGATTTTTAACAAATTTAAATACTTATATAGGTTTAAATTTACTTAATAAAAGTTCTTACATGGTTTATTCACCTTTCAACTTCTCGTTATACCCTTTCCTACACTTTAAACTCACTAAACTAAGTTCTCCCCTTTTGACTGAGAACTCCTAGCTTGTAGGTACATACAACCCTAATTGAGATTGATAATGATGTAAAAGGACCTAATTGAACCTATTTTTTTTCATAAAACATTTATACTCACCTTGGACTCATTTGTATGTTCTTTGGAAGCACAAAACTAGGTTCTCTTAGACTGACACTTTTCCCCTCAACACCCTATTTTAAAGTAAGACTATAGGTGGATACAACCTTCAGTTAGACCTAGTCATGATGTGATAAGCCTTATATTTTAATCCTCCAAGGTTTAAAAAACCTTTATATTATTTTATCCAAATTGAGTGGTTTAGATAACTCCTAAACTCCTATGCCAACCCATTACTTGTATACCCTATTTGTTGTAGGTGCATCTTTCCAAGCTTGTGTTCAAATGGTGAGTGTTAATAGGGTTGATGTTTAGCATATAACCCTTTTGAATTTTTTATTAATTAAATTCATACATTATTTAGTCAATGGAAACATTCTAAAATGAGAGTGTATCTTGTTTTCTCTTCTAGGATACCAAAACCATCAAAAAGACAAAATCTATAGATGTTACTATAGTATCTTAGTATTTTTATGGGCACTTTCAAGGATTTCAATTTCCTCCTTACATTGATCCCCTAGCCTTCATTCTTGGAAAGGTTCTTGTATTATGGGTAGGATACAACAAATATTCATTAGAATGCACCAAAGTATTGATAAACTCATTGTATGACTTTGGTAAAATAGGCTTGGGCCTTTGTTTACATTTTTTAGGGCAAGTAGCCCTAAACTTAGTTTCTTATCCTTTCCAATATGATTTCACACTTCTTTATATATATATATATATATATATATATATATATATATATATATATATGTATGTATGTATATATATATATATATATATATGTATGTATATATATATATATGTATGTATGTATGTATGTATATATATATATATGTATGTATATATATATATATATATGTATGTATGTATATATTTATATATATATATATATATATATATATATATATACATACATATATATATATATATACATACATATGTACATATATATATATGTATATATATATATATATATATATATATGTATATATATGTGTGTGTGTGTGTGTATATATATATATAAAGTTTACATGAACTTTTCAAAATCTAAATAACCTACCAAGACCTTAACAAAGTGTCCCATTGTTTCAACCTTTCCATACACACACTTTAATCCTTTACTCACCCACCTATAGGTGGATATTTGGGTGCATAGGCAATTAATTACAATATGATAAATATGGAAAATATCATGAATATGAACCTTTATGATTTCATAAATCATGCCAATACACTTCTAGTAGTATTAGGAGTTTAGAACATGGATTCACCTTTGCACACATTGGTTTCATGTTAGTAAGACCTTATAAGTGAATGTTTTGACTATATTATGCATGTAGGGTATGAAATGTAGTAAAACATGGTTTTGAATATCTTAAAAACAAATAAAATGCATTTAAAATCCTCAAATTCATAATCTTAATTCTTGGACTCCTTGAAACTAGTTCGAAACCATCCTCTTCAACATGAAAATCACCTGCATATACATTGAAGAGAGCAATCAAGAACATCAAATGACTATTTGAGCATGGTGAATATGTTTGTGACCACATTTTCACCTTTTCCAAATATATTAAAGTGATATCTTAAACTCTTGATGGTCTAAATAATTGATACACCATGAATACAACTTCAGGAATAAGATAAATGAGCCCATACATGTGAATGCAAGTGAAGTTAAGAATGAAGATGACAAATGGAGGAAGATAAGCTTTATTGCTACTTAAAGAATGGAATGGTGAGATAAAAATATAGGATGAGGTGTTATTGTGTAAAAAATACTCGTGTGTCACCATTTCCTAGCTATATGAAACCCCTACAAGAGAAAACACTTAGCAGACAATAAGCACTTTAGCTAGAATTACGCCTGGTGACACCCACTTGAAACATGGAAAAAATTACTCATATAAACACCATATAACATTAAAAAAAATACTAGATACCATGTTATAATTAATTCCACATCCTTTGGATCCAATATCACCAACTAGTTCTTATGGATTTGGTAGAAATGGAGCAAAATCTATAAGGTGTATGAAATAGCTAGTAGACTTGCATAGTCCACTTGTTATCAATGGTTCATAAATAACAATTTATAAATAATAAAAATAATTATATGAAAATAAATGTATATTATTTTAAAATAAACTCCCAAAATCATTTGGTTTGAAACCCTTTGTGCTGATCATAACAAGTACAAAATTGCAATTCACTTTTGTATGTCTAGGAAATCCAAAATGGAGCAAAACGGTTTTGTGAAGAAAATAACACTTCAAAATCAATTAAATCATGTATATTGTTATGGGGGAGATTAATATTCAAATTTGAACCTTTTCCAAGTGGCACACTTCCCAAAGAGGTCATATAAGTGCTAAATTCTTCCTTTTCTATAAGAAATTTGACTTTTCTTCTAATGAACCTACAACATTTTATAATTATTAGTTAATTATAACTTATATTGACACATTTTACATGAAATAAAAATTTTACACCTTCACATTTCCCAAAAAAAACTCATATAAATCTTTAAATGCTCAATTTTGACCCTTAAAATGACCCAAAAAGATAAATAGACTTAAAAACTAATTGACCAAGGACAATATAACATTAATTGTAATAAATTAAACTATAATAAACCAAATGAGACTCATATTACACCCCCTATATACATATAAAATCAATTATTTACCTATATGTTCCCTAATTTGACTAAAAAGTTGAATTTGGTCAATAATTATAATTAGTGGCCATCATGGCATAGGATGGGATCATCATACTTTCTAGAGTTTAGCCCCAATATTTATATATTTATATAATATTCATATTATATTTTATGGTTCAACCAAAATTAACTCTAAAGTGTTTGATTATTTTCTAGATCTCACCTGCATTTCCTTCACCGCTCTAGACAATGAAATCATCCCAAATAAACTATTATTACAACATTTCACTCATTTAATGAATACAATCTCTATTTTTTGAAAAATGGTCTCTTTTGTGTTCAATTTTATTTTATATTCATTTTTAAATTGAAAATACTTTTGGTTAATTAGATTAACACTTTTCACTTTATGTATTTTATGATTATGATGTGATTAGTTATTATAATCTCTGTGTGAGTTCTTTTATTTCTCTTTTGGTAGTGCTAATAATTTGTGTACCTAGCTAAAAATTATTATATAGTGTTTATGTTTTTTCAAAAATAAACCCCTAGTAATCATCATTAGTAGGAACACACATCAAAGGCATATTTTCATTTCCCTCAAACTCTCCCCACTGTATGCTGTTGGAGGTATAACTTTAGTGAAACTCGGTCTACAATGGTATAATTATTTGTTTTATTATTTTTGGGAAAGTAGTGTTCAATTAATAAATATTAAAGGGTCTAGAGTTAGGTAAAAATCTAATAAAATATAACAAACTATAGGCTTTGGTCAATTTAATCAAATTAATTGCATATGGAAAGAAATAAACTTATCTAAAAAACTAGGCTAAAATGAAATATTCAGGTGTTGAAAACTATTGCATAGGACTGGGAAAATGTTAGGAATATGGATCTATCTTTCATTTAGTGAAAATATAAGAGTGCCAAAAATATGATACCTTAAGCTCTGATGCTATAGTCCAGGTCATATTTTTATTATCCAAACTAGTCACAAAGGTTTGAGTTTTTTGGGTTTTGCTCACTATCCTTGTATTAGTCCTCCTATGAAATTTTAATTCTTGACTATCCAAGAAGCTCCTTATAGATATGTTTTAATATTTAAAACATTGGGTTCATATACACAAAAAAAAATAGATCAAAATCAAAAGGGTGAAAAATTGGGCTAGGAGAAGTATGATCGCATGATCTACAACCCATGTTATCATGATCATTACCTCCATTAAACCTAAAGCGAGGGTCTCAAATCCAACGTAGTTCTCCCTTAGGGAACATGCATAATAAATTCCAATGGTATATGCAAGAATGACTTTCTCCTAGGCCCTTCCATGATCAAGAATGCAAGTCTATGTGTGATGAAGAATGCTAAGCTATACTATTGACTATTTTTTAATCATGTACTATACCAAAGTATTAAGTGCTAGATATAAAATGCCTTGTGAATTACTTTATATATGAGACTCCTTTTTTTAAAATTTGGGAACTTCATTTGCATTTTTTCAACATTATAAGAACAATCAAAACTTAATGACAAAGCTAAGAAAGGTTTAGGACCCATTAAGTGAGACAAATTGACTATTGGGACTTGAAATGAAGTTAGAAAAGAGTGATAGAAATGGGACACCCTAAGGTCTAGCACTGTATTCCAACCCTAGTTCTCCTATCCTATATTCTCAAGACCTAGGAGAATGGAATGAGCATGGGAAATGGGGTCTAGTTGAGCTAAAATCAGGTTTTGAAATTCTATAGATGATTAGGAATTAGAAAAAATGTGACTCAAGCATGAAACAAGACCATGACAAGTAAAACAAAAAGACATGGATAAATATGAATAAGGCTCATATTCTCTATTCAGATTCTCCTATGAAATGACTATTAAAATATATGATATGTGTGGTTTCTTGACCAATTTAGGGTGTATACATTTACCTCCCTTATATTCTAGTGATGCAATGAAATGAATTACTAGAGTAAAATAAAGAAGAAAGGAATGTATACCTGAAGCTACTTGCATGGATATGAATGTTATGTAAAGGGTCCAACTGACTTCCTAGATAAGGAAGTGGATGGAGAGCTGAATTATTCTTATAAAAAGAAGGAATCCTTGAAATGGATGCCCCGTGTACTAAATCTAAAAGTGAAATCCATGTAATCATGGACAAGGAGGGCAATGCTTTCACCTTGTGTTGAATATGACTAGAATGAGAAATACTTAGAGGCTTAAAACCAATGTTTTCCCTCTATCCCATAGAAACTTATGTAATCTAGAATGTGTGCATAGATTCTATATGTTGTGAAGATCAAAAATCTATCATTCCCCCATTGTAAATATTTGAATTAGAACTAAGAAATACTCTAAGGTCTAAAACTAATATCTATCATCTATCCCACACAAAATTATGTAGTCTGGGTCTAGCTAATATAATGGGCCAACCATTGTAGATAGCCATATGGTCTAACCTAGTGATAAATTGGGTATAACTGAGTGTAATTTGAAACTATAATAAATGTATAAGAAGATAATGACATGTCTTTCCATTCTAATCTGTATAATCATAGATGATGAAGAATATGAATATCTACTCCATGCCCCCAAATTTGGTATGTAATTGATGCATATATATAATCTAGTAATCTATATAACCATATGTGATATGACCTATCATGCCATGCCCCATGTGTAAAAATAGAGATCAAAACACTATGCTCCATAATATGCCTATAATTTGCTATCTAGTCCTATAACTATGTCATGCTATATGAAGATGTATGTGTGATATGTGTAGTAATATATATTCCCCTAAATATGGTATCTGAGTTTGAGTCTATATCAAAATCAATATGAATCCATATGATATAAACCATTATATCTGAATAGTTTATGTATTTGTAAACTAAAATAATTGTGGATCTATATGATATGAACCACTGTATCTATAAATTAAAGGTATATCCCCCTGAATGTCCCAAGTAGTACTAAGTGACCCATGTAATTTGAATCACTATATATTTCAACTAATTTGAGTTGAATCTAATAATCTAAATATTGGAGGTGTAAGAATCATGGTGTATTAACTTATGAGAGTTGATGGGTATGCTAGGTAAGTGTAGGAATAGTAGGAATGATTCCCCCTTTTTGGGGAGACGGATGAAATTTGTGATAGAGGAGGTCAAGACAAAATTAATGACTAGTGGCATAATAATAGAAGCAGTTTTGGTATAGTTTGAATTGATTGAGACATTGTTTGATTTTTTAGACTAAGGTGTTGAAATTGGAACAAGTTTTGATTGATGATGATCAAGATATGTCTCTGAGTATAAAGGAATTATAGAGATGTGCATGCCATAATAGGCAAATGAAGTAGTAAGAAATCAAATCTCACATGATGTCAAAGGTATCTTTGTCATGATTCCATTGAAAAAAAAGGTTTTAAGAATGAAGTTATGGGGTTCATGTTATAGGAAAAATGGTATTATACTTTGATTGGGAAATCTAGGTAATATAGGAATTTGGATTGATTCTTGATTCATTTGTGCATTGACTATTTTATGGTTTGGAGCTCTAGAGTGAAAGATATGCTAAGGAGATTAACACCTATCATGACCCAATTTGAGAAGCTTGTAGCCCAGGTTCAGGTTAGTGATGATGTTACCCTAGTTAGTAGCTAAAATATGTGATTTTTACCCATTTGAAAGCCTATATTTGATGTTTTGAGCTATTTAAAGTTTCCTAGGAAAATTTTGACTATTTCTAGTGCACTTTTTCTAGGGTTTAACATTGTTATCTAGGTTTTAGCACTCCTATCCTATAGGGTCAGGACTTAAGGGGATGGAATAAGCATGGTAAATGGGTTCTAGATAAGCTATAATTAGGGCTTGAAAGTCTTTGGATGATTGAGAATCAATTGAAAGTTTACTCAAGCATGAAACAAGACCATAAAAAGTAAAACAAAAAGACATGGCTAAATGTGAACAAGGCTCATATTCTCCAATTGGAGTCTCCTATGAAAGGATTATGAAAATACATGATATGTGTGGTTGTTTGACAAATTTATGGTGTATACACTATTATATAATCACTTGGTTTAATGACCATCACATTGATCTCATTTTAGATTTGGAGGCTTCCCTTGTCTAGCTTGCCATTCCTTCTTTTTTATGTTTAGTGGAATTAAAACTCCCCTTTCCCCTTATTTTTATAAAGTACAATACCAACACTTTAGTATTCATAAATATTATTAACATGTGTGAAGTATAGTACATTGAACTTCCAATGGTAATAGTTCATCTCTTGGAGAATATTCATGCATACTCCATTTGTGAAGTTTAATATCCATAGTTTTGCCTTGGGATGATCCTAAATTAGTCCTAAAATGTAGGATGAAAGTCCATAGTTTTCCCCACCTTCCCCTTTTCAAGGAATTCCAAATCTCATGGGAATATTATGGTAAGGATAATATTGGAGAAAACAACTCACTTAGGGAACCAAAACACAAGAAACTACTATATACAACTGACCTCCAATGTTTGATCATCCTAGATCAAAAGGGAAATTATTGAGATCTCCTCCATGAGATAACTTGGTGTTATGGGCAAGCTACTTTAGGAAAAATTTTCTTGATCTATTAACCTTTTTCTTGGATAAAAATGTTTATGGCATGTCTTCAAGTGGACTAATAGCAGTAAACATGTCTCAAATGAAGACAAATTCATCTTGAAGTTCATAGCATACCTCATGCTACTCTTTGACAAAGAGATAGACTTCTAATGTGTCCAAACTTTGATTCATGGGGCAAAAAACAACCTTATATTCTATTATCTCCTTAAGCTTTACCTCTTTCTCATTATGAGCCATTACAATATCTTTTAAATCTTCATCTTATTCCCTTTAACTAATAGCATATCCTTTAAATCTTGTTATAAGATGAACTTAAATATCTTGGTGATGAATTATAGGACATGTTTACTTAATAAGAGCTTTGAAATTCTCAAAAATAACTTCATTTTGTCCTTCTAAAGGTGTTAACCTACCAAGACCATCAAATTCCTTGAACATGTCCAAATAGGACTGCCACATGTTATCAAGACCCTCTTAAACTTGTTCATGAGATTAAACAAGATTAGAAACCATGATGTTGATTTGACAATTTTGGGAATAATTTGGGGTTTTATTACTAATTTAGTTAAAGGGTATGGGTTGATAAATAAGTAAATAGTATGTGGTAAATAATCTACTAATTTTCTAAAATTATTGGTAATTAGAGATTTTCTTAAAATAGTAATAAGAGGGAGAAAATAAGACTTAGCTTAAATTATTCTGATCCAATTGAGACAAGATAAAATATTCACTATGAAATCTTGGGACATTACCATAAATAGGATTCTAAATTTCTTTTCTAATTATATAGGAGCATTGAAAGTGGATAGGAGTGGCACTGATATTGTAGTCCTTATCTAGTACTGTTATCTTGAGGATTTAAGCTTTCTAGGTTCTATTTGATAGGTCTGTGTGACCCAATCTCTAAATTTATGGTAGCCAAAAGTCTATAAAGATCCATTTAGAGCATATTTTCTCTTAAAACCCTATCTTCCATTATACTTTAACCAATTTTGAGTAAGAGAGGGGTGACGTAGTGTATGTAATATTCACTGGACATGGATCCACACTACTTGTGTAGGCATGTTTCCTACATACCAATACTTTGAAGAGGGATCAAGCCATATGTAGTTCTCCTTTGAAATTGATTGGTCAATTTGTGATATGAGAATGTAAGGAAATGTTAAACTAGGTGTGGTTGAGATGACTAGGGACTAGTGTAAGGATTCAAATAAGCTATAAATAGTATTAGATGT
The DNA here is from genome assembly GCA_037957365.1 of Torreya grandis. Classification (NCBI taxonomy): domain Eukaryota; kingdom Viridiplantae; phylum Streptophyta; class Pinopsida; order Cupressales; family Taxaceae; genus Torreya; species Torreya grandis. The sequence continues at coordinate 1,865,390 of JARHVA010001412.1, forward strand.
CCATATGTAGAGAATAGACAAATGTTATTGAGTAGTCTTTAGTTTATTCTTTCTTTATTTATGATATTTGATAACCCCTTTTTGAATTATCTTTGAATGGTATTTTATAGGGATCTATTGGTCATGGATTAAATTTGATCATGCTAAGCTAATAAGGATACGGATGGCAAACTAGAAGGAATTAACTATTAAGGCTAGAAATGGACTTAGACAACAATACCAAAAGTGTAATAGAGTGGAATTAGTGCTATATTCCTAGTGTGGAACTATTATCCTAGGTATATGGGACCTAGGTGGATAGATTGGTCATGAAAATAGGGTCTTGATTTAGTTAAGATCAAGTCTCAAAATCTACGAATGATTGGGAATCAATAAAAATAAGATTGTGAGGGTCATGAGAGAAAGCAAGAGGGATCTATGTATTGGGAGTTATAAACCACACTCAAGTTACCAATTTTTTCATTTTGCATTTTACATGACTACATTTCACCCCTCCCCCCTTTATTCTAGTGATGCATCAAAGTGAAATACTAACATAAAGGAAAAAGAGAAAGCATACCTAAACTTACTTGTAAGGGTAAAGCTCATGATGTTGTTGTGATACTAGGTTATGCATAGAGAGAGCATGTTATGAAGTGTGAGTCTACAAAAAAAATAAGAGTAGATCATTTCTTACTAGATATGTTATATCTAAAATAATAATGTACAAAGTTGGGTAAGAGAGAGAGGAAGAGAAAGGAATGAATACACCTTATTGAGTATGCAAACAAATACAAAACTTATTTTGATGTTGATTGATGTTTAGTAATTTTGACCAATGTTGGATGATGTTGTACCAAGATTAATATCTCAAATAAAGCTAAGTTCTCAATTCCATGAAAAGTGGCTCATGAATGCAAATGCTAGCCCTTTGGCTCCATAATCACACATTAAGTGAAGCTAGATAATCCTATGTGTTTTGATTGATGTTTGGATTGTGTGTCCAATACCTTAAATAGGTGTATCGAGAATACAAAGGCTATCTATTCTTTTGTATCCATCATTACCTACTAAGTGAAGCTAGGTGGTCATGCGTGTGTTAATGAATGTTTGGACTATGTGTCCAATCCCTTTAAATGTCTTTTAGATCCAGCATTGCCCCATGAAGTGAAGCTATGAATTTATACTGATATGAAATATATGTCATATGAGATGGATCCTATATCCCATGAGTGTAGTGTGATCTGACAATGTTGTTATGGATAATTCACTTTCTACATTCGAAAAGTTGAATAAAGAAACTAGAGAAAATGGACGAGGTTAGGAATACCTGGATGTCGACTGCGCACCGTGATCCAGACGCTTGTGAGCACTCCTCTTTGGCTGTGGAGGAATGACACCTGCAAAAAGAAAAGAAAACTTGGACAAGAGGATGTTAGATAAATAGACGGTGGGTTCCCAAGCAAAAGCTTGTCCCCGGAAGTGTAAAAACTTCCTCAAAGGGAGGTCAACCCACAGATGAAAGATAGATGAAAGACTGAGAAAGTATAAGATGCCAGAATACAGGAATGATGAATAGATTAGAAATGAAAGAAAACACCAAATGGTTACCTGAAGGAAGCAGCCGGGCTGAAGACAGTCGCCGATGTCGGAAGTTCTGCCAGTGTCGGTTAGGAGGTCTGCCGACGTCGGTTATCCTGCCGACATCGGTAGGGGAAGTGACCGGCGTCGGTTGGGGTAATGGCCTGTGGTCGGGTCTGGGATGTGTTCTGGACTGTGGACAGGTTCGGGATGCTGAGGATGTCGAGACAGAGTCTGGGGATGGGTTAGAATGGACTGTGGGATGATCTTGCCCTGTACAGGGTCTTTTGTGGACAAAAGGGGGATGGGGGAGTTGTCTGGAACTGGGATGAAGAGTGGGACAATGGGAGAGGAGGATGGACAGAGGGCAAGTCCTGAGAAGGCCTTGCAGCCTCTCAGGGGGGAAAGGTAGAAGGAAAGCAAGAAACAATAGATAACTGAAAGCTCAAATAACAGAATCAAATAATAGACTTGCTTACCTCTTTGCCTGCTGAATGAAGAGTTGAAGGAGCTGTTGTTGGAGCCAGGGAGGATTCTGCAAGAAGAGAATTCTGATGAAGAGCCTTTGCACCTGCTGCTGTTGTTGCACAAGGTTCAAAATGAAGACAAGATGAATGCCAAACGCCAGGAGAGTTCTGTTTGCGAGCTCAGGAGTCCAGGGGTTGCAACGGATACAGGACGGGGTCTTGAAGGCTGCCGACGCCGGCAGTTTTGCCGACGTCGGCCGAAGGGTCGCCGACGTCGGCGGTCGCAGGATGGGCACAGAGGCTAAAAATAGCCTCTGCCCATTCTTGCACGCCGCCGAGCGAGGGGTCATGGGCAGAACGGTCGCAAGGTTGCCAAAATGGACGAGGGGGGCTATAATGGTGAGATTTGGGCTAATAAATGCTAGGGGAAGGTGGAGGGATTCAAGGGAGGATCCAAGGAGGCAAGGGTAGGGTGGAAAAGGGGGCCTCAATTAATTAAAAGATGTTAATTTTTAATTAATAAGACCTAGGTGGGTTAGGGACCAAAGAAGACTAGGAGGGAGAAAGGACCAAGGGGGAGAACCAAGGTGCAGACACGTTTGCGGTGTCTACATTTGCCCCTTTTTGTCTTGTTGGTTGTTCTAGACGAACTGCAAGACAAAAACAGGAGTTGGTTGCCCCAGAAAAAGGATGAGGTGTTCCCCCCTCAAAGCGATAGTCGAGAGGAGGGAACCGAAGATCGAGTGTCGATTTGACAAAGAAATGGATAGAAAAGAGTGAGTGAAAACACTGCCATAGTCATGATTGCACGTAGTCCACTTCACGAGAGGGTCAGGTCAAATTGTCGCATGGTCAAGGGTCAAGGAGTGCCAAAATTGAAGTAACTGGGCCCCAGCATTTAGTCGTCTGCTGATCGGGTCACTCAATCTAAGCTGAAGCTCCAAATGGTCGTCATGTCCCAGGTATCCAGGGCTTAGGAAGTGCTCCCAGAAACACGAAAAAGGCCACAAGTAGTAGGGATCAACTGGCTCGTGATCCTACACTTGTGAAGGGTCAAAAATAGTCTACGAACAATTCTGCTAACCAGCCGTGGAATAGCATACACGCAAAAACAACCAAGGCAACATTGTCTTGGAAGAAGGTCAAAGAAGAAGGAGATAGGGATGGTCACCAATGGTCATTGGTCAAGAGGATGGATGGATGAAAGGATGTGGCCGAGCTAACCCCAGAAGACATGTTATCTGAGTGCTGCCTACATAGCCCTGGTGACAGGGCCTCAGGCCGATGTAGTTCTCCCTAAAAGGGAGGGAGGGTCAGAGGGATTGATTGGTCTTGGTCAAAGTCGATGATTGGTCTTGGTCAAAGGAAATGAAGTTGGGTGTGATAAGAGTCAAAGAAGAGAAGGTTTGTCCATCATAGAGATGAACAAACAGGGGTGGTCGAGCTAACCTCAGAAGATGTGGTATCTGAGTGCTGCCTACATAGCCCTTGTCCTAGGGCCTCAGACCAATGTAGTTCGGACAAAGAGGGTCAAAATGGTCAATGATGAGATTGTTCATGTGTCAAAATGATGAGGCTAAGATGAGGATAAAAGGATGCTACAGATGGTGTATTCTGTAGAAGTGGTCGAGAGTCTTTCATCTCTAGCAATTTTCCATAGTCGCGATGGATGTATGCTAAAAATGAATAAAAGGTCTATTTATGCTTCAGCAAGTATTGGTTTATGCTTAACATAAATTGGGTCTGGTCGATAGTTTCCACGTGTATTGGTGTCCATGGGAACTATGCGAAATGGACAAGGATGATGCCTGATGTCATGTTGAAAATGTCGATGATGGAGTGAAAAAGTGTTGAAGTTGGCTTGGTTTAAGGATGAGTCGACAAGAGACGAAGCGTGACCAAAGTGTAGAGAAAAGGTGAAAGGCAAATCGCTCTTTCATTGACAAGGACCAGAAAGGAAGCATAGATAGGGGTGATTAGAACCAAAGCCCCGTTCATGCATTACGTCGTTGACCAGTGTTGAGTTAGAACAGTAATCGAATCACTTTTGACATTAAAGTGAGCTCGAAGTCCCTTGAGCCGGTGATAGGAGGAGGATAGGGTAACCCAGTGTAAGAGCAGGAATAACCTTGCCCCTTTTGTAGGAGACCCTGAGACAACTACAAGCCAATGTCCGTGACTCGTTTTTTTTTTTTTTTTTTTTTTGCGCAGGCTGATCGATGCGGGAAGCCTACATAGAGATGTCTTTTGATGTAATGGTCATGTTGTGAAGCTGATCGATGCGGGAAGCTTCTAAAATAGTTGTTGTTTATTGCCAGAGTAGTCATAGCCATCCTTCAAGGGATTGGTCTATATTTTTGCTTGATAATGTTTGAAAAGTTGGCCTAGCTGTCCTTCAAGGGATCAGTCTAGTAATACAGCAATGATAGTACAGCTGTCCTTCGAGGGATCAGTCTGTCTTTTTGATTTGACTTGATTTAGTGACCATGGATATGTTTTGACATCTTGACTTGAGAGTCACGGACAAGACTGTAGAAGCTCAAGGATGCCCCTTTTTATTAGGACAAAGCATCACTGCATCCTAAAAGGGTTGTAGAGGACTTGTTAAAGGGGAATAGGGTCGAAAGGAATAAGGAGCCAGAGGACGAGGATTGCTCAAGGGACGAGCTCAAGTTATGTGTCAATTGGACAAGTACTCGACTAACAAAAGAATGGTCGAAGATGCAACGCATTAAGAGGCTCAGGTTCTGGCCGTCCGTCGAGGGAGGACAGACGATAAGTCCCTGATCCATACTTGTGCGTGATGATAAAAGGTCCAAGCCAATTGGGGGCGAATTTGCCTCGTTTACTTCGCTCCATATTGGTCACATGTTGATTCTCTTTGAGGATGAGGTCTCCGATGTCGAAATCTCGTTCTCGCAGATTTTTGTCGTAGGCCCGCTTTATGCGACTTTGGTAGACATGGAGATGATTAAGGGCAGCCAGACGGCGCTCGTCGAGTAACTCAAGTTGAGCTAGGCGATCTTGATGAAAGTCATCGTTGGAGAGAATGTCATGCAGGGAGATACGAAGAGAGGGGATTTGTACTTCGAGAGGTAAGACAGCCTCTGTTCCGTACACAAGAGAAAAGGGAGTAGCACCCGTAGAGGTTCGGATGCTAGTGCGGTAGGCCCACAAAGTGAAGGGGATATGAACATGCCAATCCCTTCCTATATTGTCGACCACCTTCATGAGAATTTTGGTGAGAATTTTGTTGGAAGCCTCGGCCTGCCCATTTGCTTGTGGGTAGTAAGGCGAAGAAAAGCTGAGTTTGATGCCAAATGAGTCGCATAGTTTTTGGACAGTCTTGTTTTTGAAGGACTTGCCGTTGTCGGTGATGATTTTGTGAGGGACACCGAAATGACAGATGATATGGCTACTGATGAAATCGACAATTTTGTCGGCTTTTGTGGAGACAAGAGGAATGGCTTCCACCCACTTGGTGAAATACTCAGTGGCAGTGATGATGGACTGATGACGAAGAGACGAGTGAGGGTTAATCTCACCGATGAGATCCAAGCCCCACTGAGAGAAAGGCCAAAAATCCTGAGCGACTTGCAAGGCGTGGCTGGGAAGATGAAGCAGGTTAGAGTGCTGCTGACACTTGATGCAACGCCGAACATAATTGCTACAGTCTTGATGAAGGGTGGGCCAATAATAACCCAGGCGAAGGAGGCGCTTGGCAACCGAATTTCCACTGAAGTGTCCACCACAAATCCCGTCGTGGACTTGCTTTATGGCATGAGAAGCTTCAGCGGAGGTTAGACAGCAAAGAAGGAGACCATCGAAGCCTCGCTTATAGAGAAGGCCCCCTAGCATGGTATAGCGAGCTGTGCGCTTGATGAAAGCTCGCCGCGCATTGCTAGAGAGGTTGGGAGGAGTGACAGAAAGAGACAAGTAGTCCACAAGTTGCTTATACCAGTCATCTTGTGGGCTAGAATTGATAGTGTTGATATGGTCGATGTGAGGAGAGATGTATGAAGGCAAAGGTACGCGATGCACTGTGACAAAAAGACGGGATGATGATGATGAAGACGGGATATGCAAAGCAAGAGAAGCCATGGTGTCGGCAAACTTGTTCGTAGAGCGTGGAACAGTCTGCAAGAGGTAATGGTCGAAAGATGCCAAAAGAGTGTCAGCACGATTTTTATACCTTTGTAAAATTTTGTTTTTACAGAGGTATGAACCGTTGACTTGATTAACGACGAGCTGCGAGTCGCCGAAGATGTTGATAGACTTGATGTGGAGGGAAAGGGCAGTTTGAAGTCCCAAAACTAAGGCCTCGTATTCGGCCATGTTATTGGTACAATCAAAGTCAAGCTTAAAAGATAGAGGCATAGGTTCCCCGTCGAGTGGGATGAGGATGACCCCTGCACCCCCGCCGAGTTGACATTTGGAGCCGTCAAAGAACATGGTCATTTGGTAGACGGTGTCATCGGTGGAAAGTGTGGCAATAGACTCGTCAGGGAACTCAAATTGTGAAGGTTGATTGTCGGGAAGAGGGGCATCTGCCAGTTGGTCAGCGATGGTTTGCCCCTTGATAGATTTCTGCTGGATGAATACGAAGTCAAACTCAGCAAGCAGCATGAGCCACCGAGCCATACGTTGATTCTGATATGGCTTGGAGTGCATGTACTTGAGAGGGTTGGTGTGAGTGACGACAAAGGTTTTGTGGTTGAGAAGATAGTGGCGAAGCTTGGTAGCGGAAAAGACTAATGCCAAACAGAGTTTCTCAGTATGAGTATACCGAGTTTCATAGTCGACCAGTGTTCGGCTGATGTAGTAAACCGCTTGCTCGCGATGATGCTCGTCTCGGTGCGCGATCATGGCACCTAACGAATGGTTGGTAGCAGAGATATAAAGGTAGAAGGGTTGGTCATCCTTAGGTGGAATGAGGACTGGTGGAGAGACCAGATAGCCTTTGAGGGCTTCAAAAGCCTCTTGACAGCCCTTATCCCATTTAAAGGAGACGTCTTTCTTAAGGAGGTGATGGAAAGGTTGGCAGCGGTCTGAGAGCTGCGAGATGAAACGGTGAATGGACTGGAGCTTCCCTTGGAGACTGCGAAGCTGCTTGAGATTGGCCGGGGGCGGCATTTCGAGAATAGCGCGGATCTTGGCGGGATCTATCTCGATACCACAGAAGGAAACGATGAAGCCGAGAAGTTTGCCTGAGAGGACCCCAAAGACACACTTCTTGGGGTTGAGGCGGACATTGTATTGAAGAAGACGAGAGAAGATGATTGTGAGAATGGTCAAGTGGTCGCGGCGGAGCTTGGACTTGCCGAGAAGGTCATCCACATAGTCCTCCATGATTTTATGGAGGAGATCGTGGAAAATGTAGGTCATGGCGCGCTGATAAGTGGCACTAGCATTTTTCAGGCCGAAAGGCATGACTCGATAGCAGAAAGTCCCCCATGGGGTGATAAAGGTAGTCTTGTGCTGATCTTCCGGTGCGATCAGGATTTGATTGTATCCTGAAAATCCGTCCATGAGAGAGAGCATCTCATGGCCGGCCGTGAGATCAACAAGTTGGTCAATGTTAGGAAGAGGAAAATCGTCTTTGGGACAGGCTAGGTTAAGGTCGCGATAGTCCGTGCAGATCCGAATCCCCCCAGTTGCTTTAGTAACTGGGACGATGTTAGAGACCCACTGTGGATAATCGATGGGTTGGATGAAGGAGACAGAAAGGAGGTGCTGAAGCTCCTCTTTGACAAGAAGCGCAATGCGAGGGTGCATCTTTTGAAGCTTCTGCCTAACAGGCTTAGCCTCTGGTTTGGTGACAATGTTATGGGTAGCAATGGTAGGGTCGATGCCAGGCATGTCGCTGTAAGTCCAGGCAAAGGCCTTGCTATGGTTGGAAAGGAACTGGGCATAGTCAAGCTGCTCCTGAGCATCTAAAGATTGGCCAATCTTTAAGACGTGGGGAACATCGGAAGAAAAAGGGAGGTTGATGTCAATGGTGGATTCATTTAACATAACCTGGGTCTCGGAAGGGAGGAAACGCTGGACGAAAGAGTCATCGGCACCCATGTAGGAAAGGATGGCGTCATCGTCAACGCAGTGGACAGTGTGAATGGTTGCCGACTCATCCTCTACCATGCTAGGAAAGATGAGAGGGAGAGACCTGGGCACCCCATTGAGCTGATAAGTCAGGGGTTTCAGGCGGATGGTGTTTATGGAAAAAAAAACTAGGAGGGATGGAAACCACCGACTCCGTAGGTGACAAAGGAGGAATGGGCGAGTTTGGAGGAGATTGGTTCATGGTTGGCTCGGGACAAAGGTCAAAAGGAGCCTGAGTGGGGTCATGATATCCCAAGCCATATCGTTTCTTGGCATCGTCATCATTGAGCGGCTCGATAGGCTGATGGGAGCCCTGCTCATAACGTCCGAAACCAAAACCCTTCCATGCACACCTGTAAAGGTAAGTGTGTGCAAAGGCAGGGTTGCCAAGAAACGAGAAGTCTGAGGTGAAGGGTCGGGGTGAAGAAAGGGAATTACCGTTGGTAGGAGCTTGATTAAGCCCCCCATAGACAAAGTTGGTTCGGAAGTGAGGAGGACCATAAGGCATGACCGTCCCGATCTGAGGGTCGTAATTAGGACTAAGGTGAAGGCGTCCATACTCTTGCGGAGTTTGGAACATGTCGAGGGTCAACAAGCGATATTCCCCAAGCGATAGTCATTGGGAGATGTCTTCCATGGGGTCTTTGGTTGGCGCTTGAAGAGGAGAGGTGAGGGCGACCGCCGATTGCGAACTGGTTGAAGCTTCCGCAGATGGAGGCGATGCCGGAGTTGACGGTTTGATGGGAATGAGGACATCGTTGGGACGGTAAGTCGTGTTGCAAGTTTTGAAAGGTGAGGGGTCAGCGGGAATGGTATGGACTTGCCTGTCATGTTCAAACTTCACACAACGATGCAGGGTGGAAGGAATACAGGCCATGGCACGGATCCATGGTCGGCCCAGCAGGATGTTGTATTGAAACTCTCCTTCGATGATGTAGAAGAGCTCCGGGACTATGCGTGGACTGACGTGAATGTGGAGGACGACTGTGCCAATGGTCGTGGTGGTGGTGTCATTGAAAGAACGTAAGATAGCGTCAGTTTTGGAGACGCAATTCTTGGGAAGAGATAGCTGGTCGAAGGCATGGGTAGAAATGATGTTGATGCTAGCGCCGCCGTCGATCATAATGCGTTTGATGCGTGTCCGATCGACATAGGCAGTGATGAAGAGGGCGGCGTCCTGATCTTCCGTGTTGGATGTGGGAATCTCAGAATCGCTGAATGTGATGGAATTGATAGGAGATAAAGAATGGACAAGGGCAGCAAGCGGCTGGGGGTCTTCGGGTTGGACCTCTACTGCTTGCAAGGCTTGGATGAGGGCTTGACGGTGTTAAGGTGAGGTTTGGATAAGGTCATAGAGAGACATCTTCACCGGTGTCTGATGAAGCTGCTTCAGCATGGAGTCTTGAATCGGCCCAGAAGATGAAGATGAAGAAGGCTGGGACGCGCCAAGGATAGAGATTTTAGGCTTGGGCGCAAGAGGTGGTTTGACAAAGGGATAGGTCCAAGGAATGGCAGCTTTTTCTTTTGCCTTGTCCTTCTGCGACCTGGTGGTTATTCAGACAACATTGATTTCGAAAATAGGTGGTGAAGAAGGGGTCGTGTTTTGCTGATGAGAGATTGTGGCTGAAGGTGTTGGATGGGATGGAGTCGAGGTCCGGTCGAGAGTGTCCTCAAGGAGAAGAGTGTCCTTCTCCATATGGCGGCGGATGACAGCCTTGAGGGCACAGCAAGTCTCGGTGTCGTGTCCTGGTGTACGATGATATAAACAAATTTTCGTATCGTCGAACCAGGAGGGCTTGGACCCGAGAGGTTGGAAAGGTCGGATGGGCGGAAGAGTTATGTCAGAAGTCTGGAGAAGTCGACACAATATCGATGAGTATGAGCCCAATAGAGGGTCCGTGCTATTTGATATGCGCGAGGTCGGTGACTTTTGCTTGGGTGAGGCTGGAAGAGGTTTCCGTACCACCTTATGGGTTGATGGTGCGGGGACAGATGGAGGTGACTCTGGTCTGTAGATTGAGAAAGGCTTTTTGAGAGAGGGACGGCTGGAGGTAGGCAGAGGAAGCAGAGGAGGTAACGAGTTCCGGTTGGAGGCCGGAGTGGGAAGGATGCTGGCCAAGGTCGAAGGATGGGGACCCAGAATGGATGGCAATGGTGACGGGGGAGGAGGCGTTCGCTTTGGAGGTCTGGCAGTCTTCTTTGTCTTGGTTGGAAGACTGCTGCTGGTCGAGGTCTGGTCTAGATCCACCTTCACTTGCAGGTGAGTGAGGGAGGAGATAGGATAAATGCCAAATGACTTGATGGGTTTGGACGAGATAGATGCAGGCTTCGATTTGGACGGGTTTGGTTGAGGTTTAAGAGTCTGGTCTTTGTCAAGAGTCTGACGAGATTCTGCCTTAGGAGGATTAGCGGCATGTGATGATAGGGCGTGGGTATGTTGAAGGGTCTTAAGACGCTCCCACAACACCTGAGGCGTCACTTTCCTCGAAGGGAGAAGTTCAATCTTCTCCACTAACCAGGAAAATGGCTGAGAGGAAGATGTTGATGGTTGCGAGATTGAAGACGAGATGGGAGTAGTGGTCTTGGACACATGATGTGGTGAAGTCATGACAGATGAAGACGAAGGCGAGACAGGTTCTTCCCTGGGTGGGGAAGAAATCGGGGAGCGAGGCTCCTCCAGCGGGTAAAGGGCAGGGATGACAGTGCCCTCCACTTGTGGCTGAGGAGTAGGAAGGGTCGGGTCCTCCAAAGGCTGCAGAAAGGAGGATGGCGAGACTGAAGGTACTGATAAGGGCGAAGCATCCTCCAAGATGAGAGGGGTCAATGGAGAACTAGCCGGGGAGAGAGGGTCGTCCACATGTGACGGACTGATGGATGGACTATCCTCAAGAGGCTGATTTGGGATGAAAGGGGAGACCGTATTGACTGTCCGAATATTGTGCTCATGATTGTCGTCAATTAAGGTCTGGACATGGTTCTGAGCTGGTGGATGATTGGGGAAAGGTTGTTTGAAGATGTCAATGGCCTGATTAGGGGGTGCATTAGGATTGTCTAAGATGAGATCCCCCTTCTCAAGCATGTCTTGTATTATGTTCTTAAATGTTTTGCAGTTCTCCGTGTCATGTCCTTTAACACGGTGGAAGCTGCAGAAGTCATGCTCCCTATACCACGCGGGGATGGCGTGAGAGGGATCGAATTGCGGCGGAGGTCGGGCTTGAGGGAGATTGAGGATTCCCTGTTTAAGAAGCTTTTCCAGCACAGACGCATATGATTCTCCAAGGGGAGTATATCGTCGCTGCAAGTATCTTTGCTGGAATTGCCGAGTGGCGCTCTGAGACGTAGAGGGCTCAGGCTGATTGGATGAAGAAGATGAAGGTCTGACAACCACGGCATTAGCTAAAGCCTTGGATTTAGAATTGGATGATGATGGCTTGGCAGAAGAAGAGTCATTGGTCTTAGAGCTGGGATTCTTACTCCGCAGTTTGACTTTGTTCTCCTCGATGGCATGTAACTCAAGTTTGCGGGCCATCGTGAAGGCCTCGTCAAAAGTGCGGAAGGTTTGAACCCTCAGAGTGGAAGAGATATGTCGGGCACAGGCTTGAGAAAAGAGTTCAATAAGTTCAGCCTGGGGCAAGGAAAAGGAGAGTTGGTTGATAAGGCCTCTCCATCGAGCCACGAAGTCGGCTATGGACTCGTCCTCGAATTGCCGGATAGAATAGAGGTCCGTGATTGAGACTTTCTTGGTTATGTTGATAGAAAAGTGATCGAGGAATAGCTGAGCCAATTGCGTGAATGAGAAGAGAGAATGACTAGGAAGGGAGCTGTACCAGTCAAGTGCAGCACCCGAGAGAGACATAGGAAACGTGCGTAAGAGTAACGCATCGTCATGGCCAATGAGGTAGCAGGCGTGTCTGAATGCCCGCAAATGTTGTTGTGGGTCTTCCTTGTTTTGAAAGCGAGAAAACTTTGGAAGCTCCCACTGGCTAGGATATGGTCTGATTGGGATAGAAGGATGGATGGGCTCGTTGCAGATTTACTCATAGGGGAGAGCGTTGCGCGAGCTAGAAACAGAAGTCTCAAGATGGGTCATCTTGTCTATCAACATTTTAATGATGTCTGCCGATGGATTGACGGGTGGCGCGCCCCCTAAGTTGTAGGGCGCTTGGAAGAGGTTAGGGGAGGCGTGCGACATAGTCGGTTGTATAATATACGGATGGCTAATCACAGGGGCAGAAGTGAAGGTTAAAGGTGGTTGGTTAGAAGACATAGCTGGGCCCGTTGTTGCCACGAGAGGTTGGACTGTGGTAACGGGGGCCAAGGGATAAGAAGCCACCCTGGTATTGATAGGGGCCAGGGTAGGCGGGATAGAGACGACAAGGTTTTGAAATGGAGTGGATAGAGGTTGAGCGGGTTGAGGTTGACAAGGGGTCGGAACCCCAGTGGAAGTGGGCCCAATGATAGAGGGAGAAGCCACACCTGGAGGATTGGTCAAAGTCTGGTCAGTGGTCAAAGCGATGGCTTGAGTGTCTGAAGGTTGAACTATGGATGTTGTTGATACAGCTGTAATCGCGACAAGGGAGGTCGGCATTCCGTAGATCGGATTGCCCAAGGAGTCCCGCGTTCGGCTATGCGCGAGATAATGTTGCAAAGCCTTGACATTGAGGTCTAAGAATCGCTCGAAGTCTTGGTCCCCTTCTTGGACAATGGGAGTCTGTGGCGGGGTCGGACGGACAGGAGTTCTTTCGGTCTCCGAGTTGAACTCCATTGTAGGCTTGGTCACGGATGGGGTGGACGGAAGCGGTTGACGGCAGACGTGGTCGACAAGAGCCTTGGCTTGGCTACGAGTGAAAACCATGCAAGGCAAAGAAGGTTCGGGTCTCAGGAACTGTGTTGCTCAGTTTCAAAAGACCAGGATGAAGTCCTGACAGAGAAAGGACAGGTTTCAGGCTGCTGGTTTTGGAAAAAAAAGGACAGTGACAGAGACCGACGTCGGTTAAAAAACCGATGTCGGTAGGAAACTAGGCCGACGTCGGTCAGATAACCGATGCCGGTAACAGATGAAGCCGACGTCGGTATCAGAACCGATGCCGGTGACAGGGGAAGCCGACGTCGGTGGCAGAACCGATGTCGGTGACTGTGTTTTCCAGAGAGCCAAAAGGTTCTTGGAAAAACAAAGAAGAAAATGTCCTCACACACTCAAACAAACAGATGAGAGGAGGAAAACAGAAGAAGATAGACAGGCCTAAGCGATAAATCCTAGAAATTAACTTTAGAAACTTGTGGCTTATGCCTTAGATGAATGTTTGGGGAGATTGGCTGAAAAAAGGGTCCTAGAAGAAGGCAGTCTAAGGATAGTTTCAGGTGTTGTTTTAGGTGCTCAAAGATCTGTGTTAGGGTCTGGTACGTGGCCTGGTGCTAAGGAGCAAGCTCCCCTCACTTCACGATTCCAGTGGTTAGCTGGTCTCGCTTAGCCAAGATATACCTCGCCTAGAGTTTAGACTCCGCCAGAGAACGGAGTGGGCTTCCCCCTTGGTGATGAAATCCAAGTGGGGTCACCGAGATGGGTAAGGTATCCGCTGGGGGATGAATTCCCAGTCGGGCCTTGTCTCAGGTATGTTTTATGTGTGTTTTAGTGCATGTGAGTCGGTAGTGTAACATCAAGTGTCTAGATTTATTCAATATGCGCCTAAGTTACTAGATGTGGACTACGAAGATGCAAGCACAAGCAGAGATGAAAGTGCAATATGTTTTAATGCTCAAAGTCGAAATGTGATATTGTTATGAAGACAATAAGGAGAAAGGGATGAGAGTATGAGATTAAGACTAGTCTAGAATGCAAGGAAGAAAGGTTCGTTTTAGACCCGCTTATAGTGACATTTGGAATAGAAGAAAGAGACAAAAAGGAAGGAGCCTAAATGCACCTAAATGAATGAAAAAGAGAAAGGAACCCAGGAGGAACCTAAGGTCCCACTGGGCGTGCCAGAATGTTTCTTGGGCTAATTCACTTTCTACATTTGAAAAGTTGAATAAAGAAACTAGAGAAAATGGACGAGGTTAGGAATACCTGGATGTCAACTGCGCACCGTGATCCAGACGCTTGTGAGCACTCCTCTTTGGCTGTGGAGGAATGACACCTGCAAAAAGAAAAGAAAACTTGGACAAGAGGATGTTAGATAAATAGACGGTGGGTTGCCAAGCAAAAGCTTGTCCCCGGAAGTGTAAAAACTTCCTCAAAGGGAGGTCAACCCACAGATGAAAGACAGATGAAAGACTGAGAAAGTATAAGATGCCAGAATACAGGAATGATGAATAGATTAGAAATGAAAGAAAACACCAAATGGTTACCTGAAGGAAGCAGCCGGGCTGAAGACAGTCGCCGATGTCGGAAGTTCTACCGGTGTCGGTTAGGAGGTCTGCCGACGTCGGTTATCCTGCCGACGTCGGTAGGGGAAGTGACCGGCGTCGGTCAGGGTAATGGCCTGTGGTCGGGTCTGGGATGTGTTCTGGACTGTGGACAGGTTCGGGATGCTGAGGATGTCGAGACAGAGTCTGGGGATGGGTCAGAATGGACTGTGGGATGATCTTGCCCTGTACAGGGTCTTTTGTGGACAAAAGGGGGATGGGGGAGTTGTCTGGAACTGGGATGAAGAGTGGGACAATGGGAGAGGAGGATGGACAGAGGGCAAGTCCTGAGAAGGCCTTGCAGCCTCTCAGGGGGGAAAGGTAGAAGGAAAGCAAGAAACAATAGATAACTGAAAGCTCAAATAACAGAATCAAATAATAGACTTGCTTACCTCTTTGCCTGCTGAATGAAGAGTTGAAGGAGCTGTTGTTGGAGCCAGGGAGGATTCTGCAAGAAGAGAATTCTGATGAAGAGCCTTTGCACCTGCTGCTGTTGTTGCACGAGGTTCAAAACGAAGACAAGATGAATGCCAAATGCCAGGAGAGTTCTGTTTGCGAGCTCAGGAGTCCAGGGGTTGCAACGGATACAGGACGGGGTCTTGAAGGCTGCCGACGCTGGCAGTTTCGTCGACGTCGGCCGAAGGGTCGCCGACGTCGACGGTCGCAGGATGGGCACAGAGGCTAAAAATAGCCTCTGCCCATTCTTGCACGCCGCCGAGCGAGGGGTCATGGGCAGAACGGTCGCAAGGTTGCCAAAATGGACGAGGGGGGGCTATAATGGTGAGATTTGGGCTAATAAATGCTAGGGGAAGGTGGAGGGATTCAAGGGAGGATCCAAGGAGGCAAGGGTAGGGTGGAAAAGGGGGCCTCAATTAATTAAAAGATGTTAATTTTTAATTAATAAGACCTAGGTGGGTTAGGGACCAAAGAAGACTAGGAGGGAGAAAGGACCAAGGGGGAGAACCAAGGTGCAGACACATTTGCGGTGTCTACAGTATGTTGAAAACTATGCCTCTCTTGGCCACTCTGAACTAGTACACTAGGCTTGTATTAAATCCACTCCAAAACTCAAGAAATTAAGAAATTATGAATTTAGAGGGTAGAATTATATGAAATACACTCTAAAACTAATAATCTAGCTTATGTGGAAGCTAATCAAGAACTTGGGAACTTGAGAATGTGGAGGTTAAGCTTGTATGAAAGCCACTCTAAAATTGAAAATCTAGCTTATGTGGAAGCCATTGAATAAATTGAGAATTTGGGAATGTGGAGGGTAGGATTCTATTAAATCCACTTCTAAATGATTCCAACCACCTATATATGGAATAAGGCACGTAACTACTAAGAATGTCTAGACAATGTTGAATTAGGAAAGAAAAAAACAAATGTGCCACACACATTGCCCCCAATCACTAATGTTTAGAACATGGATTCTGATCTAGAATTCATACCAATTGCCATATTTAAAATTATAAGTGAGATCCATCATGTCACATGTTATTCCCCCTATATCTATATTCTCTAATAAAAATATGTATTAAAACTACTTATTTTGAACTGGTTTAGCTATGTAAATCTATAGCTAAACCTACTTTTCTACCTACTTGAAATTTTTTTGGTTTTTCTACTATTTGGATAGGAGTGATATAAATGGATAGTATCACCACTAGCATTGTAGTCCAATCTCAATGATTTTGTCTTGGGCTAAATTTGATGACTATTCTAGATTGTTCATTGTCTTCCTAGTATGTTCTGACTGGTTTGATGTCTGGTTGTTGTTTTGAGTGTTCTAAAACAAGATTTTTTGGTTGATAGGAGATCTGATCTCTATGACAAAACCCCTATTTATTTCCCCCTCTTCTGAGGGTAGGAATAGAGAACTTATAATTACTATCCTTACAATAAAGATCCCTATAAGTGTGTTATACTATAAAATATATGATATAGCAATGATAATTAACAAGATATAACATGGATTGTATTGAGATATTATTAGATCAATAAGGGTATGACTAGATAGATATAAAAATGTAAAAGCATTTGCTATGTACTGAACTAGAACTAAAAGTGTTAGTTGTTAATTTTAAGTTGTTAGTTTTTAGTTGGAGGGGTGGAGCATGATGTCTATCATGGCATCAAAGAAAGTAATATAAATGCATGATGTGGATCATGGCATTGAAAAAAATTATAATCAAACAAACAACAAACACACAAGGAAAGAAGCATACAAGGGTGGCCAAGGGGCCACACAAATAAGGGACATGGGAACATCTCACTCAAACTAGAAATCAAGCATATAAGGCATGTTTAAATTCCACATACACATACAATTTAAACAAGAAAAATTGGTGTGGAAGCCACAATTACATAGATGAGTATAGACAAAGGACATTGGCAAATGTCATAAGGCACACACATGAATAGAAGCAAAGGACATTGGAAAATTTCCTAAGGCACATATAGGAGAAAAATAGGAACTAAGAAATGCAAACAATTTATCTATGCTAAGCAAAAAAAGAAAACATGTAAGGAACTAAAATTACAATCACATATAACTAATCAGAGTAAGAGGTAAATTATGCAAGACATGTTAGTAAAAGACTAGGTATATGATAAGATATACACAAGTGATATATACTAGTGAGTGTTAATAGAGTAATCTATGTAAGCTAGTAAGTAATTTACATCAACATGATAACTAGAATATGTGGTGTAGGAATGACATAACCTAGATGGTGTATTCATGTAACAGATGACCCCGATGGGTATGTATATCAATTTGTGTCTCGATGTACAATTAGGATGCCCCCTCAATGGGTAGAGTGAAATAATTAGAGAGTTGGATGTTACTACACATACTCAAAGAAGATCAAGTGAATCATGGTAATATAGATAAATTTACAAATAATAAGCATATAAAAACAAGTGTAAGTCTAGAATAGTAGTAGAAATGTAAACCATGGATGATGCATACAATCAAAATATTTTTGGTGTTTTTAAATGCTATTTGTATGTTTCTATATTTTGAAATATATGAATAGTTTTGAATTTTTTAAAGTTTATTATATATGTACAATCAAGCATAAGAAACTATGTATAGGTGATATTGATAAAATTATGTACAAGTAATCATAATGAGATTTTATACAAGCATATGAATAAAAAGGCTAGGATGAAGGTGGTAAAGGGTCCAAACATGGATATAGTTGGAGACGGATAGGGAGGAAGGGATCATGGCCATCATTGAATGCCTCAATATGATCATCACATGTATCCTCATATGCTATAGAAGTTATGTACATGGTGTCACCCTACCAAAGGTAAATTGAAGGTTTCTCTAGTGGTGGAGATATTGATTCTTTTTTGGGATGTTTAGTTTTGGTAGTCGATTGCTTCAATGGAAGTGAATAATATAGTGATAGTAGTGATGTAATATAAATAATACCATGAAATTTTAGTTTATTCTATCTCTTCTATAAAGCTATATATGAGTTTGTATCATGACCTATGATCTTGTAAAAAAGACAAAATGGGAGACCATCCTGTTGTGATAATCTGCTAATAGATCTATGTCAAACTATAGGTAAGGTGATTAATCCATGATCAAGTATCATATGTAACATAATCTATGGTTGATTTTGTGTGTTACATACTTGAATATGAATTATTGGCTTTATATCCTTTGAGGTAACCATGTGAACTGTATGTGCCAAGTGATTTATCTATGGTCATGAATGAGGAGTATATATTAACAGTGTAGTGTGAGATGTTAAGATTGATGTAGGATGTCTAATGAGAGATATAGAGTCATCTTGGTACTCTCCTAAGCCAATTAGTGTAAGTCTCAAGCCAAATAGATAGTCATATATGAGTGTGGGTGTCATATCATCATTTGAAGAAGCTTGGGATTTTGTGTTAACATCATCTACATATGGTAACTCAAAATTTATTGCAAGGGGTAACTATGATAAGGGGGTCTCATCAACTATAGTAGTATAAGATAATGGTACTGTGAGAGTATCTATAATTGATGGACTGACTATATCTGTAGAATCAACTAGCAATACTAGAAATGTTAATAGTGAATGTATAACTATAATAGGGGTAAGAATCATGACTAATGGAGTAACTAAAATATCTAAAGTTGTTATGACTGGTTGAATATCTAGACTTAAGGACATAACTATAAGTGGAAGAGTGTGAGAAGTGATAATCTCTCCAACCTCATATGTATGTATCTAATCAAGAGAAATGCAATGAGGTGATGGATGAATTATGATATAAGGTATCCCTTCTAGAAAATTAGTCAAAGATGAATCTATATTTTGACAATATCTAAATGGATGGTTATCTATTAGACATGTGTATAGGTATCCCTCATGTATAAAATTAACATAACAATGAAGAGTATAAGGAACTACCTCCATAGCATGTATCAAGGGTCATTCAAGTAAAATATTATAATGAAGAGGACTTGACATGACCTGGAACTCTATAGAGAGGGTTTTGGGTCCTATCATGATATCCAAAGCAATGGTACCCAATGTCTATCATGGTATATCATCAAATCCTTAAATTTTATTATATGATATTTGTATGGATGCCATGTTTATGTCCATGGTCTGTAAGAATGTAATATTACATATATTAAGTCCAAAACCATGATCAACTAGAACTCTCTTAACTACATTAGTTTTGACTTGAGCTTGTATGAATAGTGGTAAATTTTGATCAATTGATATCTAAGATGGCATGTCATCATGATCAAAAGTGATAGCATCTTATATAGTTTTTAGTGTGCTAATCATGGATGAAAAATAAGAAGGCTTAGAGTCAATGGGCATAGAAGTCTAGGTGAGTCCTAGATAGAGAATGCCCTTGAACACATTGGCTTTCTGAAGCAATTCTAACATGGAAAGATTAGCTGGAGTGTTTCTCAATTGAACAATAATATCATATACCTTATGGGGATTTGCCTATGCATTTTGATTGGGCCTAGGATGAGAAGGAATAGGAGGGTGGTGGGGATATTGACTAGGTGGAGGAGGCATGGTGGCACATTGAGTAACAACTCTAATCACATTATCTATTATCTGTATAGGACTAGTAGTAGTTATGGGAAGAGAGTGAAAATAATTGATAGGTCAAGGTAGTGGAGGGACAAAGGGTGTCAACTAGGCTCTCTGGCAATAGGTAGTGACCTGAGGAAGAGTGAAATGGACCATGTAACATGACTTTACATGGGGTAGAAGCTCCAAAGGAGGTAATGTAAGAGATATCTTAACATGTTTAATAATAAATTTCTTAACATCATCCCATCGTATGAAACATAAGCATGAAATTTAAAGAATAAATCTCTTTATTAACATATGATAAACTTCATCATTCATGTACATGATAGGACCAATGATGGTTTCCTTGTTTTATGAAAGAAATGCAAGAAATAATTATAGATAAGTGAAACCCATTTTTGAAATGAAGCTCACAAAAATGTATGGTGATACCTCAAGAAGTGAATAGGAACAAGTACATTCAATTAGGGTTTTGATAATGATATTTTTATAAAATTCTATGGAATTTTGAAAATGAAATTGGATTTTTTATATAAATATGTAACTAAAATTTTAGAAAAGTATTGGAAAATGCTTGATTGAATAGGACCTAGTATGTGTAACTAGGGCTTTGAGATTTTTTTTTGAAATTACTATTGAATTTTGAATGGATTTTATGATTTTAATATGCTAGTAAAAATTCAAAAAATTGTTCAAAAATTACTGGAAAAATATTAGGACCTAATATGGGAAACTAATGTTTGAAATAAAATTATTTTAAATTTTACTACTAAATTATAAAAGTTGAAATGAATTTTTTATTTAAATATTAAATTAAAAATTTGTAAATTTATAGGAAAAATTAGTAATAATTTTACCCTAGGGTTTCTAGGGTTTTTGTGCATAAATGAAGTAAATCAGATTCACCGAATGATTTATCAATTTTGGGAATAATTTAGGGTTTTATTCCTATTTTAGTAAAAGGGTCTAGATTGATAAATCAATAAATAATATGTGGTAAATAAGGTACTAACTTGTGAAAATTATTGGTAATTAGAGATTTTCTAAAAATAGTAATAAGAGGGATAAAATAATACTTATTTTAAACTTTGTCTATCTGACTAAGACAAGATCTTATATTCACTATGCAGGCCTAGGACACTATTAAAAATAGGATTCTAACTTCTTTTTTTGATTGGATACGAGCACCAAAAGTGGACACAACTAGCACCAACACTATAGTCCTTATTTGGTATTGTTTTTGTATGGATTTATACTTTTTGGGTTTTGTTCAATAGGTCTATGTGACCTTGTCTTTGAAGTTATGGAAACCAAAAGCCTATATAGCTCCCTGTAGAGAATAATTTATCTTCAAACCCTATCTTTCACTATACTTTAACTAATTTTAAATAATAAGGCAGGGGTTAGTGTGTTTAAGATTCACTAGGCGTGGATCCACACCCCTTGTGTGGGCACATTGCCTATGTACCAATAATCTAAAGAGGGATCAAGCCATATGTAGTTATCCCTTTGAAAGTTCTTGGTGCTATTATGATATGATAATTCAAGGAAATGCCAAACTAGGTGTACTTGAGATGACTAGTGACTAGTGTAAGGATTCAAATAATCTAGAAATAGTATTGGATGTTCATATGTAGAGAATAGGGAAATGTGCTTGAGTAGTCTTTATAGTATTCTTGCTTGCTTTGTGATATTTTCCAACCCCTTTCCAAATGATCCTTTAATGGGATTTTATAGAGATCTATTGGTCATGTATTAAATTTTATTGCATTAAGATGACAAGGATAGTGATGGGAAATCAAAAGGTATTCACCATTGGGGACAAAAATAAACTTAGATAATGGCACCAAAAATAGATAGGAGTGGCTTTGGTGTTATATTCTGAGTGTGGTGCTATTTTCATGGGAATATGGGACCTATGGGGATAGATTTGTCATGATAAGAGGGTCTTGGATTAGTTGTGATCAAGTTTAGAAGGCTATGTATGATTGAGAATCAATGAAAATAATCCTATGAGGGTTATAAGAGCAAGTAAGAGGGATCTATGGATTGGGAGTCGTAAGCCACAATCAAGTTACCAATTTTGCATTTTTATATGACTACAAATGTTTTCTTTAATATCCTTCTCACTTATGTTTTCACCATGTGTAGTAGCTAAGATATCCATCTTAGCATTATTTTTATGGACTGCATGTTTACTATCTAATCTTGAACAAAAAATTTCTAGTTCCTCCCCAAAGGCAATTTCCTCTTGATCACTTGAAGGGATGCCAACATCAACATCCTCTTTATGTTTCTCTTTAGGGACAATATACCTATTCAATGTTTCAAAAACATCAATGGAATAATAAAATAACTATAATTTTTCTTCTTCAAGCTCTATATATTGTTCATGATGCTCAACAAGGATAATGACCAAGGTGTATTCATGAAAATTTATCTCATACTTTGTTGTAACTTGATCAAATGATGCATGATCATCCTAAAAATTTTAATAAATACTTAATCCATGATAATTAGATTGGTCTTCATTTTATTCCATATAGAATATAAGTTCATATTCCCACCCAAGGTCTAATTCATCATGGTTGTCTTGTGCCACACCTGATTTGTCTTCTTCTTGGAGTCTAACATCTTTTACAACTACATGTTGGGGTTCATCTTCATGTTTTAGAGGGGTCACATGTTTTCCAAGCAACTCAAATTATTTCATGAAACTATGATACAATGTCTACCATACCTGATCAAAATATTCATCTTCACACTCTTTAATGGAATCACTTTGATTAGAGGTTACTACAATGTAACCTTGTAATCCTTTTTCAAGATCATATTTCTCCTCATCTTTAAAAATTGATTTCTTTTCTTTTTTACAAAGGGTATTTTTAATAAGGATCTCTTCATCATACACTTTTAAATCACTCTCCTCATATCCTTATTGAGGATCACTTGTAGCTGACTGATTTTGGTTCTGAAGGACTTCCACCTCTTCATCCTTTCTTGAAAAGCTCTCTTTTTAAGCTAAATGATCATATTTTTCCCTCAATGAAATAGGTTATCCTTCAATAAAGGAGGGCTGGGGGGAAAATATCTCATTATATTGATTAAATCTTGATAATGTGTCCTTTCAAATTAGGATTTTGGGAGTAGTAGGTTCATTTAAGTATTCTTGATGAGGGGGAAAAATAATTTATGCTAGGTACATTCTAATTTTTTCTTTTGAATCCTTAATTGCTCTATCAAAATTTTATGTATTTTTAACTTCATGGATAAATCCAACTTGAGGGGAGGGTAAATAACTTGAGAGACTTGGAAACTCTCTTGATCTAACCTCTTGAGGAAGAGTGGATGAATCTTGCATGGACATAAGTTTTTTCTAATGGCACATTGCAATTTGGAGCAAGATGGAAATAAAAAGAGGCTGACTTTTGGTAGTAGAGAGAACATGGGACTGATGGTATTGAATTTTATGCCTCTCTTCAAGAATAACCTATTATCTTTACACTAAATCAATACTTTTATTTATAGCACATCACTAATTGGCTTTTGTTGATTATTTCTCTCAATATATACCCACCTAAACTTACTCAAATGCACTAAATCCCTCATCATTTAAATACTTTCACTTTAAATATAAGGGGTGTGGACAATGATACAAAGATAATTTTATTTATCAAGATCTCTCATTTTTACTTTCATGTTTAAGAGGGTTTAAATTAAGCTTGATAATGATTGAGTATGAGCAACATAGCCTTGAGAAGGTTGAGTAAGCTACCAAAGAGGTTGACTCAAAGTGGGAGGGGGTATATTAGATGACTGATGAAATTGGTAAGTTTGGTATGATGTTATTTGAGATCCACTTGGGGTGAATATATGAATGCTACAAATATGATATGAATAATGTGAAAGCATAGAGTATGCATTTTGACCAAATGAGTGATGATAATACACATCAATATCTAATTGTTAAACACTTTGACTACTTATATTGAATATGGTTCTCTTGGAATAGAAATTGATGCTTATGTTCATGTATGAAAAGTATATTGTATTTAATATTATCACTAATTGTTAACTCATCAAATTTCACCCTTAAAAGAAGATTATTCATCCCTCCCCAAGTTTGGGGTAACATGGGATTATCCCAAGGTTGTGTCTGACCTATGGATGAGATAAACTTGTAGTTTATGGGACTATGTATGATGGTAAATCAATTGAGGTCAATTATTAATATTGTTGACTTGGTTATGAAAATTTATAAAAGGAAAACATGAAAGGAAACCTATGCTACTGGAGGTGTTGTACCAATATGATATATCCACTCTATTTGACCTTAAACAACACTAATGAGCAATATGTAAATTGAACCATTCTCTCCAAGTATTATAATAATAAATGTTTCACATAAAGGCTATAATATATTATCATAAAATTATGGTAATGATGTGAAGGTCTGATTTAAGACACTTGTTAGTCAAACTCCACTCCAAACTCAACCACTAACACCTTCACACACTATATGACCTTTATAGAATAATATATTGGTATATAGGTGAGGAAAGGACCTAAAAAGGGAGATAAACATTATAATCACGAAAATTAAACAATAAAAAATCACAAAACTAGTATTATAGACACTAAAATAGACCTTCATTTAGTTCAAGAGGTTATAAATTACAAATTTGGGTAGAATCTCTTCATACCTAGTAGAGGGATGACTACAATGGCCTTCTTGTCTCAATTTATAGGAGAAAATAATTAAAGATAATGTATTATTGGTATGGAATTGTGGATAATATTTAATAATGATCATCATTATCTTAAGATAATAGATATAAGTAGCCTCAATATCCCCATGATCTCTTTATGTGTTGTCTTGACTAGTTGATGTCCTTAAATGAGAGTATGGCATTGAGATGGATTGGTAGAGGATAATTAATTTTTATTTGACATTATCCAAGACATTTCCATTCAAATTTTGTTAATAAATTCCTCTATTAATTGTTAAAAATCTATATCATGGTTTAATTAGCCTCCATGGATCACTTAGTATCCCACCTTCCCCTTTTGCATGTTTACTAAGCTTAAGAAATTTCCCTTCCTCCCTTATTAACATGAAATATGGCTGATCACATTAATTAGGTAGACAAATTTTTGTTATTGACCTTGAAATGACTCCCTTGACATCTATCTACATCAATGATCATCCTTCTTTATTGGCCAAAAAATCCTACTAGGTATCGAAACCTGGTCACTTGGTGTTTGTTGCTTAGGTGGACATAAGACCTACATAATACCTTGGGAATTAGAAAATGAACATGTTTTAGGTATGAACCAACATCTTATACCATAACATGTGCTTAAAATCAATATACACCTATAACTCTACCTCATTTAGGTGATTAGGTCTCATTTTACTAGCTTTTTGGACTGGTCATTTAGTGAAAACCTGTAGAGGCATTTCTAGGGAGAATTTTGAGTATTTTTTGGCCAAATAAGATATAAAACACATCATACTATCCTCATACATGATTTTAAATTTTTCATAAAACTTTGCACCTTAGAATCATTTTTAAATCTTGTCAAAATAATGTTTCTAAGGGGTCCCTATAACTTTATGTACAAAATATTGCCATTAATAGGACCTCCTCAAAGTGAATCATTAGTTTTAGGTGTATTTAGGACTAATTCATGGAATTTGAGTTCAAATATCTCAATTATTCCTCCATCAAGTCTTTAAAAGGGTTTATGAAGGGTTTTAATGGCCTACCATCTTAATAATGGTTTATAAAGTACAAGCCTCAAACCCAGTATATTTTTCCATGGATGTTTGGCCCATAGACCCTTTAAAAAATATTGAATATATCTTGGTCCCATGGAATCTTTAAAATGATTATTTAGTGAAATTTGGTAACATTCAAACTCCTTTCTAAGAATTTTATGTGATCTATAGTATTAAGTATTATTCATAGAGTTAAGCTCCTAAATTCAATTCTTTCATCCATGGATATTGAGTGCATAGGGGTCCCCGAATCCCCCTAAGAGAATTGGGATTTATTCATCATTCCATGTCAGATATAAGAATTAGAGTTGGTAGTTTGAGATGGTAGACTAAAATAGTGGATCTTGAGAGGGGTGATAAGACTAAATTTGACTACTTCCTCACTATCCTCCATCTAAGACACATATTTCATTACATTAATCATAATTATACATCTATTAATGAAATTATTCCTATCATTAGGTTTTTAATATATCACTGGATGGATATGGGGTCTTGAGGGTCAAATATGGCTTTATGTCTTATAGGCTTAGACTAACCTTCAGGACCTTGAGTCATATGTAGGTAGTCATTAATGGATTAAATGTCACTTTATCATCATTTTCCACCTAATTTACACCTTATCCACTTCTCCTTGGCTCCCATAACAACCATAATAGTCCCTCTCTCTTAGGTCTACCTTGAGTCTCATTACAAGCTTGATTATTTGACCAGTTGGTGTTAGTAGGGACCTGAGTAGTTTCTTCTTCATATATACTATTGATAGCATTGGAAAATTATTTAACATTATTTTAGATTCTAAAAAAACCATTTAAACTTGTATTTCAAGGATTATACTTCCTTTATTCCTCTCATATTCTTGTATAGGGTTTATGAGTAATTAGGCTTATGTAGCCTTAATGACCTAGTTTAATGCCTTCCTACCTCAACTTGAGGCTCCTATAATCTTGAAAATGCTTGTTACTTCTTTCTAACTTCTCCCTCTAATTTTTTAAGCCTTTAATACTCTCTAAATATGCAAATTATCTTTGTTTTTATGAATATGCATGTACATATTAGTTTTAGGCCTAATTAGGCCATTAAGATCCCTCTCACCTATCTCAAAGGACCAAAGGATTCACTACAGGCTAGGAAATATTTAAAAAATAAGTCTTAATACCACTTATCTATTTTTCAATCTTCTTCACCAAGCATGGTTCATCACACTTTCAGTCTCTTACTGATGATTTTGCCTATAGGTAACATATGTGAATCTTTGACTATGTGAGAGAGTGGGATTTTCCATTCATGACAATATTATCTCCATTAATCAATATTTATCATCATTTATATGTGTTTTATTTATTTAAATACACTATTATCACCTTGAATATACCTTAAATAGTATTTATGTTTAACTTGTTCTCCATCTATGTCAAGCATGAAGGAACAATTATGTATTTATGATTGTATGAAGCCATTTGAGAGGTGAATTGATGTTACATTATATCCTTGGGTGATATCAAAAATTTTATTTCCATAAATTATTCCTCCTACCCTCTTAAACCTTATTAAACTCAAAATATGGATTCTTTCTCAACTTTCCCTCCATCTATAATTAGGTCTATATGTGTTCAAATTCTAGGCTCTTGATTGTGACTATGAGAGAGATGAGAGTTGGGGTTTCTTTTCTCATAATAATTTGAGGTTCCTTACTCATGTTATTATATTTTTAATCCACTCCTCTATATCTAATTAACTTCATCACTTCATTGGATCTTCTTGAACTTGACAACATAGTTCTGTGTGTGCAATATGAATCTTGACTAAGCTTGTCTCTTTAAGGCTGAGTTGAAGGTGTTAATCCTTGTTTAACCATATTTATTCCAACTCCACTACTTATCCATCACTATTTATTAATCTAATTTACTCCTTAATGTATTTAATACCCATTTTTCTAGTTCCAATAGTGGCTACCTTACTTGATTAGTCAGCCTAAATAGACCTATATGTGCCTACGTGAGGGCTTGTCTCTCAAGGGCTTAAGGATGGGAATGGGTCTTGTCAGTAAGATGAAGTGAGGATTATGAGTTAAACACCATAATTTATGAACATGATAGTAAATCAATGTATGTTTTGACATAACTTAGTTGTTTTCCATAACCATTATAATGACATTTTGCTTACATTTTGAAGGAGATCACATCATATACATGGGAGTTAGATTAGAGCAAGGATTTAAAGGATTTTTTGGTCTTATGAATAAAATAAGTGTTTATTGAAGACAATAAATAATTTAATATATCCAAAACCCATAATACAACTTAAAACCATCATTCACTTCCATTTTTATGTGTTGAAGGCTCTGTAACATGAAGAAACACTACTTATAACCTACAAATATGTCAACATGGAGGTTTTCTTACTCTATATGTATCACATGTGTGAATTTAGTCTTTAATATTTTGTATAAATATTTTGAATATCCATGATAAGGCACCCAAATTTCCATTCCTCTTTCATCATGCTCAAAAAAGGAGAAAATGAAGCAAAATAAAACCATGCTTGGATGGATGAGACACTGTGAGTCCTTCAACTTCTTAATGATTGTATAAAAAGGAGTGAGATTAAATATGATGATCAATTAAAAAATATATAATCCAAATAAGGTTCCCTCATTTTCCAAAAATATTAGGCCCTCATTTTCTCTCTTGTTCATACCAAATAGAAATCCGACTGGCTTTTTTGAGATGCAAAAGAGCTCAATGGAGGAAGGGGGTAAAATTTTTAATTTTAATATAATATATTTACTTATTTTATGCCTTAAATAAATATCCTATAAATATTTATTACCTCCTCTAACCTTGACATGTCCATACAGGTTCGTATAAGCATTGAAAGTACTTGTAAAACACCCATTTTTTGCA
Source organism: Torreya grandis (assembly GCA_037957365.1). NCBI lineage: Eukaryota > Viridiplantae > Streptophyta > Pinopsida > Cupressales > Taxaceae > Torreya > Torreya grandis. Next base: position 1,893,678 of record JARHVA010001412.1, read on the forward strand.
TTTCCTCATGTTAGGGACCTTGAAAGATCATTGAAGGATGATATTAGGTGTAAAATATGTCAAATATGATTTCAAATCAAATAATATATGTGGGGAATATAAAAGGTCATATCTCCAAGTGTGTAGGGGCCTTTTGGTGAATAAAAGAGATGTTTAGCTTGTAAAGGGAGACCTTTCGCACACAAACCCACATTTTTATGACTTATAATGTTTATGAAAGATTTTAATACCACTAAAAAAGAGTTGAAACTTTATATAAATTTATTTTTAAATAAAATTTTTCTTCAATGACATGCTCGAAGGGTACTCTTATCAATCATTAGTGCACACTTGTTGAGAACATGTGCCTATTATCACTTACATTGATACAATTGAAAATCATATATATATATATATATATATATATATATATATATATATATATATATATATATATATATATATATATATATATATATATATATATATATGTCTAGTTCCCTTTGGTACACTCACCTAATTCTATCTAAACTATCTAATTATGTGCTTTCTTGACTAGAAAAAGGGTAGAAGGAACAATGTTAAAGCTAAAAATGGAAATGAAAACTAAAAATCGGGGTGATGCACCAATATTAAATTAAATTATTCATATAATTTAAAAAAATTATAATCTAAATAAATTTCACACATTCACATCATCTTTATACAATGACTCTTGCATAAGTATTTCATACAGAGGTCTTGATAGACACCTACACTAGCTTGGGAGGAATGAACAATGGTTGAATTCACTTCTAGATTAGGTAGGAATCAAAATTAGATAGTTATTATGACCAAAAATATTTTTTATTTTATTCCTAAAGGTGATATATTCATACATAAACCTAGGGAAAATAATCATTCACTAAATTGTATCAATGAATTAAGAACACACTTCATGAACAACTTGAAGATGGAGGAAAAATTTGGCTCTTTATTAATTCAAAGGTGATGTAGTAAAAATTTCAGCAATTTTTAGTAATACAGATTCATAATATCATTAATAATCATTAAAAAATTAATTTACATATAGAAAATAATAATAGAGAGAGAAGACAAGAATCTCTAAAACTAGAAAAAAATTTCACATGCTAGTCAAGTTAACTCCACTAAAACTCAAAAATCAACTCAAAATTGATCTCTAATTTTAATTTAAATAAATTCCAATGTAACATATTGGATTTTAAACCTTATTTATTATAAAATGTCATGTTATGGGAGAGAGTGAGATTTTACAAGTCAAATGGATATTCATGCATCTTAAATCCTGAGTTAATTCCCTATGATCTTTCATGCAACTTTTTATCTTATTTAGTTAAATATTTTTGGCATTTTATTTATCTCCTCTTGGTATTTCACACATCCTAAATTTAAACTTTAGTTAAGTTCACTTGCATCTTGAGTTGACTATACTTATCTTGACTTCACACATAGAGTTCAAATGGAGTTATCTTACATGTAACTTATATGCATGTTTTGGCCTTTTGTCTCTTCTAAAAATAGCCCAAATATGGGTGTAGTATAGTTAGTAGTCATGTTTATGTTTGAGAGGTATATATTGCCTAAAAATATGTCTATAAATTTTATCAAGACCATAACTCCACTTATCCATCTTTGCATGTTTTAGAACTCCACTTTTATAGGGCTAATTGATGGCTCTTTGAAGTTAGCTTGTAGTTGATAAAAATATCCAAAAATGGTAGTACCAATTTAGATATAGAATATAATTTGGGTTTTTATTAACATTTTTACTTGATGATGACCAAAAAAACTCTCCAAACTGGTTTTCTTTCATATACAATCTTGTGCAACTTTGATAAGCTTCTTAGATGCACTATGAGAGATAAAAACTTGATGAATTTTCATAATTATAATATATAAGGAGAAAAAATATTATTATAAAATAATCACCATGGTTTCATAGACCTTAAAACAAAATTTTAGTCCCAAATTATATGTTCAACTCCAAAAAACACCATTTTATGCTCTCATACGCTCTCTAATTCTCAAGAAACCCTAATTGGATTAGACGGTATAATGAGTACCAATAATGAAAAATAAATCATAATATGTTATTTTATAGTTATAAATTTTTAATACTTTGAAATTTTTTAAAATATCTAAAACTCTTCACCAAACTCCCTAATTAAAATTCATAAAAACATGCCTACATACTGCTGTAAGGATGACTTGGAGATGTTTTTCAATGAGTTGAGCCAATTATAAATTAGTTTTATTTTAATGATAATTTATTTATACATTTTAAATAATAATTTACACTCTAAAATAAAATATTTCATTTGAGGGACCTGAAACAAACATTTTCATCTCTATTTGTGAGCAAAAAAGTGAAGAAACCTTCATTCCTTTCATGATCAGACATATATATTGGAGTTTTATCTATCCTAAAGTAAATTAAGGACTTTAAAAAACTTTTAAACATTAAATTACATAAAAAAATATATCTAAGTAAAATTTAAATATTTTTATTTTAAAGAAACTCAAAATATGCACTTTTTAGTGTTGACTAGCTTGCCCAATTTCATTTTTGAATGTTTATAGGTCTATGTTTTGTCATTTTATTGATTTTTATAAGGCATAAATATCTAATTATTTTTTAATTAGGACATTTAATATCCCATATTATAATTAAAATAATATTACGTGCTCAAAAGATCACTTAAACGACTCAAAACATGACTTTTATGATTATCTGTCTTGCATGTTTAAAACCCTAATGCTTGATCCTTTAAATTTATCCATAATTGACCAAAAAAAATATTTATGAATGTTTATAAAGGTATAATACTACCCATAATATCTAAAAACATATTTTTTTCAAAAAATAACTCAAAAATGCAAACATACTACTTAAAATTGAGCAAATGAAGGTTTAAGAAGGGTTTTAGAGCACTTATTCTTCTTAATTTTTTTAATAAACTTAAAAAATTATAACATGAAAATAATAAATTGAATATTATTTATGTAATATTTTCCCCATACTCTTCATAATACAATTTTATCCAAATCCTCTTCACCTTCATGTATCGAGCATCTAAAAATTGCCTTCACTAGCTTGCAAATAACTAGTTAGAGGAATGAAAGAAAATTCTATCAAATATTAGAATTATGAGTTATTATTAATCATGATTTTGATATGATTAATTTTTTATTATATTTTTAAGACACTTTTGTAACTTTACTCCATGAATGGAATCTTTTTAAAAACCTGCACATAAGCAACTTTGACTAATGGTGGCAAAATTGTTAACAGGTACATTTGATGACTTGGAAGACTAATTAGGGTTTTAAAGAGTCTATAATAATTATGCCATGGAATAAAACCTATAATAAAGTTTATAATTCATGTTATTAACTATATAATATTTTTTTACTCTTCCCCATCTTAATATCAAGGCCCCTCCTTTATAAATGGCTAAAACATGCCTAATCACTATTGGAACAAGAAACCCTAACCTCCCCAAATACCTCAATTTATGATAAAGTAACTTAATTTTTTCAAAAAATGGTTTGTTCCATTTTATAGGATTCAAAATACATTTTTACACCTATCCATTCACTCAAGGACCACCATGACAACTAGCACATCATACAAAGACCCCAAAATAGGCTATCTTATGATGATTTCTAAAGTAGTGTGTACCACATACAATGACACCTTAATAAAAGCTAAAAGGATCAAAATGAGACCAAAATATTACATTAAGCATGCTAACCACCATGTATAATAATGGATGGGTTTCATGAAGAAGTTTTTGATTATAGGGGTTGAAATTTGGCATGGGAGGCTAAATTATTAACACTAATAACTCTTCAATGAATGAAAATCCTTTTCCCACCAAGAATTATATAACTATTATCACACTATATTACACCCTTGATAATTTTTCTAAATCCTTCTCAATTAGGTGATATCATGGAGACACCTATAGTATGTGGATGGCCTAATCAATGAGGTGAATCTCTAGATAGGGATAACTCCCTTGATGCCTCACCTATAATCACTACTAAACCTATTGATTGTGAGAAAAATTTATAGGGAGAAAGAAAATAAAATAAGAGGTGATTCACCAAAATAAATGCCCTCTACTTTCATATACTTATATAATAAAATGAGAAAATATTGAAATATATCACCCTAATCTAGTATGAGCCTCTAAGAATCCATATTTCAATATGAAGGTGAAAATTAAGACTAACTAATATGGGATAATCAATAGGTATCATATGAGACACTAATGAATTAATATTCACACTTATCTAATGTAATACCATGTATCACACTCCATATGACCTTATAAGATGACTAACATGTTATAGGTACAATCACTAAGAGGGGGGAGATAAATCAGTTAGCCTAGATATTACAACTTTAATTTATATCCATTAAAACTCTTAATCAATTATTGCAAGCATTCATGAAACATACACATCATTCATATCAATTAACAAGAGAGACAATGCAAGATCAAGCACATAACACATGACATATGTGGGAAACCCATTGGAACCTAAAATTAGACTACTATCCTATAATAACAATAACAAATTTATACTAGATTAAACTAATCAATAAAATACCATCCATTATTTAGTGATACTACAATCTCATAAGGTGTTACAACCCCTATCTAGCTAAGCAACCACAAAAACTAGACTTTTAACAAGTTTCACCTTGCAAGGAGGCTACAACCCCCTAGATGTTGAGTCACCAAAACAACACATATGAACACAAAATATATTTAAAACTAATTTTCTACCAATATGATGGATATATAAAGTATATCTACTCTTTTCAACTCTACACACTCAAAGCATCCAAAACATCCTTTTGGATCCCCCTAGACCTCATCGCTCATCCTCAAATTACAAGAGCACTATTATACCAATAGAATTATGAAATACTAGTCACACAAAAATTCCTTAATATATTATTCTCTTAAAATCATCCAATAGGCACTCACCCTTTCCTTCACTCCACAACACTATGCTCTCAAATGCAAATTCCACACAAAAGTCTAGAAACCATCACATTTGGTTTCACTATTTATACAACATTCACGATCATCACCATCTTGGTTAGCCAATTGGAATTATTTAACCCTTAAGTAATATATCTCATCAATACACATCTCAATACCATACATATAGGTTATTCATAGCACCCATGGGTCATTCTTAAGCAACTATACTTTTCAATTAGGCCTTTGTAGACCTTATATGTCTCATGGAGACATATTCACCCATTTATCACTTTATCAATAACACCACCATTTTAAATTGTATATGTCCACTCCACATGACCCCTTTGACATTCTCAAATGATCATAGTCATCTATACTCACCTCTACTTATGCTCAATCAACTCAAATCATGACCTTGTACATAAGAACACCATAAATGAACACATAGTCAACTTATTAAGCATTTTTCATACTCAATATAGATTGATCACACCTCAAAAATCCATACAGATGATCCTAATGGAGTCTTCAATAGTCTTCAATAGCTAAGTCATCATGAAACATCAAAACAACATCAACAAAAGCTCAATTATCCTTCTTAAGTCACTTACAGAGTAAACATGAAAACACAATAAATTTTGAACTTAAATATATTTTATTTTACACACTTTCAGATCATAAAATATATATTTATATATGCATCTTTGAGTCTTCTACAAATTTAATTTTTACACCATCAGTAAATTCTGCATAGTTCTAAAGTTATAGCACAAAAATTGAGCATTGGTTTTTCCTTCACAAATTTGAATATTTAAATCAAAATGGTCATAGTTAAACTTTGGTCACTTAAAATTCATCTCATTCCCTCATAGATTATATCAATCATGCACCTTAAATCTTATTTGAAATTTAACTCATAGTGTACCACTACCCAAATGCTAAACTTTGAACACTTGGCATCATCCCACTTCTTATTGACATCTTTAAACAAACACACTTTGTTGATCTCCTATATGTAGCCTGATCTTTATCTATGTTAAACATTAGACACATTTCACTCAATATGCATTGTTGATCTTGATTAGTATGAACACCTACTCATTATCAAATCTTAAAAGTAGCTTGGTCTTTACCTCTTCATATTATTAATAAACTATCACTTTGACCTCTTTGACTTGATATACACTATTATATTTATCTGTATAATCACTCATGAACCATTAAATATTCATTTGGTCTTAATCTTTATCTCTTTCAAAATTGACTATGGGAACTATTGTAATCTCAACTTTGGACCTTAATAACTTTTGTTATGTTTAGATGCATGATCTGAAATGTAGACCATATGATCTCCTCACATAGAATAATCCAACCATATACCAATTTTATCTTGGAATCTTCATGCATGAGATATATAATTATATTAATTTACTCACTAAAAAAAAATTCCATAGAGCCAACTATGTTGTGAACTATTTGGAAGGCCAACTTTACACATGCATATCTTTTGATGTGCTTCATTGCATGACCTAAAATTTAGTGCATATTAAATAGGAATAAAACTAAATAAACCCATATGATCAAATTATCTTGACACCTTCACATGTGTGAAATATAAAACCATAAAAATTCCTACTTAGATTTTCTTGCCACATTACAAATTTGGCTAAGTATGGGAAAACACTATCAAACTACTTGGGAGCCCAACTTTGAACTTACATCTATTATTTCATGTTTCATTACATGAACTAAAATTTATTACATATAAACTAAGAATTTTTTTTATCATAACCATATAACCAACTCCCCTTGATTCAGTGACACTTGGTAATGGTGACATCATCAAGCTACCTACTTAGATTTTATGCCACTAGACTCAAAATGTCTAGATAGAAATAATGTTCAATTGGATGAAATACACTCATGTACACAAGCACTCAAATCATCCTTGACCTATAATAATACCCCTTTCACATCCTCAAATCACCATACTCATCCCTAAACATATCTAACCATGCCAAAACTGAAGATCAAACAAGCCTCCTTCAAGCATACTAAGATAAGCATATTGCTCACTTTATCATTATCACTTAGACTATCAAATTACATCATCCACTCACTGAGACACCTCCATGACATCACCATTACATCATTTAAAACACTTCCAAAATATCCCCCTTTGTGATTGATCTCAACACACATCATATAGGTCACCTTCCATATCTCTCTATAAGCACTCTCACAATAAAAACTTTCTCCCTCTTTGACACAATGATAAAGTGGGAACCAACTAATCCTAAGAAAATGAAAATACTAAAATTAATATAAGACCATATTAAAAATACATTACAAAATCCCCCTTACCTTGAGCCTATTTCTTCTTATCTTTTGGAACATAGCTAGATACTCAGAGCGGGGGGGGGGGTTTGAATCAATATATCAACTAGAACTAGTCCTTTAATCCTTTTCTAGAAAATTCAAAATCATATATAGATTAAAAGATAAATTCAAAGATCATATACACATAAAAATACACATGACACTAGATTTATACATGGAAAACCCACAGGTAAAACCATGATGAGAATAGCTACTAGAAACTACTATTCTAATTTAGCCTCATAGTTTGAAGCATCACTAGAAAACCTCACTAGTTACAATGTTTAACGACACCAATCCTAAGGAGACACCAATCCCCTAATTTAAAAGCACCAATTATAAAGATGCATCCACTCCCTAATCTAGACACCCACTCAACTTATCTGATGGCACCAACCTATCATACTTTTCTATGGATCTATAACTCTAATTTACAAATTAGATTCATACATGATTCTAATTTTTTGTTCTCTGTTATAGGTCTAATCTATAACTAGTCATACTCTACACATTCTCTTAATGTCTCTCTTCCCCTTTCTTCCTTTCTATTCCTCTAGTCCTCTGGTCCTATGTCTATATATCTATCTCTATTAGATACACTTCATTGGCTTCACCAACCACTCTATTATTCTCTACCCCCTATAGTTATGTGTCTTTATTATATTCTATTTGACACACTTTATTTTATTTCTCTCTCTACCTCTATATAATTTAGCTCAATATAAAAATCAATTTTTCTAGCCACTCTTATTTTTGTGCTAGATATCATATTTATAAACAAATGATCTAGGTTTCCATATCTTCTATGTTCACACTCAAACTATAACACATCACACCAATTATGGACTTTAGTTCATTATGACTTGAGCTGTTAGTTCCTACATCTTGATTTCATGCATCAAAAAATAATTTAAAATCTCTTTACCATCTACAGAATCTATTAGACTCAATTTTTTATGCATAGGCTATTTAATGTACATTTGATCGATTGGATCGATTAATATCATTGTCTATGTCAAGTTATAGAGCTTATACACACAATCCTACAAGTTCCGCCAACTAAAAATTTATCTGGACATGAATTTAAATTTAAATCATTGATCTTACCTTTGGTACCATGATTTGATGGTCCATATTTAAATAACTCAACTTTAAAATGCATCCATTCAATATTGAGATCCTAGCTTCTACATGTTGTTAATTCTCTAAAGATGCATGACCTTTACCTTGACTTGGTCATTAAACTTTGAAACTTTGACCTCATTTTATTGCTTCCTATATCTTTGGATCACTTTTGCTCCATTGATCTTCTCAAACCTGCTCAGTCTTTAACTTACCATTGTGTTGATAAACATTGATCACTTTGTTCCATTTGAGTTTACTTGCTCCATTATATTTCTCTCATACATGCTATTAGATCTTCCAACTAGATCAATAATTAACTCTAACAAGCTCATTCTCATTAGTCCTCTATTTGATAGACTCCATTCTTGTGACACTTGGCATTAGCACGTTCATTTAGAGGGACCTTTGACACTTTGACTTCATCTCACTCCATTGGATCTCTAATGTTAGATTAAGATCTAACTATTGATCTTCTAACTATCTAAAAATTATACCTTTGACAAGTTTATGATCATTAAGTCTCTATTTGACAAGCTCTATGAATGTGACACTTGTCACTTGCATGCTCACTCGAAGCTCCTTTTGACAATTTGACTTTGATTCACTTCATTAGATCATCTGCATATGATGAAGCATAGGTTATTGATCAAGCTAGGATATATATTAAGTCTTAGACTTAGGAAAATATATAAAGTCCTTTGATCATTGCTCAGAGCTAGTAATTTTTAGGTCAAGGGGCCAATTTATTAATGATGACAAAGGCTTAAGTTATAACTTAAGCTATCAGGTCCAAGCTATATCTAGTCATCATCAAAATATAACTTTTCTTATTGATTCCATGGATAAATTCTTAGGGTTTTATTGAGAAACCTTATCTAGTCTGAGAGCAAAGATAATTCAATTATGAGCTCATTCCCTTTCCTCTAAACTTGTAGACCATATTTATAAAATGTACATAAAAAACCCATAATGGATATTCTATATGTTTGATGTTAAACATCCACAAATGGTCTCTATAATAGCATTACAACTTTGTATAGTGTAACTATTTAACATGTTATTCTCTCCATCAATCCTACCTAATCCTTTTGACATCAATGACAATCATATGGCCAACAATCTCCCCTTTTGGCATTGATGGAAAACTAAATATTCTGATGCAAACTTAATTTTCTAATATTTTAATAATTTGATCCTTCTCTAGCATTACTTACATTGTATTTTGATGAGTATGAATTAAAGTTTTTCATACCAAATTTTCTCCCCCTTAAGCAATGGCATATTTGACTAAAATTATCTTAGACACTTGCTCTGCTCTTCCAAAATTTTATAGAGAGTATTTGCACTTCTTTTCCTAACTTTTACAAAGATAATTTTCCCTTTTTCTCCCCCTTTGACATTAATGGAAAAGGGACTCTAGTTGACTATTTGTCCAACTATCTCTCCCCCTTTATCAAATAAAGGAGTTTGTCTAAGAATTAAAACTTTCAACTCTTAGTAATTTTTATAAGTATACATACTTTAGTTGGATTTTCTCTCTTCTTCTAGGGATTAATAAATCTTCCTTGAGACTCCCTTTGGACTCATGCCCTATCACTAGTGATTTAGTGATGTGGTGTAAGAGCCACCACTCCCAAATTCTATCTCAAATATTCAAATTGTTCCTTGGGAAGAGGTTTGGTGAGTATTTATGCAATTTGGTCCTTAGCTAATATTCTATTGTGACCTCTTGATCTAAAACCCTCTCTCTTAAGAAGTGATACTTGATTTATATGTGATTGGTTCGATAATTCATTACTAGATTCTTTAATATATTTATTAAACTTGAATACTCAAAAAGAATAGAAAAAGGTGACTTGTACTCAACCTTGATATCCTTGACTGTTTTCTTCATCCATAGTACTTGAGTGCAACATGCCACTACTGCTACATACTCTATTTATATTGTAGAAAGAGTAACTAACTCTTGATTTTTGCTCAGCTATGAAATAAGTATATTTTTAAGGAAAAATTCACCACCATTAGTGCTTCTTCTATCTCTATACTTCCTACCCAATAAACATTTGTATATGTTGTCAAAGTGAAATATTCACTTATAGGGTACCATAGGCCATAGTCAATTTTGCTCTTGATGTATCTAAATAGTATTTTCATTACATTAACATGTGACTCTTAAGAAGTATATTTAAATCTAGTATATATGCACACTACTTGTATGATATCTAGTCTTGATATAGTTAGGTATAGCAAGCTACCTATCATTGATCTGTACATAGTCTAACTTGCATTAAGTGACTCATCCTCTTTTCTCAAATTAAATATAGTTATCATGGGAGTAATAATTGGTTTGTTATCTTCCATTCCAAATATCTTGAGCATCTACTTTTCATACTTGGTTTGGGATATGAATATCCCTTCATCAAATTATATTATTTGTAGACCAAGTAAAAAGAAAATGTATCCTAGCATAGACATCTTAGATCTAATTTACATATGTGTATAAAATTCATTACAGATTTTGTTATTTCTACCACCAAATATGATGTCATCTACATAAACAACAACAATAAACTATGCTCACCTTCTAATTTAAAGTATATATTAATATTTGCACATCCTTTGTTGAAACCTTGTTATTGTAGGTATTAGTCCAATCTTGAATACCATGATCTAGATGCCTATTTTAAATCATAAAATGATTTCTTCAATATACACACATAATATTATTCATTTTATAACTAAAAAACTTCTAGTTATTCAATATAGACTTCCTATTCTAGGTTCCCATTCAAGAAAGTAGACTTTACATCCGTTTGATAGACTTTGAAATTATTGTAAATAAAGAATGATAGAAATATTCTTATAGTTTCCAATCTTGCACCTAGAGAAAATGTTTCCTCAAAGTATATGCCTTCTAATTGTACATATACCTTGCATACCAACCTTGCTTTATTTATTATAAGAACTCCATCCTCATTGAGCTTGTTTTTATAGACCCATTTTATTCCTATTGTTAGGTTATGGAGCTAAAAGCTTCACTGATGCAGACATGGAGAAGGCCATTAGAGGAGTTGCTGGAGTGTCATAGACACCAGCGTCAGTCAGGCCAACCGACGTCAGTAGGATAAGGTAGGAGAGAAACAGACGTCGGTCAGAGATCGGCCGGCATCGGTGACCCCCATGCAAACAGGGACCAACATCAGTCACCTATGTGGTTCGACTGTGAGTATATTACAGGTAGTTAGTTGATGAACCAAGTGTTTTCATGATGAGTGCTAATTATATACTAAGAGCTGCGGATCTAATTATTGTACTAGGTGTCTAATTATTGTTTGGATGAGATCTATATAATAGACTCATGGTTGTATTGTAAACTTGTGCTAGAGAGCAAGAGAACATTATTATAAGCTCCTTTTGTGTGTGAGGTGAGCAATGGTGTGTTCCTCCTAGTGCCACAGTACCAAGGTGGGTGTTGGATTGGAGAATCAGCAGGGTTCTTCAAGAGTGTATGATCTTGGTCATCAGGTGAGCATGGCTTCTATAGGAGATCTACATGGTAAGTAAGATCATTGATATGCAGGTGTGTGTGTGTGTGCAAGGTCAAGGATCACAGGTGTGTAGAACCAGTTTGATCTGTAGGTGGAAGATCAGATAGGACAACAACATAATAGGGAGCAGTATTAGGAGAGATCTACTTGGAGTACAAGTGTGTACTTATGGAGTGCGTGGAGCACAGGTATAATGTGAACACTAACTCAGTGTTTGAGTTGGGTGTTGGGACCTAAGAGAGAGAGCTTTGAGGAAAGAATTACTATTCACTTGAGGTGTGGGAAGCCTCTCAAGAGGTGGTGGCGAAGAAGTGGCATCTTCTTTATTGTATTCTTTTTTGCAAGAGTTTTAATACAAGTTGTGTATTGTCTCTCATATCTTGTGTTATTTTTGGATTCTAGTTACTTGTTGATTCTTGTTATTTTTGCATATTAAGTTGCTTGGTATTTGGTAATCAATTGTGTGCTTCTAGGGTTTTATATCCCCAACACGTGGTATCAGAGCTAGGTTGGGTTGACTAACAAGTGGTATCAGAGCTAAGGTTGTAAGAAGCGGTTTTGTGTTTGGTTACAGGTCACTCTCAGGGGTTTCTGATTGAGTGGGAGTAGAGCAATGTTAGATCAAAGTAAGCTAAGAATGGAGGAGTTGAAAAGCACAGATGGTCACTTATGGTCTGATGGAAAGAAAGAGCAGGTAAAAGAATATTGTTGGTTTGTGGAAGATCAGCAAGAAGGAACTAAAGAAGCAGATGTTGCAGGTGATGTGGCACAGGATGCTCTGGGAGGTTTCTTGGATAAATTTGAATCTTGTCTTATAGATTTGGTTGCCTGTTTCCATGTAGCCCTAGATAGAGGAGCTAGTGAGCCTTGCCAAAGAATAAGCAAAGGGGAAGTGAAGCTAAAATTATAGGCAGCCAACACATGGGTGTTGAAGGAGGTCATGCAGGTCCCAGGTTTGGAGATGTGGCTAATTTCTTCAGAAGAGTTGGGTGATGAGAGGTGTATGAGAACTCTCATAGTGGATGCACTTGAATTAGCTGGTGGTAAGAAAACAAGTACTCTTTATCTACTTGTTTATATTACTGATTCTTCTTTTGTTACGGAGACGTGGCTTCGTAGGCTTGGTCACATGAGCAGGAAGGAGATGCATGTTCTTAAGCAGAAGATAGATATATTTGATAGGCTTAAGAACTGGAAATCCTTGGTGTTCTTGGAGGAGATGGTAGACAGAGACTAGTGGATGGGGCTGGATACTTTTGAGTAGGACAGTTTGGACATGGGGATTGATTCAAAGGAGCTCACGGGTAAAAAGTCATCACTCACAGGAAACACAGGTACTAGCCTCGGTAGGAAAACCTATGTCGGTAGTATGTAAAATCGATGTCAGTCATGAGGACCAATGTCGGTAGTAGGGGGACACCGACGTCGGCAGGTTGGTAGTCAGGACAGGCGTAGGAATCGATGTTGGTCAGATGCAGACTATGGAGTGGCCGAGGTCGGTCACTATAACAAATTTTGGGTGGACAGCAAGCTGTCAAGCAGTCTCAAAGACCCATATGAAGGACTAAAGACATAAGTAGGCCTCAAATTCATTGTTCCTCTTTTTTATACTAGTTACTGACTGCAGAGCAGGAAGGATCCATGAAACAGTGGGAGTGTGGCATGGAGAAATTGCAGAACCAAGCGGGAGATTTGGTAGGGTTGCCAGCTGGTATGTTAGCACTGTAACATGAATGGATTCTTTAGTTGAAGAATAGAGAGAATGGACATGTGAGATGGAAGGCCAGAGATATGGTCTTGAGGAGCTACAGGATAGTGGTATAGGGTTTGACAGGTGGAGGACGAAGCATGGCTTCAGTCAATGTTAGGTAACTACTGTGGTTTGTCTTACCAGGTGGATGATGAGTCATGACATCATTCTATTATTGTAAGTGGATGGTATGTTTGCTAGTAGGATTGTACATATAGGTTGTTGCTGAGCTAAGGGGTAAGATTAGTTCAGTGGTTTGCTATGAAGAATTTGGAGTAGCAAAATTCTTTGGCATGAGGGACATGGGAGATCACAGGTTGATTTTGTCTCTAGTGGGAGTTGATGTGAATCAGGTGTTGGAAAGATGCAGGATGTAGAATCGGAGCACACCAAAGGCTGGACAATTTAGTGTTTAAAATCACATGAGGTCTACCATAGACTTGAGTTTTCCCAAGCAGTGGGAGCTGTCAGAGAGTTAGGAGCCAATTCAGAGAAGTGGATTCTCAGGTATTTGAGAGAGACCAGTAGCAGGGATTCATGCTCTTTAGGGTTAGGACTTCACTACATGTGTTTGTAGGATTAGATGTGGTAGGGTACTTAGATGATAGGAGGTACACCACAGGTTGTGTGGTGGGTGCTCTTCAGGATTGAGCTTGAAGAGGAATACAAACCAAGAAATAGATTAGATGGGGTATAGGTACATGTACAGTGTAGCTATTTATCTCTAAGTGGGAGATTGTTAGGTTGTGGAGCTAAAATCTTCACTAATGCAAACATGGAGAAGGCCATTGGAGGAGTTGTTGGAGTGTCATAGACACTGGCATCAGTCAAGCCAACCGATGTCGACAGGATAAGGTAGGAGAGAAACCAATGTCGGTCAGAGATCGATCAGCGTCGGTGACCCCCAGGCAAACAGGGATCGATGTCGGTCACCTGTGTGGTTTGACTGTGAGTATATTATGGGCAGTTAGTTGATGAACCAAGTGTTTGCATGATGAGTGCTAATTATAGACTGAGAGCTGTGGATCTAATTATTGTACTAGGTGTCTAATTATTGTTTGGATGAGATCTATACAATAGACTCATGGTTGTATTGTAAACTTGTGCTAGAGAGTAAGAGAGCATTATTATAAGCTCCTTCTGTGTGTGAGGTGAGCAATGGTGTGTTCTTCCTAGTGCCATAGTACCAAGGTGGGTGCTAGATTGGAGAATCAGCAGGGTTCTTTAGGAGTGTATGATCTTGGTCATCAGGTGAGCATGGCTTCTATAGGAGATCTACATGGTAAGTAAGATCATTGATATGCAGGTGTGTGTGTGTGTGTGTGCAAGGTCAAGGTTCATAGGTGTGTAGAACCAGCTTGATCTATAGGTGGAAGATCAAATAGGACAACAATACAATAGGGAGTAGTATTAGGAGATATCTACTTTGAGTACAAGTGTGTACTTGTGGAGTGCATGGAGCACTTGTGGAGTGCATGGAGCACAGGTATAAGGTGAACACCAACTCAGTGTTTGATTTGGGTGTTGGGACCTAAGAGAGAGAGCTTTGAGGAAAGAAGTATTGTTTACTTGAGGTGTGGGAAGCTTCTGAAGAGGTGGTGGAGAAGAAGTGGCATCTTCTTTATTGTATTCTTTTCTGCAAGAGTTTTAATACAAGTTGTGTATTGTCTCTCATATCTTGTGTTATTTCTAGATTCTAGTTACTTGTTGATTCTATTTATTTCTACATATTAAGTTTCTTGGTATTTGGTAATCAATTGTGTGCTTCCAGGGTTTCGTATCCCCAACACCTATCACATTCTTGTTTAAGGGTCTTGGAACTAATTTCTAAGTTTTGTTCTTTTCTATTGGGCTCAATTATTCTTCCATGGATTTTAGACAATTTTCATCCTTCTTAGCTTCAACATGGCTCTTAGGCTCAATTTCAAACATTAGAACAAAACTTACCTTCTCTTTGTTCATTTCAACTCTTCTCCTTGTCTAAATTTATTCATTCTAATTTCTAATTGTCTACTCTTTAATATGATCCTTTTAAAAAAAATCTTAGAGGTGCTTTTTCATTTTTTTCCCTCAGCCTCTTCACTATCTACTACTTCTTCTTCAAGATTTGCCTCTTGATTATTAGTTTCCTTATTAGGTTCAACATGTTTTATGCCTTCTTCAACTTTGACATTTATTCTCTCCACCATCTTGTGTAGCCTCTTATTGTAACATACATAGGCTTTGATTTGAGTTGAATAACCAAGAAATATTCCTTCATCACATCTTGATTCAAAGGTTCCTAGCTTGTCCTTATTTCTTTAGATGTAGCATTTGCTTCCAAATACTCTGAAGTACTTAATAAAGGTAGGATTTCAATACCATAGATCATATAGAGTTTTGTCACTATTTACCCTTATTTAAACTTCATCTAATAAGTATACTTATTTTTGGATTGCTTCTCTCCAATATCCATTAGGTAACTTGGCCTCCTTTATCATTATTCTAGCCATTTCCTTGAATGTTTTATTATTTCTCTTAATAAATCCATTTTGTTGTGGAGTCCTTGTTATAGAGTAGTGCCTTTTGATCCCATGATTCTCACAATACTCTATGAATTCATTTGAGGTGAATTATCCACCTTTATCAGATCTTAATCATTTTATTTTTCTTCTAATCTCACTTCAACCATGGCTCTATAAATCTTAAATCTCTCAAAAGCTTGAGATTTGGCCTTCAAAAAGGTTACGCATGTCATTCTTGAGTATTTATATACAAATAAATTAAAGTAACACTCTCTTTTAGATCCTCTTATCTTGGTAGGACTACAAAGATTAGTATAAACTAATTGTAAAGGGTTTGTAGTTGCATACTCCTTTGTTTGAAATCTAACCCTTGTCTACTTGATTAGTTAACATTCCTTACAAGTGGTATCTATATGTTTGGTTATCTTAAGTATGTGTCTTACACACTTATTTGAGATCACTTTCACTAGATTATCAAATTTAACATGACCCATTCTCTTATGCCACAACCAAATTTCATTAATCTTTACCATCAAGTAACTATTACCATTCACTTCAACAAGATTATATATATATTTCTCTTAGTCCTTCTCCCTTATACAAATATTTTTCTAGATATATTTAGTTTTCAGCCTTCTACATCAAATGTGACCTTATACCCATTGTCACACATTTGGTTAACACTTAGCAGATTATGATTCAATCCTTCAACATGAAGGACATCATGTGTAGGAAGTTTACCATCTATGTTCAAAGTTACTTTAAATTTGATTTTTACTATTGTGTTGTCTCCCAAGATGATAAATCCTTCCTTATATTTGATCAATTTGGTGAAATTGCTCTTATCACTAGTCATATTATTTGAGCAACCATTGTCTATCACCCACAAATTTTGCTCCTTGGCATGGAGTGCAGTCTAAGCAATCATGGATTGATTTTTCACTCTCCAAATATCTTTTCTTATTTATCTTCTTTTCAAAAATTTATGAACCTTTGTTCACACTGAGATTCATGTCTTTATTTATATGGTGTAATTTTTATCTTACAAATCTAGTTCTATAATGTTTAGCTATATGACAAAAGTTATCATAATTATAACACATTACATTTGTACCTACCAAGGGTATAATTGAATTTTTTCTTACAAAATTGATTCTCCTTGTAGTTACAACTCTACAATTACTAGCATTATGACCAAAATGATTATAGCTATAACAATAACCATAAAAATATGAGGAATACCTAGTCATAGCATTTATTGGTGTAACATGAAAAATTATTCTAAGTTGTGGCTTCTTCAAGTTTCTCACCTTGGTATATCTATTAACATCAACTACCTTTTTCTTCTTTTTCTCTTCAAACTTTATTTTGGGTTCATCTTTCTTCACATCAGCTATGTTTGAGTTTATCTTTATATCCTTGCAAGCTTTTTATTTCTTTGCTCTTGATTCTCCTTTTGCTTTGAAGTTTTCATATAGGTTAGTAGATTTACTATTTAAGGAAATTTTCCCCTTATAATAACATAGACTTGATCTATCTTTTGAGGGATTTTGAGATTTTATCAGTTCAACAAGAATGTCTAATCCTTTTTTCAACTTTAGAATTTTATTTGGTTGACCTTTGGCTTTTTCAAGTTTTGTTAAAGCCACTATTTCTACCTCAAGATTTACACATTCATTAGATTTAGATTGTAGTTATATTTTGCTTAAATATTATATTATTTTATCCTCTTCAACTTATGTCTTTAAGCTAAATACCATATAATCAAATTTCTCAAGACTTTTAGACATTTTATCAATTTATTTTTGTAGATGCTTCTTTTGTTTTGAGTTCTCTTTTCTTAGCTTGTCAATCTCATCTAGAGAACATATGATCTCACATTATAGATCCACTTTTCCTTCTTCTTCTTCTTCTTCTTCTTCTTCTTCTTCTTCTTCTGAGTCTTCAACTTCATCTTGATCTAGATTTATAAAAGTTGATCCTACTATCAAGAATAGGGATTTATTTCCCTTAGCCAAAAAAACATAGTCACGATCATCATTTGAATTATCAATATCATCCATTGAGTCACTATATTCTTTTATGTATAGAAATTTATTATTCTTGAAGAATTTATTCTTCTTAGGATAATAGGGTTTCACCTTTTTACTACTTTCTACTTACTCAGGGTTATCCTTTTTATTATGAGGGCATTTAGTATAAAAATGTCCTACTTTACCATTGTTAAATAATTTGAAGGGTAACTTACCTCTATACTTTCTAGATCCTATCTTTAGTTTTTAACAAAGTTAGATTCTTCTTCATCAGTCTCCTTAGATTTAGATGTATATGTTTCTTCCTTTACTTGCTTGGCTACTTTGAATGCAGGTTCTCTCTTGAAGGTGTTTATCTCTCCAATTCTCATCTCATAGGTTATGAAGGTCCCATGCAACTTATAAATAATAAGTTTATCTATATATCTTTATTATTCTATTGTAGAGAATTTAGAATCATATCTTGATGGAAAAGATTGTAAAACCTTCTTAAAAATGGTTGAATCTTTCATTTCTTCTCCAAGTCCTCTGATTGGATTTACTATTTCACCTACCTTGAGGAGGTAATTTTCAATCTTTTCCTCTTCGTTCATCTTAAGGATCCCTAACTTGCCTTTGTAAGTTTATATCTTGGCCTGATTTACCTTGTCATCTCTTTCATAGATACCCTTCAACTTATTCTAGATATCCTATGCGTTGTGATAGTGCATAACTTTGAAAAACTCTAAGTTTGATAATCCATAAAGAATAGCATTATTTTCCTTGGTATTAATCTCATATGCCTTTTTGATAGCATGATCAATAACAGTTGTAGTAGGGGTTTTATATCTATTTACCATAGACATCTATACATCAAACCCTAATGAGGATAGATATGTTTCCATTCTTATGTTCCAAAATGCATAGTTAGATCCATCAAATAAAGGTGCCTTATTTGATGAATATCCTTCTTGACTAGCCATTGTGTTCACTATTCTAAGATTTACCTAACCTAACTAAGCTTCTTTCAAACAACCCTAGAATTTAATACCAATTGTTGGAACACAACTAGATGTTAAGAGGGGGTGAATCAATATATCAACTAGAACCAGTCCTTTAATCCCTTTTTACCAAATTCAAAAGCATATGTAGATTAAAAGATAAATGTAGATATCATATACACACACAGATACACATGACTCTAGATTTACACATGGAAAACCCAAAGGAAAAAACCACAATGAGAATATTTTGTAGAAACTACTATTCTAATATATCCTTAAAGTTTAAAGCCTCACTATCAATCCTCACTAGTTATAATATTTAAAGAAACCAATCCTAAGGAGACACAAATATCTTGATTTAAGAGTACCAACTCTAAGGAAGTACCCACTCCCTAATCTAAGTACCCACTCAAATTATTTGATAGCACCAACCTATTAAAATTTTATATGGAGCTACAACTCTAATATATAAATCAAATTCATACATGAATCTAAATCTCTATTCTTTGTTATAGGTCTAATCTACAATTGATCATACTTTACACATTTTCTTTATAACTTTCTTCCTCTCTACTCCTCTCTATTCCTTAGTCCTATTTTTGGATATATCTCTCTATTAAATAGACTTCATTGGCTTCACCAACCACTCTACTCTTATCAACCCCTCTAGTTCTATGTCTTTATTATTTTCTATTTGACACACTTAATTTTATTTTGCTTTCTACCTCTATTCAATTTCACTCAATAGAACAATCAATTATTCCACCCACTCTTTATTTTGTCCTAGATATCATACTTATAAATAAATGATCTATGGTTCCATATCTTCTATGTGGTTGGCACTCAAACTATAACACATCACACTAATTATAGACTCTAGTTCATTATGACTTGAGTTGTTAGTTCATATGTCTCGATTCCATGCATTATGCCATAATTGTAAATATATTTACTATATATAGAATCTATTAGACTCATTTTTTTATGCATAAGATCTTTAATGTATATTTGATTAGTTGGATCAATCAATATCATTATCTATGTTGAGATATAGAGCTTACATGCAAGTTCTTACATGTTCTTCTAACTAACCATTTGTATGGACATGACTTTAAATGTTGATTATTGATCTTGCATTTGGATCCATGATTCGATGGTCCATATTCAAATAGATCAACTTTAAAATGCATCCATTCAATTTCTAGATCCTAGCTTCTACATGCCATTCGATCTTAGAAGATGTATGACCTTTACCTTGACTTAGTCATTAAAATTTGACACTTTGACCTCATTTCACTGTTTCTTATATCTTTGGATCACTTTTTATCTATTAATCTTCTTAATCCTACTTAGTCTTTAACTTTCCAATGTGTTGATAAACATCAATCACTTTGTTCCATCTAAGTCCACTCACTTTATTGGATTTCTCTCATCCAAATTTTTGTGTGTCATTGGATCTTCCAACTAGCTTGATCATTAACTCTGACAAGCTCATTCTCATTGGTCCTGTATCTAATATAATTTTTTATTGTGACATTTGGCATTAACACATTCACTCAGAGGGACCATTGATACTTTATCTTAATTTTGCTTCATTGGATCTCTAATGTTTGATTAAGTGCTAACCATTGATCTTCCAATTAGGTGGAACTTTTACTTCTAACAAGCTTATGCTCATTAGGTCTTTGTTTGACAAGCTTTTTGAATGTGACACTTGTCACTTATGTTCTCACTCAAATCTCCTTTTGAAAATTTTACTTTACTTTGCTTCATTGGATCATCTATGTATGATGAATCATGGGTCATTGATCAAGTTGGGACATTTATTAATTCTTAGACTTAGGAAAATATATAAAGTCCTTTGATAATTTCTCATAGCCAATAATTTCTACGTTAAGGGGCTCATTTCGTAATGATGAGAAAGGATTAAGTTATAACTTAAGTTCTCAGGTCTAGCCTATATCTAGTCAACATCAAAATAGAAATTTTCTTGTTGATGCCATGGCTGAATTCTTAGGTTTTACTAAGAAACCCTATCCAATTTGAGAGCAAAGATAATTTAATTCTAATATCATTCCTTCTCCTCTAAACCTACAAAACATATTTATATAATGTACATAAAAAACCATAATATATCTTGTATCGGTTTGATGTTAAACATCCATTAATGGTCTCTATAAAAAGCATGACAAATTTACAGTGTAACTATGAAACATGCTCTTCTCTCCATCAATCCTACCTTATCATTTTGACATCAATGACATCTATAGTGTCCCTTTTGACAATCAATGGTAATCATATATAAAACATTGTCCTGATAACTTCCTCTTTCTCCAAGCCAACACTCTCTTTAACCAATCATTTCAACCAATGAAGAAAGAACACGCAAAACATTAAAATATGATGGAACTCACCAAGAGACATTTGAGATGGACCCACCTTAATATTTTTGAGAAATAAGACCTTTTATGCATCTTTAGATCTCCATAAACCATAAATAACCACCATACAGACTTACTATCATTTGATCATAAGACACTTTCATGATTACCAACTCTACATCTACACTATAGCTTCTTTACAAACATCTGAAGCAATCTCATGAACCTATTTCTCATCGTTAACCAAAGACCTTCTATTTATTCATAGATAAAGAAATGAGACCTATTTTTTTTTTAGATTATCAAATGTAGTTTTTAACAATGGTTTGGTCATAATATCTGTAAGCTACTATTTTGTAGTCACATGTTCCAACTTAACACTTTGATTAATCACTTATTCTCTCCATAAATGGTATCTAATAAGAATGTGCTTAGTTTTTAAGTACATAATAAAATTATTTGAAATACTAATTTCACTAGTATTTTCATAATAAATAGGACAAGGTCCATTTTGTCTTACCTTATAATCTTCTAAAGTTTGTTTCATCCACATTACTTGAGTGAAACAAGAGGTAACTACTATATACTCAGCTTCTATAGTTGATAAAGACATTGAGGCTTGCTTCTTGATTAAACAAAACACCAAGCATTCCCTTATGAATAAGACCCCACCACTGGTACTCCTATCATCAACACATCTTTCCCAATTTGTATTAGTACATGATTTTAAAGAGAATTCTTTACTCCTGCGATACCATAAACCATACTCTATGGTGTCTTTGAGATATCTCAAGATCCTTTTGACTGATTTTAAGTGATATTATTTAGGCTAAACTTGAAACCTTCCTGCAAGCCCCATTCCTTTCATAATATCAATCCTAGAAGTAGTAGAGTATAAAAGACTTCCGATCATAGATCTATACAAAGTTTGATCAAAATTTTGTGAGTCATCTAGTTTACTTAACTTGCATCTTGTGATCATTAGAGTACCTATTGGCTTATAATCCATCTTGTCAAACTTCCTTAGCATGTCTTTGATGTATTTGTCTTGTGAAATGAATATCCGTACATCAATTTTATTAATCTATAATCCTAAGAAGAAAGGTAGTTTTCCCAGCATTGAAATTTCAAACTCAGTGTTCATATTATGTACAAATTCTCTACTCATTTTATCATTGTCAAATCCAAAAACTATGTCATCAACATATACAACAACTATCAATTGATGACTTCGTATTATCTTAATGTATAAATTATTATCATTTACACCCATTTTAAAACCTTGAATTAAAAGATGCTTATCTAACTTGTCATACCAAGCTCCAGGAGTTTTTGTAAGACCATATAGATCCTTATTTAGTTTACACACAAAATCTTGATTACTTGACATGAAGTATTCTTAAAGTAGCTGAATGTAGACTACTTATTCTAAGTTTCTATTCAATAATGCAAATTTCACATCCATTTGATATACCTTAAAACCCTTAAAACTTGCATATTCCAAGAAGATTATAATTGATACCATTCTTTCCACATAAGAAAATGTCTCATTAGAATCTATTCCTTCAACTTGACCATATCCTTTACACACCAATCTAGCCTTGTTCCTTGAGATTTTTCCTTTCTCATTCATCTTGTTTTTGAAAACCCACTTAGTACTTATCACATTTTTACCTTTTGGTCTAAGAACTAAGTCCCATGTTTCATTCCTTTCTATTTGATAAATTTCTTCATCCATTACATCATTCCAACTTTCCTCTTTGCTAACTTCCATAAATGTTTTGGGTTTAATAATGGATATTAAAGTTGAGTTTGATTGATTTTAATTGATCAACCTTTTTCTTCTAGTCTACAACTTTGCATAAACATTTCTAATAACTTGAGAGATTAGATGATCTTTTTGAGTTTTTATAAATAGAAATTTAGAGTCTTATCTTTAATCCTCCTCTTCATCATCATAATTTATTTGAATGGATAATTAATCATTGTTTGTAATAGAATTCTGAATTGAGTCACTTACCTATAATTTTGGCTTCTCAACTCTACTTCTCTCAACTATCCTTACATTTTAACTTTCAACAATCTTGTGAAGTCTCTTGTTGAAGCACCTATAGGTAGTACTGATAGAAGAGTAACCTAAGAAGATGCCATCAATAGATCTTGAATCAAATTTTCCAAGATTCTCTTCATCTCATTTGATGAAGCACTTGCTCCCAAACACTCTGAAATGTTTGACATTAGTCATTCTATTCTTATATAACTCATCAAGAGTCTTATCATTGTTTACTCTGATATGACACCTATTTAAGATGTAAACTAAAGTGTTGGATACCTTTTCTCAATATCCATCTAATAATTTTTCATCTTTAATCATGGTTCTACTCATCTCTACAATAGTCATATTCTTATTTTCAACAACACATTCTATTATGGTGTTCTAACAGTACAATTTTGTCTTCTTATCCCTTATTATTTACAAAAATCATCAAATTTATGATACCAAAACTCACATCCTCTATCTGATCTCACACAATTGATCTTTGAACCTTTATCATTTTCCATAAGATCTTTAAATTCCAAAAGTATTATGAAATCTTCTATTTTTTCTTCATGAAAGAATATCCAAGTCATCCTAGTAAAATCATCAATGAGAAGCATGAAGTAGCTATTACCTTGAATACTTTGAGTTCTCATAGGTCCACATAGTTCAATGTGGATGAAATCTAATGGCTCGGTAGTGGATAATTACTTAGTTTTGTATCTTCTCTTGGTTTTCATGCCATGAAGACATGCCTTGCAGAGAAAATGAGTAATCTTAGAAATCTTGGGCATATGCCTTACCAACCCCTTTGAACTGATATTTACCATAATATCAAAATTTATATGTCCAAGCCTTCTATTCCAAAGCTATATTTCTTCCAATTTAATCATGAATCACTCCTCCTTGGATTTATCAAATAAATACATGTTGTTATTTGTTTTATGAACATTTGAAACTAATCTGCTAGATTTTGCCTTTCTTACTTTATATACATCATCATGAAAAATTACAACATTTACTTGATTACACATTTGGATCACAATTAAAAGATTGTGTTTTAAACCTTATAAATATAATACATTCTCAATCCTAGTGTGACCATTTTCTAAACTCATATTACCTTTGCCTACTATGTTATCAAATTTGTTATCACCAAATCTAACTGCACCTAGGTTGTTATTCTTGAGAGAGATGAACTTGATCTTATTTTTTATCATATGATTTGAGCATCCACTATCTATGAACCATCTCTTGTTCTCATATTATTGAGTATGAAAGGCTTATTTAATAAACAATGACTCTTCCTTTGGTGAACTACTTGGATTGTTTCTCTCAATTTTTGTTCATTTCATAGGAAAGAATAAGTAAGAAACTAATAATAAGGGTGTGGTAGAAGAACCTATTTGTTTGTGTGCACATGATACAAATGATTTTGAAGAGCTCCTATTTATCTTGGGAATAATGTATAGTACATAATAAAACACTAATATAAATAGGTTGTTAGATGGGTAGTAAGGTGGATTGCCTAGTGTGAGCTAGATCTAAGAACTATGAGCTTACTAGGAGGATGCCAATCCACACTCTTAAAATAGTTAAGTTGAAATAAATAAAGATTAATTACTTGCATAAAATTACATAAAAGAGTTAAGGATAATAAAAGAAGAAATAAATGCTTGATAATTGAAATGGACCAATTAAGCAAATATTAAGTCAATGCTAATGCCAAATAAGTCAAGTTGGGTTCAAAAAATAGGAGGGGGTTATGTGAATAGGCAAGGATGTATAAAGTGGAATTTGGATGAGGGTAGGTAGGTGGAAATAAATTGTTATTATTTCCTACCATAGTGACCATTGATGATAAGGGTTACTATCGGTGGTTATGTTGACTATTAGTGGTTGTGTTACCATCAATGGTTGATGGTGATCATTGCTAGTTAGGGTAACCATTGATAGTTCTTTTGGGATTTAGGTATATTTTATAAAGTGGTTTTATAATGGATACATGAATATGATAAATGTTTGCTTTGATTCAAGGTGTTAGAGGGTAATAAGTATAACGGTTTGGATCAGATAGAAATATCAGAAACTAAATAAACAACTTAAAAACATGAAATACACTTAGCTAGTTATTTGATAGTTGGTAGATGATCTTGGAGTAATTTTGGTAGAGTAATATTACTTTTCTTGAAGAATAATTTGGGTAGATTATTGGGTCTCTATCATGGCTGCTAACTTATTGAAGGGAGAACCTACAAAATAAGATTGATAGCTCCTGATGACTACTAGTTGATAGCCTAATTTCTAAATAGATGAGTGATTTGATCATGGATCCTTTTCACTTATTACTCCCCTCCTTTTATATGGAAATATAGATGGAGGTAGAAGGTTCCATAGGAGGTTTAGTTGGTTATTTTGATGTTTTAGCTTTCTATCCATATTAAATATTGATGTGTTTTCTTGCACATATCTTGCATTATCTTCATTTAGATGGGGAAGGGACCTAACCATCGATGGTCAGGGTGACCATCGATATTCAAGGTGACTATCAATGGTTGAATGTTTAAGGTTAAGTGGGGTAAAAATGGGTAGGTTAGTGAGTTATTTTAGCTAGTTAGCTAAACTGACTTAGGGTCATGGTCAGAGGTTAGATAATGGTCGTATTAAGGGGTGTTTTGACATCTACAATAATTGTGTGATATTTTATAGTGTCAACATGGATTTTTATTCTTTAGACTATCTCCTTGAACCATTTGATGGTGTTAATGACTTGTATATCTTTTTTCCAAAATGCTCTTTTGTAGTTTTTAGCTATATGACATTGTTGGTTACAATTGTAGCACATGAGATTCTTTTTTATCTTTAGAGAGAGAGATAAATACTTATATCAATGACCAAATTGGTTATAGGAAAATAAATACCCATTGAATACCTTGTTCATATCTAACCTCATTTTTTATTGATCATTACTGATCTATAAATTTTCATTCTTGACCCTTTTAGTGGAGATGGAATCCTTTTTGTCCTTGGATAAGAGCATATCTAAGTAAGTCATGACTTTACTTTTCAATCATTACATCCTTTGTTTGAGATATTTATTCATGATGACCTATATATTCTTAACTATTGTTTCTAGATCATGCACTTGTGTCTTCACACAATCCATGTTTGCATTATCCTTGACATCCTCATGCTTCTTATGTTTCTTTTCAAGATTGTTCAACGTGTCTATCTTAATTATGACCTTTTCATACTAATCTTTCAAGGAAACAATATTAGTCATCAATTGAACATATTCAACTTCTTTATCTCTCATTCTTGAAGAAGCAGCCTCTATCTAAATTATAAAAATTGGATAGTCTCCTTATCCGTCTTAGCTTCTTTAACCATTTCATCCTTCATTATAGATATTTTCTCTTTAATATGACTAATATATTCTTCAAAAAATTTGACCATTGATCTCAACTCAAGATTTTTTTCCTCAACTATTTAGCTAAATTTGTACCACTTAAGATCTCCTTCAAGTTATTATGATTCCTCTAAAGGAGATCCTTTGATACCAATTATAAGAGGTACAATAATTGAGAGGCGGGTGAATTAGTGATCCTAGATATTCCAAATTTAGTTTATATCCTTTCAAACTCTTAATAAATTACCACAAGCATTCATGAAACATAAACATCATTCATAAAAATGGACAAGAGAGACAATGCAAGAGCAAACACATAACACATGACATATGTGGGAACCCCTCTTGGGGGAGAAAACCAATTAGAACCTATAATTTGACTACTATCATATAATAAAAAAAGAACCAATTTAGACCATCTATAATTGATCAAGGAATTACCATCCCTTATTAAATGAGACTATAATCCCAAAAGGTAGTACAACACTTATTTATCTAAGAAACCATAACAACTAGACTTTTAACAAGCTTCACCTAGCAAGAAGGATACAAACCCCTATATGTTGAGAAACCAAAACAACACCTATGAAAAAAAATATATTAAACACTGATTACTTGCCAATCTGATGAAAATACAAAGTATATCATCTCTCTTCAACTCTACACACTCAAATCATCCAAAACATCTTATTAGATCACCCTAGACCTCTTCGCTCATCCTCAACCTACAAGAGCACTATTATACCAAAGTAATTATGACATACAGGTCATACACATAGTAATTAATATATTTGTCTCTTCAAATCATCAATTGGGAAGCCATCCTTTCCTTATCTCTATAACACTATGATCTCAAATACAAAGGCCACACACAAGTCTAGAAACCATCACATTTAGTTTCACTATTTATAGAGCATTCACGATTATCATCATCTTGATTGGACAATAGGCATGCCTTAACCATTAAGTCATATTTATCATTGAGACACTTATCAATACCATCCACATAGGTTAGGCATAACAC
Source organism: Torreya grandis (assembly GCA_037957365.1). Lineage (NCBI taxonomy): Eukaryota > Viridiplantae > Streptophyta > Pinopsida > Cupressales > Taxaceae > Torreya > Torreya grandis. Next base: position 1,921,855 of record JARHVA010001412.1, read on the forward strand.
CCATGGGTCACCCTTAAATAACTACACCTTTCAATTAGGCCTTTGTAGCCCTTATGGGTCTCATGAAGACATATTCACCCATTTAGCACTTTATCAAGAACACAAGACCATTTTTAATTATATAGGTCCACTCCATATGACCACTTTGACATTCTAAAATGATCACAATCATCTCTACTCACCTTTTCATATGCATAATCAACTCAAATAATTACCTTGTACATAGGAACACTATAAATGATCACAAAGTCAAATAATTAAGAATTATTCATACTCAAGATAGATTGATCACACCTCCAAAATACATATATATAATCTTCATAGAGTCTTCAACACTTTACAATAGCTAAGTCATCATAAACATCAACCCAAGCTCAATTATCCTTCTTAGGTCACTTATAGAGTAAACATGAAAACATGGTCAACTTTGAACCTCAATATATTTGATTGTACACACTTTAATATCTTAAAATATATATTTATATATGAATCTTAGAGTTATCTACAAATTTTATTTTTACACCATGAGTAAATTCTACATAGATCAAAAGATATAGCATAATAACTAAGCATTGGTTTTTCCTTCACAAATTTGTATATTTAAATCCAGATGGTCATAGTTAAACTTTATCCACTTAAAATAAATCTCATTCCCTTCTAGCTTATATAAATCATGAACCATAAATCTTATTTGAACTTTCACTCATAGTGCACCACTTCCCAAATGTTAAACTTTAAACACTTGGCATCATCTCACTTCTTCCTAACATCCTGGAATAAACATGCTCCATTGATTTCCTATATATAGCTTGATCTATATCTATGTTAAAAATTAGACACTTTGAACTCATTTATATCAATACACACCATTTATATTTATTAGTAAAAACACTTGCTCATTGTCAGACCTTATAAGTAGCTTGATCTTTATGTCTACATACCATTAAGTAACTATCACTTTGACCTCTTTGACTCAATATGCACTATTAGATCAATATGTAAAATAACCTATGAAACATTGTAACTTCATTTGCTCTTGATATTTATATCTTGTAATACTTACTATGGGAACCACTATAATCTACCTGGAAGGCCAACTTTGGACCTCAATAAATTTTTCTATGCTTAAACACATGATTCTCCTATGAGTAAATACTCCTATAAGCCTCATGTGTGGGAGATATAATCCATTAATCTTCTCATTTATATTTTTTTTCCATAGAGCCAACTATGTCAAGAACTATTTGGAAGGCTAACTTTACACATGCATATCTTTTGATGCACTTCATCACATGACCTAAAATTTAGCACATATAAATTGGGAACAAAAAAAAACCCATACGATAAAATTATCTTGACACATTCACACGTGTAAAATATAACACCATCAAAATGCCTGCTCATCTTTTCTTGCCACATTGACAATTTGGTTAAGTATGGGAGAACACTGTCAAACTACTTGCGAGCCCAACTTTACACTTGCATATATTATGTTTCACTTCATCAAATGACCTTAAATTTATTCCATAGTAATTAGGCAAAAATATTATCACAACCATATGACCAACTCCCCCTGACTCATCCACATGTGGTAATGGTGATGTCAGCAAACTACCTACTCAAATTTTCTACCACTAGACTTAAAATGTTTAGATGAAAATGATGATCAACCAGATGAAATACACTCATAAAAATAAGCACTCAAATAATCCTTGACCTCTTCGAGGACCCATTGAACATCATCAAATCACCATACTCATCCATGAACATCTCTAAGCATGTCAAAATTGAAGATCAACTAAGACTCCTTCAAGCATAATAGGACAATCATATTGTAGACTTGGTCATTATCACTTAGACTATCAAGACACTTCATCCACTTACATGAACACATCCATGACATTACCATGACATCATTGACAACTCTCCAACATAACAACATGTAAGTAGGTAATGAGATAGGAAAAATGCAAGAGAGATATCACACTCCTATTAACATTTATCAACCACCATGAGTATAAACTAATTATAGCATTAAGAAGGTCTTAAATCAACTTGTATTCATATCCAAGGAAAAATTTAAATGTTATTTTAATAGGTATTTTCCATACCAAGGTTTAGGATTCTAATAATGTCAAACAAGGTAGTACATATAAATGGAATGAAAGAGAAGAGAGTGAATTATGCTGTGAGAACCATGACAAGTGTCATATTTCACAAGTTAGTTATAATAAAATAAATTGAGAAGGAAAATAGTCACATAACTCCTTATTCTCATGTGTTGGAATGGTTATATCATGATCCTCTAGAGGGTTGGTGTAGGAGATACTCTTCAACTCCTTATATAAACCATCATTCTTATAAGAAACTCTCCTCATCCCTTGGTTTGTGAGGAGTTACAAACTCATGTTTAACAACTTTCAAGATTATTATCACTTTTCCACATTTGGGTATATTTCATAATGATATTACAAGTGTGTTAGGTCTTCTAAGAGTTCTTCACATATGGTCAACTATTACAAGATGTTTTGGGCATTTTAAAACTCTTAATTATTTCTTCAACCCTCCTTTGTTGTTGATGAAGATTTACATGTTCATCTAAGCCGAATACCATGTATTATTAAAGACACATTTTCACACTTTTATGATCTCTCAAATTTTTTATAGGGATGAATTAGGTCTTTTTAGGTCTCTCCATCTTTAAAAAATATAAATAGGCATATAACCTACCATTTTAAGCCATTTTTCTTGCATTTTACCCCTCACATGTTCCAAATTATTCCTCACACCACATATTATGGCTTATAAATTATAATACAATGTCTTCCCAAGGTCATAAGTGATCTCAAGTTGATCAGTGAAGTTTTATTCAATTAAACTCCATGAAAAACAACTAAACCTACAATTTTAGGTTTGTTTAATACCCTTTTTGTTATTTTAATGGCTTATTAAGATGAAATAATGACCTATATATGTCATTTATGTTATTTAAAGACCAAAAAATTTCATTAGAATATTCTAGAAAGCAAAACTCATATATCAGGTCCTTCGTAAGGTTTTAGGAGGGTGTATATGTGTCTGTGTTGTTAACAATTGTAAATTAAGTTGAGGCCCTAAAATTATGATCTAAAACCAATAATTTTTATTATTTGGAACCTATAAAAAACTCCAATACCCATTTTAACCCATGTAAATCCTCCTTGAAGTTCTAAGTTCTTAATTATTTCTTCAACCCTCCTTTGTTGTTGATGAAGATTTACATGTTCATCTAAACCAAATACCATGTATTATTAAAGACACATTTTCACACTTTTATGATATCTCAATATTTTATAGGGATGAATTAGGTCTTTTTAGGTCTCTCCATCTTTAAAAAATATAAATAGGCATATAACCTACCATTTTAAGCCATTTTTCTTGAATTTTACCCCTCACATGTTCCAAATTATTCCTCACACCACATATTATGGCTTATAAATCACAATACAATGTCTTCCCAAGGTCATAAGTGATCTTAAGATGATCAGTGAAGTTTTATTTAATTAAACTCCATGAAAAACAACTAAACCTACAATTTTAGGTTTGTTTAGTACCCTTTTTGTTATTTTAATGGCTTATTAAGATTAAATAATGACCTATATATGTCATTTATGTTATTTAAATACCAAAAAAATTCATTAGAATATTCTAGAAAGAAAAACTCATATATCAGGTCCTTCGTAAGGTTTTAGGAGGGTGTATATGTGTCTATGTTGTTAACAATTGTAAATTAAGTTGAGGCCCTAAAATTATGATCTAAAACCAATAATTTTTAGTATTTGGAACCTATAAAAAACTCTAATACCCATTTTAACCCATGTAAATCCTCCTTGAAGTTCTAAGTACAAGATCATGCCTTCTCAGGCATTGCATAACTGTTTGAGCATTTTTAGGTGATTTTTTTTCTCCAAGACCTTTCCAATTGATTATTAATACTTAAGAATAGATGAATAATGTTTTAAATACTTCCAATAATGTCTTAAATTTATTTTAAACAAGTTTTATATTTTCAATAACCTCAACAACTAGTTTGATCCATGTTTAGGGTTTTAGAGCAGTCTTGCACTTATGATCCTATAAGCTTCTTTTTATGGCACTCCTTTCTTCCCAAGGTTTAAAATAATTTTATTAAACTTTTTAATGATATCTCAAACCTTAAAAAATATTTATACCTCATGACAAAAACCAAAATTTACCCTTTTCATGATTTGCAGGTGGGTCTGTAGATGTTTATGTCAATGTAGTGAACTACATACGATTGAATGTCTCTTTTATTGAGATCATGTTCCATTATTTATCATTATAGATTAGTGAATAAATTTATTTATGACATTTTTCACACCTTTTTTATACAATAATTATCTTATCAGATCAAAACACTCTCCTTTCTTACAAATTTTGATCTTTTAATCAAGAATGTGGGCCTATAGGTCTACAAACCTATATGTATACATGCACCAACATTTAAACCATTTATGACATTTTTATAGGTTTATAAATATTAATAATATATAATATACCCCTAATACCTATTGGTAAGGTTAAGTTCCTCTTCAAGGCATCTAAAATGTCTCCAAGCACTTATCTCTTCCTATATGGTCCTATTTGATCCTCATAACTATGTGTTCCTCCTTTATATCATTTGATTACCTTATAACATAAACAAGTAGAACCCAATATTATTTAATTAATTCCTCTATTCCCTTGACAAGACATTATCTTTAGTATCTTAGATGATCTCTTATCATGTTTTTCACTATTATACTATCCCAACTTATATAGAGAGTTATAGATGATTATTGGTGTCTTTGGGTCCTTATATAGGCTTTAAGACTCTGATAACTTTAGGGAATCTCCTCCATGTTACATATACTTTTTACTCTTGCAATCCTCTTTCTTAATGTGCAGTATATATGTTTTGTATTTTTGATTACTCAATCCTGTAGCTCTCTTGTTTAACTTATAACCCTATCAAGAATTGAGGATGTCTCTTATGAATATATATATATATATATATATATATATATATATATATATATATGTATTTAGAAGTAATTATATTTGTTTATGTTCAATAATAAATATAAAAATATATATAATATATTCGAGACATTGATACACTATAGAAAGTTTTTTTATAATAGTTTTTATTTTAGGGCATCCTAATATCATATCAAGGACCCATGTTCTTGGTATAACTAAGAATGTAGTGGGAATTATTAGAGGTTACACTTGTAAAGGTATCACTATATACCTAATAATATCATGTGTATGTCCATTAAATGTTTTGACAACTTTATAAGTATCATTTAAATCTTTCTATGTATAATCAAGAGAAAAAATGAGTGTTATTGTGTACACATTTTTTATTGATCCATTATATATCATAACACTATGTATATATGTTTTTTCAACAATTTCTCAAATAAAGAGTTAATGTCGATTTGAATAATCATCAATAATTTCACTATCATCAATTGGAATCATAGGACATGATGTTTTTTTTTAAAATTACCAGTGGATGTCCATATGTATAAAGAGGAGGATGACCATTAAATTTACCTCATAATTATCCTTGTTATTCATTGATGGATGATTTATAAAATGATATTGGTATATTTTTAGCTTTGAATTATTTTTTACTAGTGGCTTAACCTTTTCAATAGGTGTGTCAATATCAATAATGTTTTAATCAATAAGATGTTTGATCTTGTGCTTAATATTGAAACATATATTTTTTGAATTCCAAACACATATATGGTAGTCAAAATATGAATTTCCATAAAAAATTGTTATTTTCAAGACATTTCCTCTTCTATTGGTGGAGTAAAAGTGATGAGGTTGAATTCAAGTAGATTTTACAATAATACATGAGGAGGTGAAGGTAAAATTAAGAAATTCCTCCTTTATGGATATTCTAATTGAAGCTTTTGTGTTTTTTTACATATATTTTTTATTTGACTAGGTAAAAGTGTAATTTTTATATGGATCCTATAACAATAATGTTAACATATATATTCAAGACTACACATAATCAAACAACATCAAATAAACTAGTCTTCTAGATCGGCCTAAAAAATATAGAAGATTCTAGAAAGATTCCCCACAAACTTTGAGAAACCTATGATAAACTTTGGCCAACAACTAAACTAAAAAAATTAAAAAAAAGGTTCTAGTTAAGTAGTAGAATCTCTAGAGTCTAATTAATTCACCAAAATGTCTAGACAAATATTCTCCTTTTCTTCTTTAGTTTTATCTTTTGTTATTTGTCCATGAGTACATTTTCTTGAGCCTTATTCATTGTCAATCCCTTCTTTATTTTTACCTAGAGTTTTGGGAAAATATTTCATTGTATTTTCCTAAAGGAGGCCACCATTTTATTTTCCTTCATACCAGTACTCCACTTTCTATTTTATTTATACTCTTAGGAGGGGTAGTGATAAGTACAAGTGTATCCATCACCCCTTTCTCTTTCTTGGGAGGACTAGTTTTTCCCCCATCGGTTTAAGGAATGACACCCCACCCTGACGTTTATACTAGTATCCCAATATTTTATAAAATTCTCAACCTCACCCTTTAGTGCATTCCATTATTCCATCTATTTTATGATAATCCTTCCTTAATGCTCTAGTTTATCCTCAAAATCCATCAGTTTAAGATTAAAAGTTAATTGAAGGCCTGAGGTGTCTTTATTCTCATTCTTATCATTATATTATTTTAGAGGATACTAATAAGTCTTCATCTAATCTTAATTTATGTTTTTAACACACTTATATTTTGGACTCTTAGAAGCTTGAGCTTTTTGTTTTCCTGATTTGGCCTCAAGTTTAATCTCCATTGAGTAGGTTCTTTTAGAATGGGATTCATCCCAAATTTTTTAGAAGAATATCTAATTTCTTCCTCAAATTACTTAAACTTCTTGGGTCCTAAGAATATTCCACAAATATTTATCCACTAGATACACTTATTTCCCACTTAGTACTTTCCCTCTCTTCATGATGAGAAAAATTAGACCTTGGTGGATGAGATCACTTGTAGAATTTGATTTAAATGTAGTCACCATGATTTGAATGATTTGGATAGGAAATATGGAAAAATAATTATGTCTAATTTATATTTACTCATGAGAAGAAAATGGTGAGAAAATAGGACATGAAATTTACCTTAAAATATTATATATTTCATGATATGTAGGCCAATGTCTAGACAATACTTCAATGGGTTTGTCCTTGGGAAGACTTTATTCTCAATAATTATATCCAATTAAAAAATATATAATTTATTCATGACTTCCTACTTTTAGCATCTATCCTTAAATTATTTTTTACCATCACAACTCATGATTGTCACTTTATCGATCAACTTTTCTAAAATTTTCATCTCCACTCCTCTCATTCACACTTTTATATGGTGTTAGCCTAGAGTGAAGTCCTTTGACACCTCATCATAATATCAAATAATTTTTGTAGTGAACTCAAGTATACGACCTTATTCTATTTTTTACCACACTTTGGGATTATCATTTGATTTAACATAAGAGATGGGTTAAATTTTGTCCTCATCTCCTCTCATTATTGTTTTCTTTCTCATTTTCACACTCTAAAACTAGACCATAGTTTATATTAATTTCATCTGATTCACTTAAACATTATGTGATGTATTTATAATGGATAATCCATGCCTCACCTTGATCATGTTTTGATCCCTTACTAATAAATGCTTATAAGATATTTTATGATTAGGATTCATAAATACTACTCTAAACACTTATACTTGTTCTTTGTGAAAATATGCCACCTCTTTTGACTTAATAATGAGACTTGAATCATTAAATATTAATTTTACAATATAAGGTGGTAGATAATCATCATTTTTTCATGTAAAATTTTTTCTTAAGGAACCATACATTAAACATTCCATCAGCTAGCTTACTTCCCTCTCTAAACACATGGTGTATGGTGACCTCTTTTCAATGTTTTAGTATCTCTCTTCCATCTTTAATTTATTATTTAATGGACCAAGAGGTTTTTTACTTGATAAAAAGGGTGTTAAGTATGATTATGGATTACCTTTTAACCATCATGTTTTTTATACCTAAATACACTTCTACTTGGATTCCCTAGTGACCCACTCTAGCCTCGACCACATAGTTGGTTTGGTATCCCATTCACCCTATGTAGGAATCTATGACACCCATTTTCAAGTCTTTAATAATCCCTCCCTCTCTAGTCAAACCTAGATTTCCCTTAAACAACCCATCAATGTTCAAATTACTCTAATTATATCAAGGTTTGGACCATTTGACCTAATTTTTATCATATTTTTTATCTAATTTTATGATTTTTGGTTCAATATTCCAACCTAAAAGAATACAAAATTCAAGGTTAGAGGTTAAAAATTTGTCTTTCAGAGAAAAGTCCTAATTTTTGACTATGGATTTATAATGTCTAAGTAAATAAGTTTCAAGACAAACCTTATTAAAATTAAAAAAATTATTGTTCCTTGATTTCTAGACCTCCTAAAAAATATGAGGGAGGGAAATTTGACATTATAAGGCTAGAGAGGCTACCTTACAAGTCCATTTCCATTATAAAATGAGATCTAAGATAAATACTAGTTTGAACCAAGACACATTTAATTTTATAAAGAGGAGGTCCCATAATTTAAAAATAAATGTACTTTTCATGGGGAGATGAGACACCATTTCCTCATTTTATTCTCACAAAACATACATGTTTGTGATAACTAAACACCTTTTGGTTGGGTTTTCAATGGTGAGGATTTTATCCTGAGTAGCTAGCTATAATAAGATGTGGATCTTATGGATGATATGTTTTACCCTTAAAGTCATCCAATAACAATCATCTTCCTTACTTAGATAAACCAAGTAGCTAGATTTAATAGGGTATTCATCACTATCCTCTATTGGCCAAAAGAGGGAATCTTATTTTGGGTAGAATGAAATGTTGACTATACAAAGTTAAGATTTAAAATATTTAATAACCTAATGAGAGTCCTCATTGACTAAAATCACCCATAAACTCTAACACTTATTGAGTCATCCTTCATCCCAATAATATTTGATGTTTATCCCATGGAGATTTTTGAATTCTAAGCTTATCTCTAAATAGGGATATTTTGAATTTATGGGGTGCTAAAATATCCAAATGTCATCCCATAATTCAACCTTTTCCCCATTTCATAACCTCCATCTACTACCTTTTCATAAGATATTAGTATTAGCTAAAAATGGCTTTCTATAAGGTAGATCCATCACTTGGCCCATCTTCCCACAAAAGGGTATCCTCTTCCCTAACTTCAATATACTTATGTTTAATGATCTATTTAATAAATTTTCCTTTTTAATAATCTTCCATCCCTATTTAGTAATGAGTTCCTAGTTCATATTCCATACCCTTCTAAGTCATAGTCCTTTATTTACCTTAGGAAGACAATGTTTTTCCAAAGCAACTCAGGGGAATATGAATTTTCCTTCTACACCTCTCCAAAAAAAATTACATTGGATTTACTCAATTTTTTTAGAAATATTACTATGGATCTAGAACAATAAATGAAGAACACATGGATTCTTTATATATAACTTTTTAAGAGTTTGAAGTTTTTTAGCTTGAAAAAGTAAATGACCTTTTCATCCCGATAACTTCTTGTGTATTCTATCTAGAAGAAGATTTGAAAAAGAGGAGGGCATCCTACCACTAAATAGAGTCATCTCTAGGTAAGTGTAGGGTAACTTAGTATTTTGACATCCCAAAATCCCTAAAAATTTATTTTTTAAACCTTCCAGGGAGTTTAGAAATATACCAAGCTTTTTATATAATTTATACATTGGCTTGATGTCAATATATACTCCAAAAGGATTCCCTTGAAAGCTTTTACTTCAGATACTTATCTTCTACCTTAAATAATTTATCATCCATAAACTATTCATGGGTTACCTAAGATATTCTTGATTCTACTCTAATTCCTTTGATCGAGCCTTGCATTTTGACTTTCTATAAAAAGCTACCTACGGTATTAATCATTATGATGAAGAGATATAAGGATAAGGGGTCCCCTTGCCTTAATCCTCTTTCTACTAGAAGAACCCCTTTGGGATCTCATTAACTAGGATAAAGAAAATTTTAAAGGATATTAAAGTGTATATGAGTTCTTTGAAGGTGTTATCAAATACAAATATTTTGAGGACCAGTCCAAGAATTAATTAGAAATCATGTCATAGGTTCTATTCATATCTAGTTTTAGAAACACCTTGTTTAGATGAATTGGACACCAAATGTGATTTTTCTCCCAGACACGAAATATCATTATTTCTTAGCTATATTATTTTATATAAGAACTTTTACCTTGAATCCAAATTTTCATCATAAATTTTTTAGATAATAGTACCAAGACTAGTGGGCCTAACATCTTTCATTTGATTTTTTTGGGGTTTATTGGGAATAAAATCTAGGAAAATAGTATTTAGTTCCCTAATGATCATTCATGTTTTAAAAATCTTTCTCATAGTTAAATCCACTTTATAATGAATTATTTCCCATATTGGTTCAAAGAACAAAGCAAAGATTCCATCTAGCCCTTGGGATTTGTCACCCTCTATTGTTAAAACCATTGATCAAAACTATTCTATGGATGGAATTTTTATGAGGTTAAGATTTTAAATCTAACAATTTAATCTTAGAATTGATTGTAACAACTTTTCTTCTATTTCTTTATCACCTAGATTATTTTCAGACATATTATAATATATAGTGAATTTTTTGTCTATGGATATCTCTTCTTCACACTTCCATCTTCATGGATCAGTTTCAAAATTCAATTGGAGTTTCTATGTCTAAATTTTTTTTTATGGAAACACATTGTGTTCTTTTCACCCTCATTTATCCAATAACATCTAGACTTATAATTCTAAAACACTAATTCATATGCCTTGAGGTTGTGGTGACTTTTGAGTAACTCTTTTTCCTTCTTGATCAGATCTTCATTTGAACCATGGATGGCATACATTCTTTCCAAAAATTGTATCTCATCCTCTATGGATTTTTTTATGTTAAAATGTTTCTGAGTGTTTCCCTATTCTATAACTTTAGTTTATACTTAGTGTAGCTTAGCTTCTTATCCAAAATAAACATGTCATATTCGTAAAAAATAACCTTCCTCCAATATTTGAGGGATTCTTGTAATTTGAGATTAAAGGTCCACATTTTATTGAATCTAAATGGAATATTCTTATGTTTTGATAACCTTTCACTAGAGAATTCAATGTGATTATGATATGATTCTGGGGAGATTTTTTAGATAACTAGAAAATTTGATATTCTAATAAAGAGAAACAAGAAAATGGTCAAGTGTAACATGAGTTAGGTTTTATTTGATTCTCCTATTAGTCCAAGTAAAAGGGTTACCTTTTAGCTCTACATCCACTAATCCTACCTCTATGATGAAATCATTAAAATTAGATATGTTATATATGAATTCTTGAGTTCTTCTCTTTGTTACATTAGGGTTAGTGGGGAGTTGAAATATCTCATGATTATTCATTTCTAGCTTATGTTATTCTTCCTAAAATCAACCAATTATTCCTAGTGTTTCTTAACTACTTGTCTAGAATTTAGAGAATAGATGTATTAATATATTCATTCTATTTTTTTAGCCTTCTCTCTGAATAACACAATAATACAATGGTTATTTTATACTAGAGTCTCTATTACTATATTCGATGGTCCTAAAAATAACTAATCCTCTAAATGCCCCATTAGATCTGACACTAATACACTTTTGTTTTTTCTATATGTTTTTCATGACTTTATTAAAATGTTCACTCAACATTTTAGATTCTTAAATAATTAAAATATGGGTATTTTATTTTTCCTCATGCTTCTAACTATTATCTATATGCTAGGGTTATTGAGGTCCTTGACATTCTAGGAAATTATCTTCATCTCTTAGTAGTTGTGAAATATTTTTAATGGGATTTTGGGTACCCTTATAAATCTCACTTATTGTCTCCTTATTCCTTACTATTTGATTACGCCATCTTATCTAGATTTAATATTTTACCCTATCTTAATTTTCTTCTTTCATTTCTTATTTCTCACTAGTTTCCACTACTATTCTTCTATATTTTGGTCTTTACATCTTGAAGAGAATAATTTACCCCATTCTCTACTTTCCTCTTTATATTTGACTATCAATGGATTATGGGTAGTAAGAATCTCTTAGTATGAAGTCATTATATTGATACCTCCTTTCTGATCCTTAGGTCTTGAGGGGGGATATAAACAATATACCCCTTATATGTGTGATGCCTCTCATGGCCATCTCTTAATTCTCATTATCCATATTGTTTTGACACAAACCTAAATCAACCTTTAGATTCCATTCCAATCCACTTAAACCTAGATATTGAATATAGGAAAAATGAAACATGGACCCCTTTACATCATTATTCAACACATTTTTTTATTCTTATAGTTCTTTAGATTTTGAATAATTAAAATTCATTCCTAGACTCTTCACTAGTGATATTATTATAACTTTCATTTTCTTCTATGTTCCCTAATTATACCCACATAAAATAGATTCCTTTAGGTTTCTTGATGCACATAGTAATTTTATTCTCAATGGATCTATACTTCTCATCACCATCAATTCCACAAGGGTACAATGGGTTTGCACTCCCTTTTATAGCTCCACAAGATCATGTTGTTTAGGTCATTTATTTATGAAATTATTGGGGTATTTGGAAATGTTTGATTGAAATGGAGACATGAACATCAAAATAGGTTAGTTATGTCAAATTTATTGTATGTTCTATGAATAGTTAACTTCACCTAGATATTATAAACTTTATTCACCCATGAATATTTATCCATCTATGAATAATGTTTATTTTTGAGATAATATTTTATAGTATGAGTTAGGATATTATAGTTTTATAGATGGATGTGTCTTTTTATTACTCAATGGGTTAGTTCCACTCCCCATATTTGGATTTAATCTTAGTGTAGTTTAGGAATGGCTTGTCAAACATAATAAAAATGTTTAACCTAACTACTATCATTCTCCTCCTATATTTGGTTACTAGGTTAGTGGAAATAGATTGTCATAAGGATTTTTATATTACCAACATGATATTATATTACCATAATTACATGGGTATCTCAGATATCAACACCCACATGTTAATATCTTTTGAATTAGATCTATTTAATTTGGTTCTAGTTTTCCATTTTTTGATGCTTAGGTTTGATTTACCCATAAACCACAAACCTTAAAATAGAACCTTGAAGTAGTCCTTAATATATGTTAAATTGATCATAAATAATTTATTTTATAGGTATACTACTTCTAATTTATCATTTGGTTTCCATCTCTATTTAACCCAATGTCTGAATGAGTCGATGCTTGGTAAAAAACCATTGATTCTAGTTAATAAAAAATTTACAATTTTAACATCAACATTTTCTAATATAGTGTCAGGGAAATTAAAACATACCTTATTATTTTACATGAAAGTGTCAAGCTAGAATTCAAGAAAATCTATATCCATTGGCCATCTAACCAGGACATAATCTACTTATAAAAGTGATGGCGTTGACTTATTTATAGAGAGGGCCTTTTTTCCACTCTATGGATCACTATTACCTTCTTTTCCCATGAATCTTGCATCCCCTATGACCCGTATATATTTATAGGTAATAAATTCATGTTCTAGTGCATTACCCATGTTTTCTATAGTAGAATCCAATGTTTCTTACCCTTTTTCCTGATTAAAAATTTGAGTTTCCTTTCACTCCACCTATACCTTCCATTTTTGAAAGTATCATTAATTGTAATTTTAGATTAATTCTTATTTTCATTTAGTTTAATCTTAATAGATTAATTTAAATTTTTAAAATTGATGTAGAAGGATAAATTTAAGTATAATTAATCTTCTTCAAAGTAAGTAACTTTAATTCACACTCTTTGATTGTATGACATATTTCATCAACATATTTGAAATTATCAAACATAATTGAGTATTGAATTTGGGATATAAAAATTTGAGTGAAAATATAATGAAACTCATTATCATATATTTTATTTGTCATTTTTTATTTCGTAGTGTTTTATCTTAGCACATATTCACTGATTATTTCATTTGACCATTTTTTGAGCTTTTTTATTTGAGAATATAATAGATTTTGACCAAAGTTGATATAAAAATGATATAGAAATTAATTTTCCAAAGGTTTTAAAGACTTTAATAATTGAATATGAAGATCATAAAACCATATAAGATTATATTATTTGAGACTTCTTAAAAATATCTTAGTCAAAAATTTGTCATGGTTTACATAGTCTAGACAAGCTATATGGAATGCATGATAATGTTGTTTAGGATCATATTTTCATTCAAATAAAGGAATCATATTAGCCAAATTTTTAAATAATAATGGATAATATGAAATTTTGGGTGAAAAATAGTTATGTAATTAAGAACATGAGTCCATATAGGGACTAATATGAGAGATATTTTTCTCAATGTGAGATAGCTTAGGTTGTAAAGCGAGAAGTGCATACTTAGGATTATAATTTTTAGAGGTAAGAGGAGTGTAAGTATCATGAACAGGCATGGGCATGGTTATATTTTGGAAATCAATTAATGTTGACAAACTAATATATGGTGATATAGAAGTACCTAAAGGTGTATAAATAGGAATGGAGGAAATAGTAGAAGTAGCAACATTGGAAATACTATATGGGATAGTTTATGTGGGTCATCTCTAATAATATATAAAAATGAGTCTAATATCTATATTATCATAAATATATTACCTAAATATCTCATCATCGGTTAGAATAGATATTCTTGAGTATTGGATTCATAAATAAGAGCCATAATGTGTACTTGAAGACTATATGTAATAAGTGAAGGAAGATCCTTTGAAGTTGTATATTTTAGACAATGTATAAAATATGCTCCCTTTTGCTTCCAAGTTTTTTTAGATTTGAAAAAGGATATTGGGTAGGAATAATGACATCATATAGTAATACAATCATTTTTAGTAGGAATATCATGAGATTAAACATTGTTTAGTATATATTATCTATTATAAATAATAATAAATTCATGTGAAAACATAATGAATATCATGATGAAATTTAATACAAGATGTGATGATGAATTTCATAATTATATGTAGCATATGAATTAAATATTCATTCATTAATCCAATTACAATGAAATACTATTTGAATCAAGTAACACTAATGACGATGAATATAATACTTGTAAAAATAAGGGTATGAGGGAAATCTAGGAAAATGTTTGAATGATTGTGTGGACTCTCAAATATAATTTATTACTCATTGATTAGTGATGGCCTAATGCTTTAGAGAACTAAATATGAAGGTTAAACATGTCTATATCCCACTAACCATGTTTATTAAGGTACAATGAGAGTAACTTACTTGGGATATACACTCCTTTTGAGTACACCACAAATGAAATAGCTAAAAAATGATTCATATGGTATACATAAGGGACCCTAGGTGTTTTTGATATACCATGAGGTAGGTAAAAACTAAAATCCATGTTTAGTGCTATATAATGGCTATGAGTTCTGGGTTAAAACTCTCATAGCATGATGTCAGTAAAATAAAACACTGTATATCTATTTAGGACAATCACTAAGTATTTTTAAAACTAATATAACATAGTCTATAAAAACAAGAAAAATAAAGAGAAAATAAAATTGAAATATTTTTGTGTCTATATATATCACAAAAATCCAATTTGATGTCAAAAGAAAGAGCTTCAGTTTCATATTTATCTAAGGTGAAAATATAATTTATTCATCATCATATTAAATCCAAGGATGCAAAAGATTGAATAATTGAATGAAAAATTTATATCCAAGGTTGAAGGTTGTTTTCTTTTAGTATAAATAATTTATATAAATTTAAATGAAATCCTAGGACAAAAATCAAGCAAATAGTAATCAATGTTCTAATAATAGTGGGTTCACTAGAATGAATATATTTTTAATTGATTAAATCAAACTAGTAGATCTAAATAACTAGAATTGATATTCAAAAAATATACATACATAAAAGTGAAATAATTTGTTTATAAAATTAGAAGTTATATAAAAATAGTAAAGAAGTTAGTATATATGCTAATATCCCTAAAATAAATATTATGTTGATTATGTAGGATAAATATGATAAGAAATTAGGTTGAAAATTCCTAAAAAGTATGTCTCTCTCAAAAATAGTCATTAAAGCTTCTTTGGGACAAGTCTACAGAAGTAGGATAGGGTATCATTATAATTAGGTCTATTGACTATTGCCATGTATAAGTTGATTGTATGCCTTATTTTTTGATCTAGGTCTGTGCAACTACCTATTGACGCATGTAAATGTATCATAGGGTTCTCATAGTGTTGAAAACACTTCTCATTTCAAGATTCAACGAATCTTTGGCATGAGTTGTTGGTTCTGATCTTCCTGAGATTTATGGTGGAGTAGTAGCAAAACTATTTTACTATTTCACAAAATGATTTTACAAATGGTTGTTGGGAGCAACCGTGGTCCTAAAGTTTTATGAAATATGAATGTTATTTCAACTATTTATAATGAATAATGATCAAAATCTAAAGTCTAAAATCTAATAGAGCATGAATATTAACAATGCAAAAGTAAACTAAATTGATTTGATCAAAAAATGAGAAAATAAGGAGGATAAGGTAGAACGAGAAATGTTTTTATTCTTTAGTTCAGACATCTTGATAAAGCTTTAATTTCATAAAAGATATGTATCTTCAAACCAACATATGCCATGAAATTGCCAAATAGTATAGATCTTATCATATACCAGGCAAATGTCTAAGGATATTTAAAACATGTAAATTAGAAATCAGGATCACTTTAAATATTTTTTTAAAAACAAAAATTGCATTTACACATCTTCTAGGAAAGCAATGATATTAAAATGAATCTTATAAATTTTAGTTAACCTAGTGTAAATCTCAAATTAATAACTCTGCATTAATACATACACATCTAGAATTTAGAAAATCAATTCAATTATAAACATCAGAGCATATATTTAAGGAAGCAACCATGAGAAAAAGTAAACAAAAAAATGAGACAATCTTCATAGAATTCTCTTACTTGTATTACTTGATCCAAAATTTGCAAAATAGTTTTTCTATTTTGAACTTCTCCTTTTTTACAATGATAATACCCCCTTTTATAGGTTAGAAGATCAACTTATGACATATGTCAGTCAGTCATTATCAAATAAGAATCAAACAAGTGTTAAGGATAGATGTCATTTTATAAATATCCTCATACCAATGACACTTTTCAAATATGATTAATCTATAATCCATGTGCATTACATATTTTACATGTTTTTACTAAATACAATATTATTTTAAATTATTTACATGGTTTTTGATACAAAATAATATACTAAGTAACCCTGTTGACTTTGAGATACCCCTATAGCTATAGCCTTTTAATTTTGCTCCAAGAGCTTCATAGATTTGTCATATTGTTCATCAATTAACCTGAGATTAATGATTGGTTCAATGAATAGATCCTTTGTCTATCCTTCTAAATCCCTAAGGATTTCACCTTGTATATATAGAGCTTATTTGATGCTCTTATCATTGCCAATATTATCCTTTAACATCAAGATGATGTCTAAGTTATGTTTGTTGTTAGTCCTTATGGTTCTCTTTCTTTTATTATTGACCTTTTGGATGCATTGGGTAGTTTTGTGTTATGAATCTTCACAAGTTATTAAGCCTATTTGATTGGGGATGGTTAGATCCTTGATCAAACTTCCTAGTATCTATATCATCCTACCCTCTAACTATTTTAAATCCTTTGAGAGACCTTCCATGATTTTTGACCACTTATTTAAGTCCATAATTCTCTCCATCAAGATTATCATAGCCATATTTAAGTGTGATAGGCTAATTATTTTAAGCTTAGGAATCTTATTTTACATTAGTACCTTGATCAATGCATTTAATTCCTTATCATACCCTTACCACTGATTAGATTGGTTCAAAGCCATAACATGCTCTTTATTCGCCATGTCTAATTTGGAACTTATTGCCTTCAAATAATGTAATGACTCATAGATAGTTTATTCAAAGATATTAATGATATCTTTAGGTAATAAGATAATATATTGTTCTTTCAAGATATTATTCTTTTATTTCAATCCTCTGATTTTAGCTTGTAGCCTTTTTGACTAGGATTGGGATAACTCTAGGACATCTTATTCAAACATGGGGTCTTCCCCTAGTCTTTATTCTCTTGTCTGAGTTAAGTGAACCAAAGGCTTAACCTTTTGGTGTATAACCTCATGTAATTATTAAATAAAAATTATCTATCACGCTTTATAGGTCAATATTACCTAGATCATATATAACTCCTAATTTTAAATTTTATCCCATATGCATGATTACAACCTCTAATTTTGACTGGCTTACTGATGGATTTGGCATATCAATTATATTTTCTTATTCATCTTGTAATTTTATGATCCAAGGCTTCAATTATTATTGTAGATGGATGTTTTTAGCCTTTACTAGAGCCCATGGGTGATAAGTATTAGGAAGCTTGTCCATTCTTGGTTCATGTATGAACCATTCAGGTATAGTTGGTCCATAGATTCAATTTTATTCACTAAATAGGTTGATTTAATTCAAAGGGGGAATGATATCCATTTTTTATTTATTTTTTCTTGGAATAATTTTAGTCCCAACTTTCCTCTTGGTAGGGTCAATAAGTCCAATGACTTATCTTTTCCCTTTTCTTGCTTGGCTTCCTAAATATTTTCTTCATTTGAATTTATGTCTATTAAATAAGTCATGGAGATAATTATCAATTCATATTCAATAGACTCTTATGGATATAAATCTATCATGTGAATTTCCTCCTACTTATGCAAATCTTGTTCTATTGTTTTAGAAGAATCAGGGGTTGAGGAACTTGAAGCAACTTCTCTTGGTCTCCTTTCTTTGAGCATATGATTTATTTATATGTTAGTTTTGGCACTCCTATGATGACCAAAATCTACCAAATAATATTGTCTAGGACCAAGTTTCCATCTATCCTCCATCTTTTGATCTCTCAGTAATCTCTAGCTTGGCAGTAACATAATGGAGTCCTGTGAGCTGAATTGCCATGATGTCATCATAAAATCTATTAAATAGAAGTAACTTCTCCTCTTCCATAGTTTTTTTTGTCTAGAATAATATCAATAAATTATTATCTCTTTTATTCAATGAAAAAACCATGAACTTTGTATCTTTGATTAATTGGCCATCTGTGTCTAATGACAAATATAATTCAACCATTTACTTTGACATATGTCCAAAAGTTTCCATTTCTATGATTTTAATTCAATTATCCACTTAAGAATGGAAATTTAACCATTTAGGCTATCTAATTATACTCTTTGCAAAGCTTTGATTATCAAACACTCTCTTTTGGCTTAAAATAGTGAATCTATGAATAATTTCAAGGATTTTTATATATCTTAGGGTATTTAGAGGGTTTAGCTAAGATTTAATGGTGGAATAAAAATTTGAATTATGTGATTTGGTAACCTAGATCATATTTTAATCTTTTATTTATACCTTTGCATGCTTCATTCCATAAAATCTTTCAATTTAACATGTCTGCTTATGTGGAATCTCTTTTGCCATGTTGTTTATTTAATTTTAAAACATGACCATTATCAATTAAAACATGTGTATTCATCTCCTACCCCTTGAAATTTGATTAAATTTTCTTTGTCGATCTCCTTTAGATTCTCCTAGCATTAACTTTTAATGTGGTCATTGATCTTTGATCTGAGTTTCTAAGATTGTGACACTTAGTAATCCTATGTGCCTTTTATGTACCCTACTAACATTCTTAATCCCTTTAATTATCTTACACCACATTGTGCCCTAACATGAAATTTGGTCTTATTGACTTATTAACTCCATTTCACCATCAATCTCTATCTACAAGGTTGAATGTGAGCCATTGATCTTTGATTTACATGATCAAATGTGTGCCATTGATTTGATGAACATATGATCAAATGCAAGCCATTGATATTTTATTTATACATATAATTAAATATAGGCTATTTATCTAAATTTGACACATGTCATAATTGTATTCAATCTTAAGATCTTTTGACATATTAACTTTATGCTCACCATTATATCTTCATCTATATAATTGAATGTGCAATGTTGATTTTTTAATTTGACTCATTGACCCCAATATTTAACATGGATCATTAATTATAATTTATACTTAAGAATAAACATCATTAATATATATCTAAGGAATTTTGAATTATTCACTTCAAGTGATCACCTATGTGTCATTGATCTTTGATTTGATCAAGTGAGGTTTTGACACTTGGTAGCCCTACATTTAATTTGTATTTGAGATCAATGAAGTCAAAGAATAAGTGTTCAGGACATATAACAACTTATCATAAATATTAGAATAAAGTTTTGAAGAATTAATAAACTTGATCAAAACTTAGGATAAAATTAAACTAAGACAAAGATGGAATAAAGTGAACCATAAAAAATATGAATCCATTTTAATAAGAACCTAGGCTAAAGTAAATTAGACTAAGTTTTTTAACTTCATTTAAACTCAAATTCAATTAATCAATTAATAACCAAATGTTAACATAATGACTTGAATGGGACCATATTAGTTAACCAACTAAGGGTTAAATTAACATTGAAGCATAAATCCATGAACATTTATTCATTTTATTGAAGATCCATTGATCGTACAAGATGGAAACACATGGGATAAATGTTAACACCATTAGATAAGATCAAATAAAGATTATTTTCTATAATTTCTATATAAGATAAATCAAAACATAATATTCAACAATGCACTCTAATCAAGTTGAATACTTTATCTATAGCATAATTTGAAATTTTTGAACAAGGGTCCCCATTTTTTAGAGATGGGGGTATGTTAACCCCAACACTACATGCAAGGGTTTACTAATTAATGATGTGCCTTTATTTTTATTATTGAATACCTACAAAATACAAACCCTAATTCCTACATAATGAACACAATATATATAAAATTCCAAATGGTTAAATAGGGTTAGGCAAATAAGCAATCTACCCTAAAAAAACTCTATGTAATATGAGTGCTACGTAGATATCCAAAATGGGCCATAGGAAAAATTATTTATCTATCCTTGAGTGAATGTGTGATCTATAATTGTGAAACTATATGAATATATCTAAGCTATTGATTTAAATGTTTAACAATTTATGCCCTTAACCTAAAATAAAGTATATTTAGACTTGGCCTATGATAATTAGAATGTAGAGGAAGTGAAATTAGAATAAATATTTTTCTTTTTTAGTGTGTAGTAGAATTTATAAGTGGCTATTAGATATATTTGCATAATCTTTGATGTTCATATATAATGGAATATTTGAATATTTCCACTAATATAATTGATAAAAGTATGTGATGGGCTATGTAAAATGTCTAAAAATTTAAAATTTATCTTTGGAGTGTGGGGCTCAAGGTTGCACTAGTGGATAAGGTTACAATGTGTCCTTATCCAATCTAGCATGATAATGTCCCAAAAGGACATTGATTACTAGAAAAGGTCTCGCAATTCCATGTAAGAAAAATAAGGATGTCTAAATAATATTTTGAGTATTTTAAGGAGACTTTTAAGAGTAGTGTTGCTTCTGTAGATATTATATCATAGTTTAATGGTTAATAGTTAAAGAGATATAAGGATATCAATATTAAACATTTTAAAACATTTAATGATTAATTTTATGTTTAGAAATCATATTTTTCTATTATTTTACATATTTAACACTCTGATATGCTCCATGTTTACACCGATAATCATACCATTTTTATAGTTTTATGAAGAATAGGTTCAAACACATAGATTCCCATGGCTTAAAAAAATGAGAGTGATACATTCTAATTTACATCATTATATAATATTTTTGCATGATATTTAAGTACATATTATTCATAAAACACCTTGTGAGCTACCCATCCTAACTATGAGATCACACATGTAATCATCTAGTTTACTTCATAAGGAACAATAATTCAACTTCATGTGATAATTGATATTTTTCACCACCATTAGTCAAGATTCCTACCACATTTAATTATAAAATATCACCTCAAACAATTATTTTTATCCTATATTTACATATATGATACCACCACTATCTATAGTTCTTATCATCATGTTCTTTCTCCTATTAGTACACTATTGAATCTTATAGTTATTACTTACATGTTCTAAGAATGATTTAAAACATATTACTATATATCATTAATGAACACTTATTTTATCATAATATATCATATGCATGCTCTTATAGAGGTTATATAAACTCTCCTATCTCACTCTCCACCTATGTCTATTTGAGTTGATCAATGCACCTATAAAACTTCTAGTGAGTACTTGTCCTACTACTAATTATAGGTATGTAAATTTAGAATAATAGGGTACTTATTCTTATTTTTAAATAGAGTATAAATGTATAATAGATAAGTGTCAAGTCCCTTTTTATTCATACCTGAATTTATTTATATAAGGATCCATTTGAATAATTCATCATACCACTAACACTCTAGGATTTAGGGCTAAACCTAAGGATAGGTTTTATATAAAAAAAATTCATTACTAGGAGTAGGTCAATTTTTAATAGAGTAGGTTGTTATAGATTGGTGATAAAAACCATAAATAAATAATTAACTTGTCCATAGGTGGACTGATATGAGAGTATAGAGATGTTTGTGCAAGGTATTTATAAAATTTTAAATGGACAATGAGGTTGTTATAGGTGTATAACAAAATAATGAAAGGGTTATATCATAACATATCATGCATGTGTGATAGGATGGAAAATTAGGCACTTTTTGGGTGCTCAAATCATTCATGGTAAAAATGTCAACATGTCATTGTAAAGTACTAAACACAAAGTTTTAGTATAGATACTTATCTATCTCATAAAATTAGTATCTAGTGTAATCCTTACTAAAATCACTATAAGTATGATATTGAGACATAGAGAAATGATAAGGCATTAAATCATTGTTGGAAAATATATTGGGATCAATTATATCCATAGTATTATGATTATTGTAAAATCCTTGGAAATCCTAGGGGTTTTCTCTTCAAGTCTTTCTAAGATATTTTACATATATATATATATATATATATATATATATATATATATATAGATATATATATATATATAGATATATATATATATATATACACACACATACATACATACATATATATATACATACATATATATATATATATATATATATATATATATATATATATATATATATATATACATACACACACACACACACACACACACACACACACACACACACACACACACATATGTAGATGATACAATTGGTTTCAAAATAATGCTAAAAATATTATATTTAGTTAGCCAATACAATAAGAAATGGATCTAGGAAACATGAAAATATATCAGGCTATCTGACATAGTGTGATTATATAAAATGAATTACATTAACCTATTTGATGTAATTGACACATATATAAAATGGTATTAGGTTGGATAGTATGATTGGGGGGAAGAGGAAAACTATACCAAGTTGGTTGATATAGTTGGGCTAAAAGATTCATTACATTTTATGATGATAGTAAAGGTTATGCTAAGAATAAAAAAGAAGAACATGAAAATTATCCAACTATATGTGGGATTATATTGACACTAGATTCCGTAGAATGTATACACTAGATAGGATGACCTTTAATTATCTTATTTATCTCAATAGATTAGGATTTTAATAAGGTCATAATAATAGATATTATGTATACTTGGAATTTGGGTAGGATATATATTAAATATATATGTAGCATAGGGTAATTTCCTCTAAAAATTCAATAGTAAAGGGGTTCCAAAGTGTAATCCTATGACATGTAGTATATCTATTAGTAGGGATCAATGTAGATAAGTGCTTGGAGAAATTGTAAAAAATGGATGCATAATAACATTATTAAGATAGACCTTGAAAGTAACTTTTGAATAATATTAACCTAGATTTAATATAGTTAAAATTAATTCATTGATAGGAATATAAGTGGTGAAATGGTCAACCAATGGGTGGTTCATGAAACGTAAGGTGAAAAATGGAAAGCCTAATCATTCCTATAATTATATCAGCTTATTTAGTATAATGAGGATCACAATAAAAAATAATCAACACATTTTAAATAATAATGAGCATACTAATACCTAATCTAATACGTAAATAAATGAATGTGAGTATGGATAAATATACTTTACTTTAGGTGGAACCTTCCATACCTCAATTTACCCCTTTATCTTAATTGGCACTTTTAAAGAGATCTTGTAGTATGAATAACTTAAATGGAAATAATAAATATATATATATACTTATTTTGGGAATATAAATACTAGGACACATCCTTACAATTACTCCTCATTTCTATCTTCAAGAACCATAAGCAAGACTATAACTCTCAAATATGATGTTAAACCTATAAAACCTCAAAATGATACTTAGGATTACAAATATGAACACAATAAGATAATATGAGTGTGTTATATATATTTGGGGATTAATTATTAACCCTATAAATTTGGTGCAATACCCAAAACTAACCTTGAACTATAGGTTTATAGTATCATCTAGGTTGATATACTTGGAAAGATATTGGTTAGATTGATACAATGCAAATGATATAAGAAAAATCAAAAATGTATTGGATAGGTCAATTTGATACACAGAAGACAAATATTAAATAGAAAAAATGAGATTCCTAAGAGGTTAAACTAATAGTAATGAAGGTATGGCACAATATTATGCAAAAATATCTTATAAATTACCATGATTTGATCCCACAACATTCTTGGAGCACATTTTAAGGCATGCATTCAAGGATATTCATGGGATGGGAAAAACCTAAAAGTTAAACATCTATAAAGTGATGAAGTAAAAAATATTAGTTGCAAACACTACCCAAAATGCAATCATAATATTTATGTTATTATTGCTATAGACTCAAAAAAAATTATATAAAGAGAACTAACAACATTAAAAATTCTTTTTTATCTTCAACAATTTTATCTAAACATCGATCATAACAAGGGAAGTGCCAATAACATGGTAGATGGTTTTAGCCATCATCAAATTTAATACCTACATTTTTTACTTTAAACATGTGGACATGAAGTCATCACATAGCTATAATTATGTCCATGTAACTTTGATTTTGTGAATATCTATTATAATTTTCTTTGCATTAATTCATTGATTGATTTATACTTGTAAGATGGAATCCAATATCACCTTCGAGTAGAGATACATAAAATAATATGGAATTTAAAAAAAATGTAGGACACTATGGATTTTAAAATAATATTATGGTGTTACATAAGTATTTAATTTGGTTATAACTAAGGGAAGATGTTGTAAAATATGTCAAGTCCTATACGATATGTAAAATTTCCAAATAGGTCAATAATAATCAAGGTTTGTACACACCTCTACCAATTCAATTTATACCTTGGGAATCCATTTCCATATACTTCATCTCAATCTACCCTAGTACCAATAATGTTAATGATTATGTTTATGTAGTAGTTGATAGACTCTCAAATAAATAAATTGTAGTACCTTATAGGATACTAATAATATATTTAGAAATAGATCAACTATACTTTAAATATTTCTAGATCCACTTTTCCATAATATAGAATATATTTTATAATATAGATATAAGGTTTTTTTATAAATTTATCGAAATCACTTTGGTTTGTTCTAAACACAAATTTGAACAATTCTATCACATTCAATCCATAAATTGATTAAGAGACTAAAGTAATAAAACAAGAATATAGTTCATATTACAAGAGGGTAAAATTATAAGAATAAAAATATTTGGGATTAAATCATACCTTTTTTTCATTCAAACTAAAATCAAGATTTGAATGGATCTACCAAATATAACACATTTAAGGTTCTCTTTGGCTTTTAGTCTCTAGCACCCATTCACATAGCTTACCATGTTCAACCATTGAAAAGAGAAACTATTTTAGATCAAAATGAATGTATTTTTTTATTTAATTCATTTCTAACATTTAATACATTCAAATCAAGTGAAAACCATTTAACAATATGGCTAGTGTTAAATTTAAGCAATGTCATGACATGTATCAATAAATACAAACATTTCAAGTTGGTAATAGATAAGATGGCCACATATGAATAAGTAAATACTAAAAAGACCTTAATTAAAGATTATTCCACTTTTGTACAGTACCTAAAATATCTATAAAAATGTAGTAGATAATGATTTTTATCTTAATCTTACTTCTTACCTTGGGTTGCATTAAGATTTCTATGTAGAAATATTGTGCCTCTACTTGCCTAATTTATTTGATAGTTAAAATGCATAAGATAATATAAAAAATATAGATTAATATTTAATGAAACATCCATATATAATTATATGAATTCATTTATGTTATTTTCAAAAAAAATGTCAATAAGAGAACCATATCTTCTAGATTGTCAAATCGAGTTAAGTGCCTTCCCAAAGAAAATGGTTTTCAGAAGTGAAGGTTGCCAAATTATTTAAAAATATTTTAAGACAAATAAATTAAATGGGTATCATTTATACTCGAGGAGGGGAAATTTATCTATGAGTATTTAAGTCACTATATATTACAACAATTCTTGGGTGTTACCAATATCTTTTCTATAATATCAACAAACTCTGTATTATGTTCAACACACACATATCGACATGTAATTTTTAAGTATTATAAAATGTTACCAAACAATTCATAAAATTTTATTAATATAGCTTATATTTATTCAATTTCAATGATTGATTATGTCACCATATCATTGGTTATGAATTAGTTTTTACTAACCTTTATAGCAGTTCAATTGATGCTTCATGTCCCTCCTATTTATATTAATTTACACTTATATTATTTTTAGTTAGACATGAGCTACAAGAAAAAAATTATGGAGTATACATATGAACTCTAAAATACTATACATAACATATCATGATACAACTTTTCTAGTATAGTTATACAATGATAGACAATTATCTTTTATTTTCATTTTTCATTTGTGTTATATAGGACTAAACCTTTATCATTCATAAATTAATTATTCACTTTATGCCCTTATATATGTTTAATTAGGTTCTCTTCTAGGTCTCCTCCAAGGGCCCAAAACTTTCTAGTGGTTTATTTATAAATTATTTATTTAAGGAAAATGAAATGGATATTTTCCTTTGGAAAGAACATAAGAATTTTTCTTGATTATAGAATTATCTTTCATCCATGCAAGGAAATTTTTATAGAGTATTTATTTGATAATAAAGATATATGAATTTGTGTAATATTATATGCCTTTCCTTGATAATACCTGGTATCTATCTAATTTTCAACCCTGGGAAGGTTATTTAAGCCTTCCTAACTATATGATAGCATGGGAATAATCCAAGGTTTTGGGTAACCTCATGAGTGGATTGAACCTATATATAAGGGATATCTCCCTTGATGTATCACTTAGGACCAATCACTAATATACTATCTTGAAAGGAATAAGGAGAAAAAAATTATGAACTAAAGGGAGGTGATACACCAAATCTTATGACTTATACCACTAATTTACATGTGCACTATGACCTATAGGTATAAAATAAGCATACACTTATCCTAAGAAGAATATATCACATCAATGGTTTACAAAGAGGTTGGGAAATATGAGAATATAATGGAAGCTGTTTGTCACTTCTAATCCACATAAAACCCCTGATGACACTCTTCACAACCTGTAATAGTTAAACAAATAGTAATAAGGCAAGAAGAATATGACAATAAAATAAGGTGAGCTAATCATGCACTTTATTAGATCAACCATTCAAATATTCACACTACATACAACCATATACGAAGGTAAAATAGTCATATAAAAGAGTAGGTCTACACCATACTCTTAGTCGTAGGATCTATTTAAATGATAAAATTAGGCATATGTATAAGAGAAATTATTTAGAGAGATAACAAAGGTCTCAAGAGATAATGAAGGTTGTAAATCACTCATGGATAAGTTACAAATAAGAAAAACTATGAAAGGAAAGTTATGAAGTCTCTCTTCAACATGTGTGCTCCTAATTTGATGATGATTGAGTTTACTTATTTGAATGGGATAATTAATGGAAAAGTGAAGTAAAATTATACCATTATTCCTCCTTTCAATGAGAAAACATGAAAATTTTCTTAAACATTTCCCATTCAACTAGTAGACCTATAACTTATTGCCATGCATAGCTATATGACTCTTGGGATAGTTGTTATTCAATAAGTTTGGAGAGAGTTTGATACTCTACTTGGGTTAATAAAATATCATTAATTTAAATTAAAATAGGATTTCACCATCAAAATGACTCCTAAGGATGCATTTAGAACGTATTTACTAGTGACATACGATACCCACTCCTTCATGCTTAGCTTTGTTGAAGAACACCAAAACAATGAATTTCATGATCTACTATTTAAACTTTATGCTTGATATATTATACTTTAAAAGAGTTATAGGAGGAATGTGAGGTTGGTGGAGGCTATTTAAAGACTACTTAAGATAAGAAACATGAAAAATCACCAAAACCCTACCTACCTTCAAGAATCAACAAATACAACCTTTTATTGCCATTAACTACCTAAATATGCCAAATTAATGATGTAAATAATGTTGAAAGACCAATCAAATCATTTAATACCTCAAAAAATCTTTCATTCTAATCAACAAGTTCTAAAATTCCATAAAATTACGTAAAACTAAGCTAGTGGGGTTTTGAAGGGTTTTAGAACATTTATTTTGTTAACAATGATTCATAATTTTAATCTCATCAAACCCTTAAATAATGCATTTAGTTTCAAGGTGATATGTGCCCCTATCTTACCCTAAGATAATTTAAGCCAACTTATTTCTCTTTCATGAAATAATGTCAATAAATTGACCCTTCTTAGTCTACCAAGGACCTGAAAAAGAACTTGAGGAGGTTTTTACATGTTTTAGACCTGTTACACACTCTTTGGAATTTATATGACCTTTAAGGGTTTATATGATGTTTTAAAGGAGATATACCACTTAGTTTTATGATCTTCTTGGTTAGATATGCTTAGTTTAACCTTTAAAAACTACCAAAACTCATCCAAATGCCTTCTTGACTATGATATTTTGTTGTAACTTGTTATAAAGACTAAATAGAGATGTTCCTAACCTAAAATTAGAGAAAATAACGTAACAAATCTTATTTTTTAACTTACTCCTACCATGATACATGCATCATGCTATATTTAGGGGTTTCAAATAGTGAATAAATGAGTAAGATATGTTTCAACTTTGATCTACATTATAAATTCACATTTGACACATTTTGAATTTTGTATAGACCCAAAATATTAAAAATAGTTGGGATTAAATCAACCTTTTTTTCATTACAGCTAAAATCAAGCTTTGAATGGTTCTACCAAATACAACACATTTAAGGTTCTCTTTGGCTTTTAGTCTTTAGCACCCATTGACATAGCTTACCATGTTCCACCATTGACAAGAGAAACTATTTTTGATAAAAATGAATATATATATATATATATATATATATATATATATATATACATATATACATATATATACATATATATATATATACATATATATATATATATATATATATATATATATATATATCTAATTCATTTCTAACATTTAATACATTCAAATAAAGTGCAAACCATTTAACAATATGGCTAGTGTTAAATTTAAGCATTGTCATGACATGTATCAATAAATACACACATTTTAAGCTGGTAATAGAGAATATGGCCACATATGTATAATTAAATACTAAAAGGACCTTAATTCAAGATTATTCCACTAGGGTATAGTAACTATACCATATATAAAAATGTAGTAGATAATGATTTTGAGCTTAATCTTACTTCTTACCTTGGGTTGCATCAAGATTTCAATGTAGAAATATTGTACCTCTACTTTCCTAATTTGTTTGATAATAAAAATTCATAAGATACTATAACAAAATATAGATTAATATTTAATGAAACATCTAGATATGATTATATAAATTCATTGATGTTATTTTTAAAAAAATTGTCAATAAGAGAACCATATCTTCTAGATTGTCAAATTAGGTTAAGTGCCTTTTCGGGGAAAATGGTTTTAAGAAGTGAAGGTTGATAAATTATTTACAAATATTTTAAGACAACTAAATTTAATGGGTGTCATTTATATTCAATGAGGGTAAATTTATCTATGAGTATTTAATTCACTATATATTACAACAATTCTTGGGTGTTATTCATATCTTTTCCATAATATCAACAAACTTTGTATTATGTTCAACACCCACATACCGACATGCAATATTTAACTCTTATAAAATGTTACTAAACAATGCCTACAATGTTAATAATATATCTTATATTTAGTTAGTTTCAATGATTGATGATGTCACCACATCATTGGTTATGAATTAGTTTATACTGACCTTTATAATAGTTCAATTGATGATTCATGTCCCTCCTATTTATATTAATGTGCACTTATATTATTTTTAGTTATATATGTGTTAAAAGATTTTTTTTAAGGAGTATGAATATGAACTATAAAATACTATACATAACATATCATGATACAACTTTTCTATTATAGTTATACAATGATAGACAATTATCTTTTGTTTTCATTTTTCATTTGTGTTATATAGGACTAAACCTTTATCATTCATAAATTACTTCTCAACTTTACCCCATTATATATGTTTAATTAGGTTCTCTTCCAGGTCTCCTCCAAGGTCGCAAAACATTCTAGTAGTTTATTTTTATATTATTTATTTAAAGAAAATTAAAGGGATATTTTGCTTGGGAAAGAAAATAAGAATTTTTCTTGAGCATAGAATTATTTTTCAGCCATGGAAGGAAATTTTTATAGAGTATTTATTTTGATAACAAGGCTATATTAATTTGTGTAATATTATATGCCTTTCCTTGATAATACTTGTTATCTATCTAATTTTCAACCCAAGGAAGGTTATTCAATCCTTTCTAACTAGATGATAGTATGGGAATAATCTTAGGTTTTGGGTAACCTCATGAGTGGATTGAACCTATAGATAAGGGATATATCCCTTGATGTATCACTTAGGACCAATCACTAAGATAATATCTTGAAAGGAAAAGGGAGAAAAAAATTATGAACTAAAGGGAGGTGATACACTAAATATTATGACTTATACCACTGATTTACATGTGCACTAATACCTATAGGTCTAAAATAAGCATAAAATTCTCCTAAGAAGAATATATCACATCAATTGTTTACAAAGAGGTTAAGAAATATGAGAATATAATTGAAGATGTTTGTCCCTTTTAACCCACATGAAACCCCTGATGACACTCTTCATAACCTGTAATAGTTAAACAAATAGTTATAAGGCAAGAAGAATAAGAAAATAAAATAAGGTGAGCTAAGTCTACACTTTGTTAGATCAACCATTCAATGATTCACACTACATACAACCATATACAAAGCTAAAATAGTCATTTATTAATAAATAGGCATATAGAAGAGTAGGGATACACCATAATCTTAGTCAAAGAATCTATTTAAATGCTAAAATCAAGCATCTATATAAGATAAATGATTGAGAGATATAACAAAGGTCTCAAGAGCCAATGAAGGTTGTATATCACTCATGGATAAGTTACAAACAAGAAAAACTTTTAAAGGAAAGTTATGAAGTCTCTCTTCAACTTGTGTGCTCCTCGTTTGATGATGACTGAGTTTACTTATTTAAATGGGCTAATTAATGGAAAAGTGAAGTCAAATTATAACATTATGACTCCTTTCAATGAGAAAACATGCATGTTTTCTTAAACATTGCCCATTCAACTAGTAGACATATAACTTATTGCCATGCATAGCTACATGACTCTTTGGATATTTGTTATTAAATAAGTTTGGAGAGAGATTTATACTCTACTTGGGTTAATAAATCATCATTAATTTTAAATAATCTAGGATTTCACCATCAAAGTGACTCCTAAGGATGCATTTAGAACTTATTTATTAGTGACATATGATACCCACTCCTTCATGCTTAGCTTTGTTGAAGAATACCAAAACAATGATTTTTATGATCTACTATTTAAACTTTATTCTTAATATATTCTACTTTAATAGAGTTATAGGAGGAATGAGAGGTTGGTGGAGGCTTTTTAAAGACAACTTAAAATAAGAAACATGAAAAATCACCAAAACCCTACCTACCATCTTCAAGAATCAACAAATACAACATTTTATTGCCATTAAGTACCTAGATATGCCAAATGAATGATGAAAATAATGTTGGAAGACCAATTGAATCATGCAATACCTCAAAAAATATTTCATTCTGATCAACACGTTCTAAAATTATGTAAAACTAAGCTAGTGGGGTTTTAAAGGGTTTTAGAACACTTATTTTGTTGACAATGGTTCATAAAGTTTATGTCGTCAAACCCTCAACTAATGCATGTAGTTTCAAGGTAATATGGGCCAATATCTTACCCTAAGATAATTTGAGCCAACTTATTTCTCCTTCATGAAATAATTTTAATAAATTGACCCTTCTTAGTCTACCAAGGACCTAAAGAATAACATGAGGAGGTTTTTGCATGTTTTAGACCTATCATGCATTCTTGAGCATGTAGATGACATGTAAGGTTTTATATGATGTTGTCAAGGAGATTTACCACCTGGTTTTATGTTCTTCTTAGCTAGATATGTTTAGTTTAACCTTTAAAAACTACCAAAACTCATCCAAATGCCTTTTTGATTGTGATCTTTTGTTGTAGCTTGTTCTAGAGATTAAATGGAGATGTTCCTAACCTAAAAAAAGAGAAATTAATGTACTAAGTCTTATTTTTTACTTACTTCTACCATGATACATGCATCATGTTATATATGGGGATTTCAAATAGTGAATAAAGGAGTAAGATATGTTTCAACTTTGATCTACATTAGAAATGCACATTTGACACATTTTTAATATTTTATAGACCCAAAATAATATGATATCATGTCTCATGAATTCCACATGGCCTTAAGTTACTTCTCTTTGTATAGTTCATCTCCTTATTCTTGATGTTCTTCAGTGAAATCACTTTAATATTGCAACACATGAACCTTAACCATTTTATCAAATTGGTTATATATTTCCAAATTTAATTTAGAGTATCCAAAACATGTTATTTAAATGATTCTTTTATCATGGTTTGGACTTGCACCTCCTCACTATGGTCATCATTTCATGTATATGATTTATCATGTCACCCATGTTACAATTTAGACCAATCACAACATAGACTTGTAAAAAGAATCCTAACATTTTCAAAATTACCTTAAACAAGGCTAAGTGTTTCCTAGGAGAAATGAGACTATAAAGATAACTATGAAACTAAAATTCATGTCCATTGTAAATGGACTATACCTATAACACATTGATATAACCTAAGGATTTATGAATAGTATATCACATAATGAAAAAGCACAACATCAAAACTAGGGGTTTCGAGAGGCTATAAACAAAGTTAAAAGGTCAATGACAAAGTTTTAAATTAGACTCACCTATGATATCCCATTTTTAATAAATATTTGGTGACCTCCTATGATTTCATGCTTGATATGCACCCTAAACTAGTTGCCTCATCCATCCATTTGGATACATATTCACCTATCACTTAACTTTAGAATTGATTGGACCTTGGCCCTGATTACAAATGCCTTGAAAGAATAAAAAATAATTTATATAGCTCTAAAACACAAAACAAGACAAGAAAAACACACCAAAGTAACACATATACCCCTATGCTATAAAACACATAGGATAGACAAATTGCAAGAAACACTACTAAATATAACTAAACTTAAGACATCTTTATCATAGATCAAAAAGAAAATTTCCTAAAACACTTCCTTCATGAGATGGACAATGATGTAGAGAAATACGCCTTTTGAAAATGATGTTTGATGAGTTATACCTCTTTATTTCCCACTCATTTAT
Source organism: Torreya grandis (assembly GCA_037957365.1). NCBI lineage: Eukaryota > Viridiplantae > Streptophyta > Pinopsida > Cupressales > Taxaceae > Torreya > Torreya grandis. Next base: position 1,956,122 of record JARHVA010001412.1, read on the forward strand.
CAAAATATCAAGTGAGTCAATATCATTAAACATGACTCATATGAAAACATACTCATATTGTGTCTCAATACTCACCTCATGTTGAATTTTTATGCTTTACCTATCCTCAAAAGTAATTACATCTTGGCTCGTAAGTGCAACATCACATTTAGCTTCTAGTGACTCCATCAAATGGTATATTTTCTCTTGAATGGTCTCTTAAGGGTTCTCACATTACTCTTCAAGGAGGATACCATATTTAAAATAATCTTAAATATTCCAAACATGAGATATAAACCCTTTAAGAGCCTAAAATTCATTACAAATATCCAAATATTACTATCACATGTCTTCTTAAACCTCTTCTATTGACTTCACAAGGCATATTATTGTCACCTTCAAGATTTCTCTATCATATTTATAACAATTTTAATGCGACCATGAGATTCATGATGGTTACTTGGAAGGTTATCAATCATTTATACCACTTTGATTTGATCTTCAAAGATGGTGGGATTGTCTAGGATCCAACTCCCACAATGGCCTCATGTCACAATTACCATGCCTAATTTAGATATTCTATTTACTTATTTAAGATAAATATAAATTTAGTTTCATCCTTATCATGATTAAATTGGACTAAAACCACTTTCACATGTTTGAACTACTATTTAAGAGCTATTAGTTCACTATTAATCCACATCTCTTTAACCAAATCATTGGTGTGTTGTCACATCTTTTAAACATATTCTTGTCTAGCATATTGAGTGGATCTAACTTAAAACACATCTTCACCATTCTCTTTATGATCTATAATAATTCCAAGAAGATAGAATTCCTTCATGATATCATAGTTTAATTTTAATTCTTCTCTCAAGATTTGGTTCTTTCTCCTTTACTCAACTTTACTCAACTTTACTCAAGATCTCACCTTGATCACTTGAGGGATCTTCCACTTCAAGATCAGCTACAAACCCTTCATTGAGAATATCTAAGAAAATACTTCCTTGTGATTATTATATTTCCAATTTAACTAATTCCTCTTTGAAATAAGAGAGAATTTCATTATTTTTAATCAAATGAGATAGTTCAAAACAATATTTTACCTCTTTTTTACCACTTGAGACATCTTGAAAGATGTCCAAACGCACCTATAGTGAAGTTAGCTATTCTAATTCATTAACAAGCTCTAAGAAATATTATTTGTGGTCATCCATGATCTCTTGTATATGAATAAATAGTTTGTAAATTGTTGTAACTATCTACATTTAAGAGGGTTCTCCTTTAATGTCTGGTGCCACTTTATCAAGATCACCCTTATATTTATCTCTAAAGATTGATTTTCTCTTTTATTCACCAATAGGTGTAAAAATAATTATCTCCTCATCATATTCACTTTAAGTATGTTCATCATTTGTAACTAAAATTTTATCTTCTTCTTTTATCTCCCATATAATAGGTTCTTCCTGAAGAAGGGATATGGTGGGAGGGTAATGAATATGTTCATGGGTTGACTAGGGAATTGAGGGAGCACTCTTACAACTTGAGGTATTGGGAGTGGTAGACTCTTCTAGGATTTATTAGAGAGAGAAAATTAAGTTGTGATATTGGTGTCTTATTCTTATTAACAAACACTTCATTCTTCTTTTAAATGTGTTATTTGATTGAATTCCATGATGGAAAGGTTTTAGTCTCTTGGAGAGGGATGGATGGGGCTTGTATAGGAAAATATTATATGTTATATTTATTTATATATCTAATAATTATTCATTTTAATTCTCCCATGAATCAACTACTTACTTCCAACTTGGAACATTGAACCTATGAGTCTCCTCATAATGGTGTGTTGTAACATGAGGGGTGGGTGAAGGGCTTGGAAATATTTTGGATCCAATTTCTCTTGGTGTTATGATTGATTGAAATATATTTTCATTTAAAAACTCAATCTCTCTATCTATACATGTATCAAATTCAAGTTTTATCTTTTCAAAACTCTCTTTAGGCTAATTAGGAGGAGATTGACTTTGCCAATGCTGATTGGGATCATGAACATGAGGCATATAGGGTTGATGTAAAGATTTATAAGACTAATATTAATATTGAAAATCTTGGTAATTTTATTTAGGATGGAATAAGGATACTTATATTGATAACAAGGTTTGTCATACTAATAGATAGAGTCATATGGAGAATAAGTAGTGTTATTGTAGGACTAATATGACTCAACATAGGGTTGGTATGTATCAACATACTAATTATAAGGATCAACATGATGATGATAGGGATTAAAATAGGATTGATATGGCTCACCAACTTGAGTAAAATTAAAATTCACTCCAAATCAAACCATCACACTTCATGAGAAAGGAAAAATAGAAAGAGTTCTTGCTTGAAAGAATACTTGAGCTGTTAAAACTAGTTGAATGAACTCAAATTTTACACTAGTGCTTGTGTTCATTTATTTAAAGGCTATTATATTGAATATAATACCTAGTAAAACTTAAATATATGAAATCTCTCATCCCACTAGGCATGCCAAAACTATTATCTATCTATCTTTTACCCATAAGAATGTTGTTCAATCCTTCCTAACTAGACGATAACATGGGAATAATCCTAGGTTTTGGGTAACCTAATGAATGTATTGAAAATATAGATAAGGGATAGATCCCTTGATGTAAAAATTAGGACCACTCACTAATATACTATCTTGAAAGGAAAAGGGAAAAATAAATTATGAACTAAAGGGAGGTGATACAGTGAATCTTGTGACCTTTACCACTAACTTGCATGTGCACTAAAACCTCTAAGACTTTAATAATCATAAAATTAAACTAAGAAGAATCTATCAAATCAATATTTTTCAAAGAGATAAGGAAATATGATATTATAAGGGGATATTTTTACCACTTCTAACCCACATGTAACCCATAATGACACATTTCATAACCTATAATAAATAAACAAACTAAAATAAGACAAGAAGAATAAGACAACAAAATAAGGTTAGCTAAGTCTACACTTGATTAGATAAACCATTAAAAACTTCACACTAAATACATACATAGGAGGTAAAATATTTATTTTTTAATCAATAGGCATACAAAAGAGTAGGGTTATATGATACCCCTAGTGGAAGGATCCATTTCAATGCCAAAATTAGGCATACACATAAGAGAAAGGAGTGAGAAATAAAAGAGAGGAATCAAGATCCAATTATGGTTGTAAATTACTCATGGATAATTTACAAATAATAACAATTTCTAAAGGATAGTTATGAAGTCTATTTTCAACATGTGTACTCCTCATTTGATGATAACTTGATCAAGGTGGCATAGGAGTTTTATCTTGCTAGATGACTCATCTTTGAGTTCTTGAAACTACCCTTATGAGTGATTAGGAAATGATAAGTCATTTTATTTTATTATAAATACCTTCGAAACTTTTTTAATACCTATAACCAATCATATTTCCACCTCTATTATGAAATCTCCTTCATAACTCTCACCTTTTCTATATTTGAGGCCTATTCTTTGAAGCCCTATTTTGACACAAATATCCTTGGTTTTAATGGTTTTAAAATATAATATAAAAATTAAAGAAAATTTGGGTACCTTTTATCCCATTACAACTTAACCCAAATTTTAGGACACAACTCATAATGAAGATACACTTACTCAACACCCCTCTTTCCTAATTAGGCCTAATTAGGCCTAAAATACTAGAGACCATACAATACCATATTTTAATAATTAAAAAAACACTAAAATATTATATTACACATTCTATTATATCATGTGTCAAACTTTCATATAATTTGAAGGGTTATAACTTGAGTTATGCAAAAAAATAAGTTTTTTAGCACTAGGTTAGTCATAACACAGGCTTGAGTAGGATGAGAGCAAAAAAAAAAGGTAAATCTCGAGTTTGAGGTAACTTAAAATTAAACCAATACATTTTTTATGTAATCCCTAAATTCTGTCAACTCTTTAAATAAATTTTTCCCCTTGAACACTCTCTAAATCTCTCAAACATGCCAATTTTTACAATTTTGCATGCAATATTGGACTTTCAAATAGGCTATAGGTTTCCTTCTAGTTTTTAATAAAATTTTAAACAATAGAAACAACATCATAAGCATATCATTTATTTTACACACCTCACTTGACCTTATTTTTTTCATTATTATACCAACAAGAAACCTCTTAATCATACTTGTGTAAAACTCACTTGGTTGTAGTTGTTCTTGGACTGTGTACAACTTGTTATAGCATGTTATAACCATTTATTTTTAAGGTGGTTAAAGTTTTTTTAGGTATTATAGTACATTTAAAATTTATTTAATTTTCACCTTGAGTGCTTAGGTTTACTTACTATTCAATCCTTTAGACCTCCTTAGAGTTGTTTGTTAAGAATGAGGACTCACTAGATGACTGTCACAACAACAAACACCTCATTTTATTCAAATATAAATATAAATAATATTTATTAGATTACCCAAGGTGTTATTGAAAATGTATTATAAAGTTAAATTTTTTAATAAAACCCCAAGGTGGTCAAATTCATCACAACCTACATGCTCTCTTCACATTCTTGAAAATAAACTTGTAATTCTTCAACAGGCATGTGAGTGTAAATTTTTATTTATTTATTGTTAGGATAAATAAATTAGGGTATTTTATTTTATCCTATCATTATTGATTATTATGGTAATATTAAACACCTTATTCATATTTTCTTAAACCTTTGACACCTCTTGGCCTTCTATCTAACACCACAACATTGGTCTTTTCTTCATTTAGGCCTATGATAGGCCTATAGGTGTTCATTATCTACACAGTATAAATAATAATTTATCCTTTAATTCCCTCAATTTTCTAACCTATTTTAATATTTTTCACACGATGAATTTTTTCAAACTCATTTATATCTACAAACCTTGCTTAATTCATCTTACAAGTAGACCTATAGATGATTGTGTTAGCATTACACCTCCTTCCTCCACATGACTGAGTTTGCTTATTTGAATGGTATAATTAAGGATAAAGTGAATTAAATTTATCCAATTATTACTTTAAATTAGGAAACATGTAATGTTACTTAAGAATTTCCCATTCAACTAATCGACCTATAACTTATTGCCATGCATAGCTACATGACTCTTGGGATCTTTGTCCTTTAAGAAATTTGGAGAGAGTTTGAGGGTCTGATTAAAGTTATTAAAAAATCATTAAAATTTAAAATAAAATAGGATTTTAACAAAATTTTGACACCCTAAAGATTCATTTATAACTTGTTTATCAGTGACAAGCAGTACCCACTCCTTCATGTTTAACATTTTTGAAGAACACCAAAACAATGACTTTCATGGTCTATTGTTTACCATTTGTGCTTGATAATTTCCAATTTGAAAGATTTATAGGAGGAATTAGATATTTTTTGATGATATTTAAATATTACTTTAGATAATAAACATGAATACTCACCAAAACCCAATTTGCCATCTTTGAGAATCAACAAATACAACCTTTAATTACCATAAATGCACACATGTTCCAAATGAATGATGGAGATAATGTTATAATACCAATTGGATCCTAAAATACCTCAAATAATATTTCATTATAATCAACAAGTTCTAAAATCTTATGAAATTGCCTAAAACTGATCCAGTAGGGTTTTGAAGGGGTTTTAGAGCACTTATTATGTTAACAATGGTTCATAAAATTAAGCCCCTAAAACCCTAAACTAATGCATGTAAATTCAATGGAATAGGGGCCCTTATATTACTCTAATATAATTTGAACCAAATCATTTTCTCCTTCTAAAAAAATGTCAATAATCTGACCCTTCTTGGTCTGCCAAAGACTCAAATAAGAACTTGAGGAGTTTTTCACATGTTTTAGACCTATTACACATTATTTCACATGGATATTAATTTTATGGGTTTATATGATTCTATGAAGGATATTTACCACCTGGTACACATTGACTAATATGCTTGCACCCTTGTGAAGGTAGTTTTGAGTCTTCATAATCTAAAGTAACATGGAGATAATCCTAGGTTGTGGGTGGCCTAATGGATGGATTTAATCTCTAAATTTTAAGGGATATCCCCTCTTTTTGTATAATTTATGATCTTTACTCTACACTACTATCTTTCAATGGAAAAGATAAGAAGGTAAACTAAAAGGAAAACCTATCTAAATAAGGTGATATACCAAAATGTGTTCTCCAGTTATGTAATATGTACTAATAAGGTTGAACAAGAGTGTGGATCTAATTTCACTTCTCAATTGAGAGTCTCCAAACACAAAAATTTCACATAGAGGCTTGGCTTGATACATGATCTAAGGCATCTACCCAATAGGTCCCTCAAATACACTAATGAAAGATCACACTTACCATATATAGAAGATGATTTAATCACATTATATAACTTGTAAGGATGAACTAACACCTTCAAATAGGTAAATAATAAAGGACAAGATGAGATGAAGCATGTATTATCCCTTTCATTCATCTACTAACCTTTAGCATACACTAAATACAAGGTTTGAGGAGGCATGCATTTAATCTTATTCATTCAAAATAAGCAACTAAGTTTTTTTTTCTAGGCATGGCCTTGTAACAACCTAGGTTAAGTATATTTAAAATTACAAACATAAGATTACATATAGATAATGTGTGACGAAAGAGAAAGAGACAAGGAAGCCCCAAAAAATTAGGAAATGTGACATTAATTTAGTCTCGTTCAAAACCAATGTATTATTCCTTGAATATCTGTCATCTTCCTTCTCAAAAGTGGCATTGGGGTGGAGATTAGGTTTTTTTTGGAAGTTGTAAGAGTATTTAGAATTAATATTTTATGTTTTACTAGCACAACCTCCTAAATCTTTGTTTGCACACCCTACATTCTTAGTGAAGAATATTATTTCTTAAAAATAGGTCTTGATCTATGAGAGTAGATCATCATGACTTCATCACATATTTAGTTGAAACCTTCTCTAAACTATTAATGATGTCCTTCCATCTTTTTTGGGTTTTTATAGCTCTTTGATGTTTCTTTAATTTATCTTTATTGACTAAGAATTAGAAGGAAAAGGTTGTTTAAAGGTTTTTTAGAACTCTTTCAAGAATTTGAGAAATTATTCCAATCAACCTATGACTTATTTATACCTTTAAAGTGGTGTGTAAAAAATTATCAATATCAATAAAGCCATTGGAAATCTTTTTATACATCAATTTGGTATTTAGACCACTTAATTCTTCCTTATGCAAAAGTGGTGTAGGAGAGAGAAAAATTGTTTTTACAATGTTACAAGAAAAAATACACCATAGATATCATCTAAACATGACATCAGACCTGAAAAAAGACATTTTGAACCTTCAAGTAGCTTTAAAATATCAATTTTTCTCATATACCATGCTTTTCTTCACATTCTTTATAACCCTAAAAACCTAAAAATCTCCTTATCTATAATATTGTACAGATCATCTTGGAAATGTGGTCAAATTTTTGAATAAACTTTATCCCCTTACAACTCCACACAAAATTTAATGAGACAAATCCAATTTAAAGTATCTTTTTCCTTCATTTTCTTCTCCAATTAGGCCTATTGGACCTAAAAAGTAGAAATCTTGCTCCAAAAATCTCCCACACATGTGAAATCACCCAAAAGTGTGTGATTCACTTCATTAATTTTAGATGTAACTTGAATTTTAGATTCTTCAACAATAAATTATTCATTCCTTTAGATGTTTTCTATAATTTAATTCCATGAGGGAAAAAATATAGACACATGGTCTTATTTGGGCTCAAACTTAATAACACTCACCTCCTCCTATTTTTACCAAGACTTAACTAATTGGTTCTGAGGTAGGACCTTGTATTTAGTAGGTTCACTTAGAGGTTGAATTTACTCTCTTGGAGGCTCCATATAATAATATTCAATACCTTCATGAGGACAAGGAGATTAAGAGGGATGGTATGGTAAATAGGAGGCTTCTTCAAAAGCGATGGGAGGAGATTCATCCATAAGACTTGGCATGGTATAACTAGGAGTCATATCCTTTAAAAATACAAGATAGAATAATCTTGTTTTCTTGAGGAAGGGTAGGTGTATTTAGAAAGAAAATTGGAATACAATAAGTTTGACTAGGGGTAATAAGATATGTCTAAGGTTGTTTGGGTTGGAGCTCTTGAGTCTCCCACCTCACTATCCTATCTACCCACCATTGGATCATGGTTATCATTTCACGCAACTCATAGTTATGACATAATGATTTTCCTCTTCAAATTATTACTACCTACTTGTCAACATATGTAATTTTTTCCTCATCTTCTCTATGAGGTGAAAAGGAATCACATCCAACTCTCTATCCCACACTCTTATCACCCCTTTAGAATTTACCATATTTGTCTTCAATACCAACAAATATATGGTAGGGGAAACATGATTATGAGTTGGATATGGAGTAAGAGGAGGTGTATATGACTATTAAAAGTCCTGATAAGGTTGTTGAGGCATATAATTTGGGTCATATTGAGGTTGATAAGGGTCACTATAAAACTGATATGAGTCATTATACTCTTGACAAGACTAATCATAGGGCAGATAATACTCTAGGTAAGTTGATTAGACTCATAAAAATGTTTATATGTATCATTAATAAGATAATATAACTCATTATAAGGCTGATAAGGAAGTATAATATATGAATTTTCCTCATATACAACCATAAAAATAATATTAGGATAGTGAAATAAAGATAAAATTACTTAGAAATTGTGCCTAGACTCTTAGAATAAGTTGATTGAGCTTAGAGTCACCAAATACATCATTATTAATGTTTTTACATCTAAAATTTCACCAATACCAGCACCAATCTATCCCCATCAGGCATGTCACAAACTATTGACTACTAGACTTGTGCCTTGTGAAGGTAGTTTTAAGACTTCATAGTCTAAAGTAACATAGAGACAATCCTAGGTTATGGGTATCCTAATATATTTATTTAATATCTATATTATAATGTCTATCTCCTATTAATGTATCAGTTAGGATCTCTACTTTACACTACTAGCTTGTAAAAGATAAGAAGGTAAACTAAAAGTAAAACCTATCTAATTGAGGTGATAGACCAAAAGATGACTTCCACTTATGTAATATTTAATAAGAAGGATGAATAATAACATTGGCCTAATTTTACTTCCTACATGAGAGTCTCCAAAAAATAATATTTCATATAGAAGTTTGTATTGATGCATAATCTAAGGCAACTAGTCAATAGGTCTCTCAAAGACACTAAAGAAAGCTCATACATGAAATACATATAAGATTATTAATGCAAATTATGAAATATGTAAGGATGACCTAACACCTAAAAATAGGTAATGAGGAAAGAAAAATATGAGAAGAAACATGTGTTTTCACTATCATTCATCAACTAACCATTATCACACACTAAACATGAGCTTTGAATAGCCATGAATTTAGTCTTAATTCATTCGAAATAGGGAAGTACAAGTGTATTTTTGAGAATGGAATTTCCAAAACTTTGGTTAATTATTGTTTCAAATGACAAACATAGGACTACATATAGTGATAATGGGAGAGAGAGAAAGAGATAAGTTAACCCCAAAAAACTAGGAAATGTGACATTCATTTGGTACTCTTAAATCCCAACATAGAACTCCCTTGATAATTTCTCATTAACCTTTGGAAAATGGTATAGATGTTTAGGTGATACATTTATTTAATATTTAAAGGACTTTTTTGGTATTGATAACTAATGTTTGACCAGCACCACCTCTTAAATCTTTACTTTCACACCCTACATTCTTGGTGAAGAAGAGTCTTCCTTGAAAATAGGACTTGATACATGAGATTAGGTCATAATTACTTGATCAAGTATTTATTTTAGAAATTATCCAATCTATTAATGAGGTCTTTCCATCCTTATTGGGTTGTTAGATATATTTGATGGTGATTTGACTTTGTCTTTTGACTAGGTATTGGAGGGAAAGAAGGTCATCTTAGGAGTCTTGGAGACCATTTCCAATTTTTAAAAATTATTAAAACCACTTCATGAATCATTAAAACTTTATTAGGCATGTTATGGATAAATAAACATTAATAAATCCCTTTTAAATGTTTTTATGCATCATTTTTGTACTTTGAACACTTGACTCTTCCTTATGCAAAAGTGGTGCAAAAGAGAGAAAATTGGTTTTTTCAATGCTCTAGGAAAAATTACACCATGGGTGGATTATAAACATGAAATAATACCTTTAAAAATTCATTTATATCCATCAAGTATTCTATAATGTGGATCATAGAATGAAGGATGTATGTTTATATATGTACACACACACACACACACACACACACACACACACACACACACACACACAGAGAGAGAGAGAGAGAGAGAGAGAGAGAGAGAGAGAGAGAGAGAGAGAGAGAGAGAGAGAGAGAGAGAGAGAGAGAGAGAGAGAGAGAGAGAGAGAGAGAGAGAGAGAGAGAGAGAGAGACAGGAGAGAGAGAGAGAGAGAGAGAGAGAGAGAGAGAGAGAGAGAGAGAGAGAGTGTTAAAAGAAGAGATTACTTTCAAAAAAATGAAAATTAGTCTATAAGGTGATTTTTTTTGGAAGGTCGTATTATTAATAATTATAATAATGTGCCTAGAAGGTGTGATTTTTTTAATGATTTTATAAAAATTTGGTGGATTTAGGATATAAATCCAAATTTAAAATGAAATGGATGAGGAAATTAGGAGCAGTGACTATGGGGAAATAAGGAATGTTAAATACAATATTTGAAGGATATAGGGAAGAGTGTTTGAAGATATAGAAAAGGAAATAATTATCAAAGTGATTTTACTAATCTAGATTAAATAAAAATAAATTAAGCCATGGATGGAAAAGGTTAGTCCTAAAGGGTAAATAATATAAAAATAACCAAAAAAATTCATTAGGGAGATGAAGAATGGGGAAGAGAAGGAAAAGAAATGCAGGTTTATAAAATAAAATGGAATGGGATAAAAATGGCTTAGAATTAGGGGGAGTAAATTTTTTTGAGGAATTGGGATAAATAAGATGATGATAAAAAAGGATAATATGAGTTAAGAAAATAAATTAAAAGGTGTTGTAGATTTTAGACTAAGATTAGAATGTACATCAAAATTAAGATAAATAACATGTGAATGGGTTTTAAAATTTTGAGGCAATATATTAGATTAGTTTCACGACACCTAGGGAGAGTGATCAACAAGGGTAGCATAAATTGGGGATACATAGAAAATTATTGTTGAAATAATATTTTATGAAAGTTAGTGAAAGATGATTAGATATGGATCTACAAGTTTGATAATAATGTTTGAAAGCATTGAATATAATGGGGGATGAAATTTGTAAGGGACATTAGAAACTAGGGGATAAGATAATATGGGGAGGTGGAATTAAGGGAAGGGAGTATTAAAGTGGGCCACACTTTAGGATCAACTATATAGGATCAAATTCTCAAATAAAACCTATATGGAGTAGGGAAACTAGAAGAACAATCCAAAGGAAAAAAATGTATCTTCACAATAAAAGCATGCATGAATAAACATTATCCAAAATATACATATGAAGGTTCATATATAGGTGGAATATAGATATGTCCCAACATACTCATTCATGGAGTATTATCTTCCCCAATGACCTTTAGTAAACCTAAGAAAGCTAACAAGACCATGTAGGTAAAACTAAGAAATTGGAAAAATCCTACACTAACCTACCACATCCCCCCCCATCCCCATAAGTTTAGCTTAGGTGGGTAGAATAGTTGGGTTCCAAAAAAAATGCATGATGAGTAACCCAATTACATAGATATGACCCCAAAGATGAGGAAGAATTTAGAGCTACCCGAACCCTAAGAAGATCCCATAAATGGAGATACTTGCTCTTAGTGAAGGTTTTGGTGAATATATCAACAATTTGCTCTATTTTATAGATGTAGTAGATATCAATGACATGCTCATTAATGAGATCCATAATTAAATACATGTGAATATCAATATGCCTAGTTTTTTTATGGAGGATCAAATTCCTATAAATCTAGATTATACTTTGGTTATCATAGAACATGACTATTATTTGTCAAAACTAGATCCCAAACTCAATGAGAATCCCATGAAGCCATATAACCTTAGTGGTAGGATTAATATATCCTCTATATTTTACCTCTATAGAAGATAAAATAATAGCATTCTAATTCTTTCTTGATCAACTAATAATACCTAAATTAGGGGATAAACTATAGCCTGAAGTAGACTTATGATTTTGAATATCACTAGTCAAAGTTAGTTCTATGTAACCAATTAACTCAATGTCAATGCCTGCTCCATAGTGAATTCTAATACTATAATTGACCTAAATATAATGGATGATACACTTAGTTACTTTCCAGTGTATCTCCTATGATTCCTACATGAATCTAGATACCATGCCCATTGCATATGAAATGTTAGGTCTAGTGTGTGTAAGGTAGATGAGACTACCAATAGGTTATCAATACAAAGAAAAATCAACCAAATGAGATGGACAATCAACCTCAAACTTTAAAACATATATAAAAGGAATCAAATATATATTATAGTCAACCATGTTAAATCATGCAATCAAATCAAGAGCATACTTGGATTACATAATAGTGATCTTAGAGCTAGACTGAGAAATTTCATTCCCAAGGAAGTAATATAATAAGCATAAGTTAGTAATTGATAACCTATCATAAAAATTAGTTTTCACTATTGTGATGGTGGATGAAAAATCCCTATGATCAATAGGTCATCCACATAGAGATATAGAATCAATAGTGAATTATCCTACTATAAAATGTAGACATTTGAATCAGAGTGGCATCAACTAAATCCAACCAAAAGAATCAAATATTACATCTTGGAATACCAAGATTTAGGAAGTTAGTTGATGGTAAAGATATATTTTTTAAGTTTTAAAATTAAGGAATAATATTCCATGAATCCTTATGGTTTCTCCATGTATATTTATTCATTTAGGTCACCATCAAGAAATGTACTCTTCACATACATATGATGAACATCTAAGTGATGAATTGTGGCAATAGTGAGAATAAGATGGATTGAGTTCATTTTGTAAATTGGGATGAATGTCTTAGTACAGTCAATGTCAAGTACCTAAGAAAAAGACTTTAATAAAAAAGTGTTCTTTGAACTTGTCTACAAACCCATCTACTAAATATTTTGTTTGGTAGGTCCACCTACGTCGAACAAGTTTTCTTCCCTTAGGAATTGGGACTAAATACCAACTAATGTTCATATACAAGGAACTATATTCATTTTCCATATCAGTATCCCACTTAAGAGTTTTTTATGCCTCATGAAATGATTTTGGATAAGAAGAAGATGAAATGAAATAAAGTGGGGAATCATATAATTATAAATAGGTTCACCTATTATTTGATGGATCTAAAAAACAATAGCCATCACTTTGTATTCTTTATCTAGATTAAAAAGGACTAGTGCTCTAAGAGTCAAAAAAATATTTCTCATCCTTTAAAGATATTATGGGAGGATGAGGATGTGAATCCTCATCACTACTCCCATCATCAACATTATAAAAATAATTAGATGCTCAAGAAGATGTTTATGTGTAATTGAATCATCAAAAATGTCATCCAATCCTAATGTATCTAAGTAATATGGAGAGGTGTCAAGTATGGAGTTTGAAGGACCCTCTTGAAATTTAACACTTCTCTCAGTGAAAAACTCATGAGTGGTGGGATGGAGAATCATGTATCCCTTAACACCCTCATGATATCTAGCAAAGATGTAAGGCTAACTCCAAGGTTCCATTTCTTTATGCTTCTTATTAGGAATACAAACCATAGTAGGATATCAAAACACTCTAAATTGCTTCACTATGGGTTATTAACCACTCCAAGATTCAAAATTTGTGAATCCTTTCGATGTCTTATGAGGAACTTAGTTTTAAATATATTATGCATAGTTGATGGCCTCACCCCAATACTAAGCTACAAGAGTTTCAGATTATGTCATACAGTTAACCATTTCAATCAAAGATCCATTCTTTTTCTTTGCAACACTATTCTCTTTATGACTATGTGGAACTACATGTTGTATTTAATCCCCTATGATTTTCAAAATTACTCAAAATAATTATTGACATAATGACCACCATTATCGGTGCACAAGATCTTGATGTATTTACCTTAATATTTTTATAAAATCACATTGAAGTCTAAAATATTCAAGACCTTATATTTATTCTTTAAAAAATACACCCAAGCATACCTCAAAAAGTCATTGATGAAAGTAATCATGTATTTTTTTCATATTGAATGAATGTTGTGTAAATGGACTAGTAATGTCATTTTGAAATAGATCTAATATATGTTCATCTCTCCATGATTTTCCATTTTCATACTTTTCCTCAAGATGCTTACCAAGTATACAACTTTGGCAAACTCAATTAGAAAAATTGACTCATAAAAACCTTAAAACCATGTCTTGACAATTAAAGTGCTCTAGGTAGTGATAGTTGAGATTTCCAAATCACTCATGCAATAATTTACTCACCCCATCTAAATGAGTGAGAATTTTAGTAGAGGGTTGATCAGGAACAACATGTGAGAAATTATAAAATAATTATTGGTGATATGATTTACCAAATACAACCATGGAGTTACTATCTAATTCTATAATAATCACTAATTTGGGTGTGAACTCAAATTTCTTTCTTGAACTGATGTGAGTGATCTATAAACATATAGGAGATTGGTGGATAAACAGGGAGCACATAACACATCATGAAATGTTCCATCATTCACTTCAGCATATCCTCTCCAACTAACATCTATCAAATTATCTTCACCTAATAAGATGGGAGGTATAAAACAAGACTCCAAGGATGATAACATGTCCCGTGATGAATCCATATGGTGTAAGAAACTAGAGTCAATTACCCATGTGGAAGGCTGGCATGAAACTACAACAAGTTTTTTCCCCTTATTTCTTCCCTTCTTACTATCTTTGACATTATAAGATTCATATGTTGATGAACCTTGATTGGAAGATTCAAAGACATTAATATTTTTCTTCTCGAGTATTTTTTTAGTTAGTTAATCTACTTCTTCATGCATTTGTATTCATCATGTCTATATTTCTTGAAATATCAACATGTGAGTCATTATTTATTGGATTCACCATCTAAAGAGGACTCTTTTGATGCTTTGGACTTAGTATCATATTTATAACCCTTTATTTATTCTATGTCCTTATTATTCTATTTTTTCTCCCTACTACTAGAAACCTTTTGTTTATCATGAATCATAATTAAGTCATGATATTTAGATGAATTTAGTGTGCCCATTTGAATGAGCTTGTTTTTATCCTAAATTAAGTCAACAACAAAGTCATCCAAGGAAGACATATTCAATGTAGATAGAAGAGAAAATATGGTGATGTGAAAGGTAAAAAACTATATAGAATATTCAAATCCCAAATTGCAAAGGATGGAATAATAAATTAATCATCCTTTTTGTAAATGCCACATATTTTCAAATGCAACCTGAGTAATTTAAACTCTGTGAAGAAGTAATGTATCTTATCAAAATCACCTAGGCTCAAAATGATGATCCCATTATCCAAATCATGACCCCTCCTATGTCTTTATTTACAAAGAGTTTCTTTAATAAGGTCCACACTTTATTTGGAGTTGTTTATTCAATAAGAAAGATCAAGTTAGGAGACATAGATGGGCTTATAATACCATATGATTCACCACTTTTATACCAATTCACCTTCTTTAATTCAAGTGTTGGTTCTATTTATGTCACATCCTACTTTTTCTCTAAGATAAATAACCTATTTAATCTACAAATTATTATGGTTGATTAGTTGATTAACTAATATTTGATTAAGATTGATGACATATGATAATTAGGGGATAGTTTGTGTTGCTCAATTTACATGATTAGTTTGTTATTAGTTATCAGTAATTTTACATTTAGTTTATCATGATCATGTTTGATTATTTATACAACATTATTTTATGGGTATAATGATTTTTTGGGTTGACTACCTTAATTTTCATGAGGTGGACATAGGAAAAATTCTTGCCTCATATTATAATGGAGGGAGATCATCATAAAATATAGTGGTCTAGATGTAGACATTGGGGGGTTGATAAATAACGAGTATAGAAACCCTTACACACACCACGTAGTATATCATGTTATTTAATTGTTTGATATGGATAGGATAGCATGTTTGTGTAATTTTTCTTTATATGATAGTATACCTTTTGGTATTATCTTGATTATTAATAATGATCGTGTTTATTGTTTGATTGATTTCACTGATTTCATGATCTTATGTAGCTCATCTTATTTGGCTAAATGAGTGAATTTGTTTAATTTTACTTATATTAATACCAAATTATGTATAGATGAATAATAAAACATTATGATGTTGTGACATATTCTACAATCGTTACTCAATATATAAGATTTAGATAATAATAATAATTAGAGATTATTATTATAATAATTACATTATAATGTCTAAAGATAGTAACATTATTTTTTAAATAGATTATATTTAATTAACTATTTGATTGAAGGATATATATTCAAAATATATAAATTAATATATTAATGATAATTATTAAATGATTTTAGGAAATCATTATAATCATTATGTATGTTGGTGGATAACATTTCAACATAAGACTCTAGTCTTGTTATACAAGGTTATATTATTCTATTGTGTTTAGTCATTGCATGGGGAATACATTAGATAAAAACTATTTGATAGTCTTGCATGGAATATAAGATATGGACTATGTGACTTATGTGATTGAGATTGTTGGTGATGGTTTTTAAAATCATTGTCATATAGATTTGATAATGGAATTTAATATGATAAATTAGGGATTGGAGAGAAGCATCGAGATGATTATATTACTAATCATCCCTTGAATTTATTTAAATAATGTTTGGTATAAATTTATGGGGTTTACTATGCCTTTTATGGAGGTAGACTATGAGTTGGTTAGTCTATCTGGGCATACATATTCTTTAGGGAGATTAATCAATCAAAGAGTATGGATAAGTGGAAGGAAATAAGTGATGCAAAAATAATAAAAGTAGGATAATGGGGGATGTGAACATACTATACATGACATAGATGATGGGTAATGAAATTTTGAGAGGAGAAAACAAAAGGTGGAGAAGAGGTGAATAAGTTCACAAAATTAATTTTGCTCAGCTTCTTTGACATTCATATATTTAATAAGTTAGTTTTATAATTCAATTTCTAAGTGATATATTGAATGTGTTTCTCTAAATGTGTATGGTTACTAATTTATTTATTTGATTAATTATAAATATTGGTTTGTATGTGGATCCCTATGGAGGGTTTACCCTCCAAATAACCCCACATTAAAACTAAGGAAACCTGGTAGTTGGGGTAGAGCCATAGAGTTGAGCATGGTTGTTGTTGAGTTTTTAAATAGCTATGTCCTACACATCTCTAACTATTTAGAAATCTTTGTTTAGTGTTAGGTTTATTCTAATGGGTATATAAGTAATATGGATTTTAATATTTGATTCAAATGAGATTAACATATATGCATTTGGGTATATGAAAACATAGGCTTGAAATAATTAATATATGTGATCAGCCAATAGTTTAAGTGAATTCATAGTTTTTGGATTTAAAATATGTATTTTCTAGGATTTTATACACACACACACACACACACACACACACACACACACACACACACACACACACACACACACACACACACACACACACACACACAAATATATTCATTAGTATATATTTAGTTAAAAATGACTAAATATATAGGTATACTTGTGTGTGTGTGTGTACACACTTATATATACTTGTATGTTGACTATCTTAATTTATTGACTATGTACACACACACACACACACACACACACACACACACACACACACACACACACACACACACACACACACACACACACACACACACACACACACACACACACACACACACACTTGTATTCAATTGGTATATTTTAACAAGCGACTATATGTATGTATGTATTGGATGTATATATATACACCTAAAATTGAAACAAAGACTTTAATGTCACTGTTAGTAATACATTTTATAGATGAATATATTCATATAACACACTAGCAAATATGGTTTTTAATTAGTGATTTACTTGGATTTAGATTTGGAGAATTTGTATATACTGGGCAATAACTAAATTATGTACTCTCTAATATGTTATATTATGTATACATGTTTATAAAAATGAATTTTAGAAAATTCAGTTAAGTCACATTGAGTAACCCAAGATGGGTAGAGGAATAATATAGCTGTAGGGTTTTGCATTTGGCTTTGTGCAAAGTGTATATACTAGCAAATAGATAAGGAAATGATGTAAAAAGTTTATTAATATATTTTAAACATGGCTTAGTTCATAGGGAGACTAGGTATACAAATTTATTTTTATAATTATTTTGTTTTATTTAGCTATGTGTGGTAGTTGTTTTGTTCATTCAAACCTAAGATGTTACAAACCATACCTGACTAGGTATTTATATGAGTATTATCAAAAAATTTATTAAAAAATACTAGATATGGGTAAAATTAAATGTGTTCTTCTAATATATATGTATACACACAAACACATACATACATACAATTGTGTTATAATTGTTATTTTTATAATAGTCAATAATTGATGCTTGTTTATATTTTGTTAGTATAAAAGTACTAAAATGAGGTATTTATGAGTTTAAATATAGAACACAATAGCATGTTATGGACTGGCTATTGTTATATGTGGAATATTAACAATTATTTAGATAGGGTTATAATATTATTTCATAGATAAATAATATTATATGTCACTTACTGGTTTAAGCAATTGGCGGTCTAGATAATCATTACTCAGATGGCATTTTATTTTAAGGACTATTTTTGGATTGTATTTATTATTTGTAATAAATTAGATGTATGGATTTAATTCACTTCATTTGATAGACTAAATGAATGTCTGTGATATTTCTATGTTTGGCATATTTCTAATTATCTAAAGTGAAATATTATGAATTAATCTATTTTTTTAATTTTATTATTGTTAATTTTATCAAATCTCATATTCATGACCCTAATTAAGCAGTGGATAGATTCCACTAGCTTAATTAAAAAAATCAATACAAGATAAGGGGTAATCCAATCAATTGGTATGTATGAATTTTATGGATCCTAGATATCATTTATTGTTTAAAACTTTCATCAAAGTAATGTTTGATAATCATTATCATTTCATATGTTGATATAGTTTTCATATTTTTTTTATATCATATTAGAATGGATTTATTTATGGTACACATTATGTATTATATATCTTCAACACATGGTTTATGATTTATTACTCTAGATTCCCACACCATTATTATCTACCCATCCATGAAGGTAGGGTCATACCCTTGTTTGGGAGATCATGCAGGGGATATATGGTCTATGGTTGGTGCAAAAAAGTTCTTGGATGATGCTCTCCCTCCTATCTGAAGTACTATAATTGATACTACACTTGATATTACATATGGATACTTGATTCATGGATACTCTGCTAAGAGGATATTTGTATCATACATAAATACATATGTATATGTTATTGGAAGCACAATCACAAAGAGGAGGGGTGAATAAATGATGAAATAAAATCAAATTCAATTCCAATTCTTAAAAATCTTAACCATTGATAAAAATCATGCATGAATCATATAAACCATTCATTGTAATGAACAAAGAAAACAATGCAACATCAAAGCGCATAACATATGAATTATATGGCAAACCTTCATGGGGGAAAAAACTCAATTGAAATAAGTTTTGGACTAATGTCTTATAAATATATTTATTCAATTTATATTATCACCAACTTATCAAGGATCACCCACCTCTCAATTTAGTCAAGCACCCACTTGACCTTTAGTTAGCATCAACTAGCAAAGAGGCTACAACCCCCTAAAAGATCAAACACCAACTCAATCACCTCCAAACTGATCTCCACCTCTGATATAATGTATTAAACACTTGATGATAGTATTATATATTTATAAAACCTAAAAAAACTACCTTTTAACCTCATAAAATTGATGTTAGTTCATACAAATACAAATCTACTTCTTACATATGCATAAAATAACTATTTCTCTTCTTTACCCCTCATACACATGATCATGACCTTGAAACCATTCATCCTTCACATTTTGATATTATTATATGTAAATATATTCTTTAAAAAACATCAATATCATTTATACAAAACCTATTTATTACTCTTTCAATATATAATCAATGTACTTCTTCACTCTACGTCATCTAGATAAATTAGGCCTAATCAAGCCTTGAATGAATAAAAAACTTATTGTTACCTTCAAGACCACTATCTAATATTTATGAAATGTTAAAAATATTATTATAATTATTTTAATTCCCTCACACACTTCTTTAAATTATCATATTGTTTACTTCATTCCTTAATTACCAAAACCCTTGCACTATGTCACCAAAGCAGATAGGCCTAATAACCTTGAAATAAATATTCTTATTTGATCATGACCTAAAATAAATAGTATTAGACCCTTATCACATATTCAAAATTATTTTATTATTATTTTCATTTCATCTTACCCTTATTCAAATTCATACATAATTATTTTCACTCTTCTATTGTCTAACAAGCACAATGAGGCCAACATTGCCTTCTACATATGCATTATTATTTCTCCAATCAATCTTGGTTAGCCACAACACTTTAATTAACCCTTAAGGAATCTATAACACTTGGATGAAAATAAATATATGTCTTATGATACTCTATATATAATTTACATCAGCTCATTAGGTCAGCCATGCCTCAAATGACTCAAAACAACACACTAGGCTTAAACAAGACCTAAGCAATTAACCCTCCCTTAGGCCACATGTTACACTTAGATGCCAGTATCCCGTAGCCAAAGATAGAACCATTTTAAAAAATTTAACATAATTTCATAAATTCCATATTTATTTTTAACAAGTCATACAACAATTTCAAGTTACTCACTCACCTTATGAAACCTCTTTTAATCCTCAAGCCTTCAATGCGTCACATGGAGACCTAATTCACATTTATGTAACATTTTAATCCAATTTGTTCCATATGGACCTTAATAATTATCCAAAAAAATTCAATAACTTTACCCTAATTATTTATGATCCTTATCCATACTCAATAATCATCAAATCATTCGCTCATACTCTAAAACCTCCATTAGGTCTTAAAGACCTCTTAGGCTTAACTAGCCCAAAAATATTATTTTAAAAAATGAGTCTCAAACTAACTAAATATAAAATTTCCATGTAAAATACACATATGGATGGAAATATAAAGACTCTATAAACACCATCCAATCCATAAGACACCTTCATTCATCTTCCAAAGGCTCATAAACACTATTGCAAGAAGCTTACTTAGACTTGCACTAATTACAATCAATTAAAGTCAACTTTGACCTATAAAAAATTCATCTATATAGACATTAAAAAATAAAAATAACTTTGATGATGATCTATATTTAGTCTATTTTTTTTTTTTAATACCAATAATACTTTATCTTCTAAAATCATTTCTCTGCACCCTAGTTTATTCAAAAAAATATATAGTCAATAACAATCAATTCTCACATGTAATAAATGAAATTATACAAATATTAAAACCTCCTAATAAATTTTAATGGATATCCCTAGAAGTCTTATAACAATTTTATTTTTACACTACCATCAAATTCATCCATTATCAAATGTTATAAATAAAACAATACTAACTAGTTTTCCTTTGTTAACTTGAAATTGCAAATTTGGCTATGTATGGAAAACAATGAAATATGCTTGGGAGACAAAATTTTCACCACCATAAATTTTTATAGAAACCATATCAAGACCTAATATTTAACCCACATAATATATTCATAAATATTAATAAACCCATGTGACCTCTTTCTTTTGACACTTTCACACCTATGAATTTTGACATTAGCTAGTCAAGAAGATCTACCAAGCTAACTACGAGATGAGTAAGATCACCTATACCTTAACAAGACCATTCCAATGGATTCCTTTCACTTCCATAAGTACACTAAGAACTACTTACCCCTAATTTTACCCTTCAAACATGGTCAATCACCTCAAAGTCCTATGCACATGATATGCACTCTCAAATCCACTTAGAACCTATCCCTTTGTCATTAATTCATTATGTACTAAGATCATCTTGACATCAATTAAAATAAATGCATATCAAGAACATTCTCAGCTATCTGTCTGTGTGTGTGTGTGTGTGTGTGTGTGTGTGTGTGTGTGTGTGTGTGTGTGTGTGTGTGTGTGTGTGTGTGCACGTGTGTGTGTGTGTGTGTGTGTGTGTGTGTGTGTGTGTATTTGTGTGTGTGCACACACATATATCTATGTATGTATGTGTGTGTGTGTGTGTGTGTGTGTGTGTGTGTGTGTGTGTGTGTGTGTGTGTGTGTGTGTGTGTGCACATGCATGTATGAATGTATGTATGTATGTATATACGTGCACGTGCACACACACACACATAGATACATATAGGGATAATAGATATCTATATTTTTTTTGAATATATATATATACATATACATATATACATATATATATATATATACATATATATGTATATATATATACACACACACATATATATATATTCAAAATAAAAATATAGATATCTATTATCCAAATATTGGTAAAATGATACAACCATTATCAATAAACAAATTAAATTGCATCGAGAGAGTAGAAACAAGCCATCATAAGATGTAAGAAACATAAAATATGAATCACCTAGGAAGCACTATGTTGATGCTTAGAAATGTACCAAAGGTGCTCTTCAGTGTTGATAAACACTACTCATTTTAGGATTTGAAAAATCTAAGGCATGAGTTGTAGTTTATGACAATTCAATGATGTTTGTGGTGGAAATAGAAACAAAGTATGAGAAATGTCCACAATATTTGTTTGATTTAGTGGTTGGGAGCCACTAGGGTTTAAATCTTTAGATATTCAATTTTTTTTATGACATTGAAGATAAAATAAATGATTACTAACAATGATCTTTAAGCTAGATTGAATCTTGATAAAAATAAGAAAAGAGAAGGGTAAAATAAGAAAGAAACATGATTGTAGGTTTTCATCTCAAATATTATGACAAAATTCCAATTACTTTGAGCATATTTGAACCAACTTATGTTATTAACTCACATAAGCTCAAATTATATCAAAAATAAAGGAAAATTCAAAGAAAAAAATATGAATCATAAGTAAGAACCAAATTTACTTTATATAGTTTCTATTATGATATGAATAACCTAAGTACATCCAAATACAGAGCAAATAAAATGAAGTATACTTGAGATCTTTATAGTCAATTTATCATTTAGCACAAATTAACAACCCTATGAAAAATAATGTAACTTAAAACAAGAAAAATCATTCAAATTCAAGATGATAATCTATAATTGAGAGGTAGAATGGACATTCAACAAAACTATCTAGACAATCTTTTCAAAATTCCTTAGTTGTATTAAATGTTCTTGGTATACAATGGCTCAAAAATTTTCCCTTACAAATGATAACCATCTACCTATTTATAGGAAACATAGGTAGTTAACCATTTAATTTTCAAAATATCCACATGTGGGTAAGGATATTTGTCCTTGATATAAAGATACAATTTGGAAGGTCACATGACAACTTGACAAGAAAGAGTATATGCTAACAGACTAGCATATACTTTACAAAAATAAAATATTTTATATAAATTCATTAGTGGGTCCTTAAATTAGTCCTATTTGAGCAAGTATTTCACCTTGATATATTACTCCTTTATTAATTCATAATCCACTATAGGCTTCATTAGACAATCCTCTTCTTGATCTACCAACTTGTCAAATTCATTATCAGCTTGAGATACAAGTTCCTTAATACATTATGATTCTACAATTTGCTTCCCTGTAGAAATGATGATATCAAGGATCTTATAGTTATCCTTGGTTGAATGAACTTTATTGTCTCTGATGCCTTAGATGTGAACACCAAAT
Source organism: Torreya grandis (assembly GCA_037957365.1). Lineage (NCBI taxonomy): Eukaryota > Viridiplantae > Streptophyta > Pinopsida > Cupressales > Taxaceae > Torreya > Torreya grandis. Next base: position 1,980,328 of record JARHVA010001412.1, read on the forward strand.
TTTTTCTTGAATTCTTCATCACTAATCAGGCATATAGTAGTGGTTTGAGAATGGTTATCTAATTGATTTCCCAAAAGTTTCTCAATCTGGGTTACCAAACAATGTGTATCTCTTGATGAAGTCATTGATATCATTTATCCATGTGATCAAATCCTCTTGTTTATCCATCAAAACTACCATGAAGATGTCTAGATGTCTATATTTTATAATCTTGAAGTCCAAGGCTTACTTTGTTTTATGTACCTTGATGAGCTCCTCCATTTGAGCTTGAGAATTCTGCCATTGAGTGATTAAGGCTTGTGTCATCTCAATTTTATGGTTTAAATCACTTAATCTAAGCTTGATTTTTTTTAAATTCTCAAATTCATCTTCAAGAATTTAAAGGAGGATTTGAGCTTCTAAATATTATTTTTCTTTCTCCAAGTTGAGAATCCTCTAGTTCATTCCCTAAACTCTAGCCAAGGTTATTGTTAACTAGGCTAGTACCATACTATCCACATCTTATTAAAATATAAGATGCCCCCTACTACCTACCTTATAATAGGATTTAATCCCACAAATGGTTCCACCTTATGAAATATGAACTCTTCATTACCAACAGTAAATGATCCGAGTAACATTTCAGGTGACAATTCAGGGGATGGTTCTATCCCAATTGATGGTAAAACATTTAGGAGCCATAACTTTTGCACCATAGCTCCATTTGACTCCACGTTTGGACCATTGGAAAGATAAAAATTAGGGGAATTATTTGAGATGGCACTAATAATTGATTAGTGGGTTTTGACCCTTGAAAACCAAATGGAAGTTCCCCAAATTTTAATTTTAGTACTACAGTCTAAAAATAGTAAGTTTCTAAAAATAATGATTCCTCAAATAATCTATTGTTGTGAATCATGGAAGTCAAACCACTTGATCTCCATCGATATTGGTAGAATCACACATTCTCCTCCTACCTTAAAATTTTGTATAAATGAAGATGTAACCTAAAAATGAAATCAATCATCTCTTCTCAGAGATAGGCATATGTTTGGATCTATAAATTTGATCAATAAAACATCTCTCCTCAGAGATAGCATCATTAAAATTGTTTTGTTCTTATTTATTAAATTATATTTCAACCAAAGCTTCTAAGTTTTAGACAAGTAGTATCATAGTGGTTTATCTTTAGAATGTATGATCTTGACGAAGAGGTTAGATTACAAGAACCTTGGGTGGAAAATAATAGAACCACCAAACTATCCACCTAATCACTCCAAATGACCTCAAATGGTAGACAAAACTGAGACATCTGATCCTTTTAAGGAAATGGTGAATGAATCCCTCTAATATTAGAAATCAAAGATGCTACAATAATTCACCTAAATTCTCCAACAAATCTTGATGGTAAATTCTAGATCCTCATCTACACCCCCACATCCTTTTAGTGCCCTAACACCATTCAAGGTTTAGGTGACTTTTTATATCCCTACATTTGAAGTAAAAATCAATTTTGATGTAGTATAAATTTTTTTGGATCAATTATCTTCCTATTTTTTTGTAAATAAATTCATTGATAAAAATAAAATCACTTTTGCTCTTTTGAAAGCATCATTGCCTATCAAAAATTCATGGGAAATGTAAAAGAAGAGATTTAGTATGGATGATATTGGCCTCAAGGAAGAACCTAGCTAGGATGATTTTATAGAAGTTGTAAAGGAATAATAATACCCCATTGGAGCATATGATGATTTGTATATAGAGTGGCAATAACTTCACCAAGGTAAATAATAGTCTGTTCAATATTACATTGACATTTTTCATTCTCTATTTGTGATATTGGGCATCCAGGGAAGTGAGAAACATAAGGTTTTCAAATATCATGGTATACTACAATGGTATATATGGGGGGAGAAGGAACTCTTCAATTTGGAAACCCTTAGTGAGGCATACAAGTTCATGGTGAAGATTGATCGAAAGCATGAAATAATGAATATGAAGAGTCAACGTTCAAAATAGAAAAGTGACAAAGAAGGTAAAACACAAGGCCAATAGTGGAAGAAAAATGAAGGGAAGACTAGGAAATGGTGTGATTACCATAAATCTAGAATGCACTCCAAACAAGAATATTGAGCCATCAAGTCCCTACTTTCTGAGTCAAAATCCTCAACATATACTACTCTACCTCATACACACCATAAATTTGAAGAGGATGAAGAAGAGATTATAGATGATGAGCATGATGCCATCATTTCTTCATCACAGATCCATGAGGAGAGGCCAAACAAGGAAAGGTTGTTTCACTCTAAGTTGTGGGTGAAAGGTAAGTATCTACATTTCATTCTTGATAGTGGGAGTCAAAATAATTTAATCTCTTATATGTTGTGAAAATATTAAATTTGTCTATGAAGCATCTCACAAAGCCATATAGTATTAGATGGTTGATTCTAGGGAGAAACCTCTATGTCACCCACTAATATCTTCTCTCATATGCAATAAAACCCTTCCAAGATGAGGTCTTATGTGATGTGGTCAATTAGTATATTTGTGATCTACTCTTTGGTTAGCCATTCATGTATGATTGACATGGCATATATGAATCAAGAACTCAAAAGATCACCCTCAATCTTGGAACATGATGCTACAAGGTACTAGAGGTACCACCTTTAATATATGTCTTCTTGACTAGTGCCAAGAAATTCATTCTCATGGTGGTAAAGCCACAAAAATATAAAAGGGAAAATGTTGTAGCCCTAAATACATTAAGAAAATAGAAATAGAAGAAAATAGACACCAAGCTGAAGAATTTCATGACCTTCCATCCATAGACTAATGGTCAAACAGAAATGGTGAATAATCAAGCCCTACACAGCTCCATAAAGCATAGCTCCACAAAGCATAGTCCATTCCAAGTATGTATTAGGAATCAAATAAAAACACAACTATCACACTTGATGAAAAATATTGATTAAATAGGGACCATTACTTCTCAAGGAGGGAAGAATGATCTGAGCAACATTTTAGGTGACAATTCGGGTGATGGATCTACCCCAATTGGTGGCAGAACTTCTAGGAGCCATAACTTTTGCACCATAGCTCCATTTGACTCCTCATTTGAATTGTTGGAAATATATAAATGAGTTAAATACCATGAGATGAAACTTAGGTTTTATTAGTGGGTTTTGACCCTGAAAACCCAAATGTAAGTGCCCCAAATTTCAATTTTAGTAGTGGAGTCTAAAAATAGTAATTTCTAAAAATAGTAAATCCTCAAATTATGTATTGTTATGAATCATGGAAGTCAAACCACTTAATATACCTCAATATTGGTGACCTTATATATCTTCCTCCTACCTTTAAAATGCTTATAAATTAATATGTAACCCAAAAATGAAATCAGACATCTCTTCCTAGAGATAGGCATATGTTTGGATATGTAAATTTGATCAATAAAACATCTCTCCTTAGAGATATCATCATTAAAATTATGTTTTTATTATTTCTTAAATTATTTTTCAACCAAAAATTCTGACTTTTGGATCAATAACCTTCTTGGTCACTACTCTCTCAAGAGTTGTTGTATCTATATTGAAAAGGACTTAAGGGTTAGACTCCTCTACCTATGGTTATTCAATAATATCTGCATTTGAACTCCCAAAGGCTTTTGGGGTGTCAATCCCTTAGGTTTCCTTATTACAAAGGATCTAGATGCTTCTCTTTGCTTGTCTATTTAGAATATATTAAATACAAGGTTTGACATTATCCTGAACATCTATGTCAACTTTAGTCAAATCCAGTGAAGGAGAAAGAGATGGGATTTTTTGAAACTTCTCATAAATAAACCAATCACGAATAATTGGTCCATAAAGAGGATTCTCATCACTGAAAAGGTTAATTTTACTAGTAGGGTGAGTGAAAGTTAACCTAGGCCTTTTTCTTGGAGCTAAAAGAACTAAGTCCAATTCTACTTGTCTCTTTCATTTGTCTAATGGAAATAATTCTTTCCTTGATTCCCCAGATGGATCCTCTTCCTTATTATAACCATAGGTAGTTGTGATGTTAATAAGGGCACTTTCCATTATATATTTAGTTTCTAAAGTAATCATGTTAATAACCTATATTGGGGAAGAAGGCCTTGGTGGGTATGACTAAATTTGTGGACCTTCACCATGTCTATGCTTTATGATGGACTCCTAAATCACATCTTTACCTTTTCAATTTACATCCTTAGGTTACCCAACCTAGGGTGACTTTGCCAATTCTCTCTGCCAAGACTCAAAAGATTGTCCTCCCATAGGTGACTCTTGATGTCCAGTTCCAGATGGTCTTGGTAACAAATGATAATGAAAGGGATATAGTTGACATATTTATCCTAGGGGATTATTATCCCTGACCAACTTATGTTCTAATTCGATGTTCTAGTTTTTAACCCTAAACATGACTTCTTCAAAGTTCCTTGCCTTTGTGTAAATACCATCACCCACACTTGGTTGATGTTTGTACTCAGTATTTAGAACTATTTTATCCTGAATATAGTTAGCCACTCTATCATTGGGTTCCAACATATTAAGATCATCCATTTGGAAATCAAAAGAGTTCTTATGTACCACCATGATCTGCAATTGTTTCCAATCCTTGATTACAATTCTACCAATGTCTAGTGGAAAGGAATGAACTTGAGCTTTCTTATTTTTCTTACAGTGCCAATCCATTCTTTAGATGATTTGATAAGAAATTTATTACTCTATAAGCTTATTTGGAACATATATATGCAATCTATATGGTTGGACCATGATTCCTTATATCCTTATTACAGTGTAATCTTTATAGAACAACATATCCCCCATGGTATCCACTTGTCTTTCAATTAGACGATGAAGCTTCAGCATAGGGATAATAGTGATTGCCTCAAAAATGATTGGGAAGATAACTTCACATATTAATTTCATGTGATTATTCTATTTCAATATATGTAATTTGGAGTAATGATGGGAAATGGTAGTTCTACCATCAGGGGACCAATTTTAGATGCCAGGGAAATTAATAGAGGTTAGGAATGGATATAAGAGGTAAGACATCATAAATAATTGCTTGGAGGTCTTTATCTTGATGGATGTAAATTTTTTGGCCAAGAAAAATCTTGTTAAGTCTCTAATGGGATGGGTTAAGTTGTGCTCCAACATGCAATGGACATAAGATACCCAGACCTTACTAAAATAAGTTGTAGAAGAGGAACCAAATGATATATTCAATAAATTCATTACTACCCTAATACCCTTAATGAATTGGATAATATGAATCTCACCATTAGGGGTCTTGAAAACATGGTAACTTTCTATTAACCAAGGTGAGAGGACTGAATACAGGGTTTGGGATTTTGTCCATTCTCTCAAGGAAGGGAGGTCAACATGAGGCAATGGGAGATTATAGTAAGCCTCAAAGGCCATGGGAGATATTCATGGAAATTTATTAATACTTTCTTCATGAATAATCCATTCTCAATCTACTCTATAGTCAACAAAAATAGGAACAATAAGGTTGATGCAACATTACCTCTAGTTTAACAGTTGCATGGTGAAGGTTTGCTAGCTAAATTGATAATAGGTCGTTATATCTTTGGTGCACCATAGAATTATTATTTTTAACCTATGAAATTAGTTGTAATTACTATATAAATAAGAATAATTTATACTAATTTTTGATTCCATGCACATTCAAGGCTATTAAATCTAACTATGTGTCTCTAAAGACCCTTCCTTCACCATTTGAAGTTAGATAAAGCTCTGCTTCAATTTTTATATATTGCCTACCCACCACCATTGATAATTTGAATTATAGTTGATGAAAACAAATATCTCACTAAGGCACTTGATCTTAATTCAAGTTAAACTTACTTTGATTTCTATGTGATTAATTTTACCAACTTAAGTCCTTTATAGAGGATTCCAAGTTTTTATCATTAATGGTAAAAATATCTGACTCTTGATTTCATATGTGCCTCAAATTTTATGGGACCTCATTCTCATGTATTCTACATTATCTATCATAGGATATATTTAATTTTGATCTTCCATACCTATGTAGAGCTTATGTGGTAGGGTTCTATGCCTTTCATGGCAAATATCATAAATGCTAGTTGAAGGCTAGCTGTTAGCTTTCAAAAGTCCTCTCTATTTTGGTTTGAAAAAACAAATCTAGGTCCTTGTATTTCATTGGTCTCTTTATTTTTAATCTCACTAATTATTCCATATTTCAAGCTCATGAGGCCTTTAAAAATTCCTCAAATTCATCACACCATTAGATCAAATCTAGTAAGAAAGTGATCACCATTAGATCTTAACTAGGGCTATATCATTAATCATATGATTTTTTAAAAGGTTTTGATCTTGACAAACCATTGGATCAAATCCAATGAAGAAGTGATCACCATTGGATCCTACAAGATGTTTACCTTTTAATCGGTTCCATGATTATTGAATCTTAATCTTAAGAATGCCATTTAGAATTTTATGTTTAAAAACAAAAAATGACTTAGGCTAAGATCTTTATATACTAGGTTTGTTTTAATAAGAATGTAGTAATTTATTATAGATTTTTATAAATTCCCCCTTTTATTAGGCTTTAAAAATTGTCTAAGTTAAATTTGATAGTTTCGATCACATCAAATACATCCTCACAACCATCAAATGATGGGAGTGAACCTATCAAATTTAAGACAATGGAGTTCCCAAGGCTTTGAGGATTGTCCAAGTTAAATTTGATGAGTTTGTTCATGTCAAATATATCCTTGTAGATTTTGAATGATGGGAGTGAACCTATCAAATGTAAGACAATGGAATTTATTGATCTAATAATTGAATACCATGTATAAAGCTCTTAGGAGATCCCAAGGATTTAGAGATTATTTAGGTTAAATTTGATAGGTTCAGTTACATCAAATACATTCTCACATATTTCAAATGAAGGGATTGAGCCTATAAAATTTAAGACAATGTAATTTACTGATCCAATAACTAAATTCCATGTGCAAAGCTCTCAGGAGATCCTAAGGCTTTGGGGATTATCTTGGTTAAATTTCATGGGTTCAGTTACATCGAATACATTCTCATAGATGTCAAATGATTAGAGTGAACCTATCAAATTTAAGACAATCGAATTTATTAACCTAATAATTGAATGACACGTGCAAATCTCTTAAGAGTTCTTAGATTTTCAACTTTAATTTACACCATTAGATTTAGAACCTTTGATCGAGTGATCACCACTGGATCCTTACAGGGGCTCAAATCATTAATTGTATGACTTTCTAAAAGACTTAAAACTTGATGCACCATTGGATTAAATCTAGTGAACAAGCATAAAGAGTTATATCTACAAAAGCACATGAATTTTAAGTTAAATCCTAATCATGCTTAAATTTTCTTGCTAGATTTTCCCATGAATGTTTAAATTCAAACCCCCAAGGTTTACTATTTGGGAACCCTAACTTCTTCCATGGAACCTATAATTAATACCCTTAAAGATTATTATTTAGAAACATTTAAAACATGATCATAATCAGATACACCAAAGCTCATACTTTTTTAAATATTGACTACTTTAAAAATTCAAGATCAAACAATCTTTCACACTTATTCTAGAATACAAAGGTTTTGGAAACAATCACAGGGGTCCCATTTTCAAAAATAAGACATATGGGGTGGGGGGGGGTTTGTCTCAAAAAATGGTGACTCGTAGGGGAAACATAGACATATGTTGGAACACAAGGGTCTGGTTTAAACTTGTACATAAAATTTATATCTCATTTGGACATATACTCTCTCTTGAATCAACTTTTAGTTGAAACAAGTTCCTTATGTATAAAATTTAAAATTAGATATTAAAACATAAACATGCAATGTGTGCTTTGATTCCACTTATTATTTGTCATAAATTTTAAGAAACAACATCTAGGTTCATATCCTTTTGGTACATTACACTTAACTTTGATCACTTTAGATAATATTTAAGAATAATAACTCTTGATTTAGGGGAGGCTTGGGCATTTCTCTATTGCTAGCCAGGTGTCTATAACCCTGGCATATATACCTTTGGTTCCACTCAAGGTCTTTCTCCACTATTATTCATGCATCCCTAACACTGATGGAGATTACCTAAATCACCTTTGCTTCTATTTCTATAGATTTTACAACGAGTTTTTTTAGGTCCTTTTAGAAAGGTTAGAAACCAATACAACCTAGTTTTAAGGATTTGTTCAAATACTCTGGCATTAGGATACTCTCCTTTGATTGAAAATTTAGTCCATGACAAGGATGTGTTTTAGGTGTAAGCATTAATATGAGTTAATAAACTAAATTATCATTATATACATATTATTCTTCTTAAAACCAAGTTTTGATGTAGAATAAGGTTTAAATATTTATAGGACAATAAATTCCTATACCAATTTATACCAATACCCCTAGTTGCTTCATACTAATTTATTTTCATCTGTGTTCATTTTTGTAAGATTTATACTCACACGTTTGAGTAATTCTAAACCAAGAAAATAATACCATGAGACTTTACCACAATGAAGAAACACCACCAAGCAAGAAAAAATAAAACACAAACAAAGCAAATATATACAAGCCCATCAAAGAGTTAAAAAAAAAATCAAGAAAGGGAACTAACTAGCCTACCTATTATAACTTTAACAATCTTACACATTCACTCCATGAATACTCCCAATGGAGAAACAACAAAGTAATGCTTGAGATATTACCCACTGGTGGGTAAAGTAAAATCTTATCCTTGGAGATTTTTCAACTTGAAAGTGTTGTTGCCCAAGATTTCTACAATTTGGTATGGAACAATCCATAAATGGGTGAACTTACCATGTTTACATTTAGGTTCTGATGCTTTGTCCCAAAGAATGACTAAGTCTCCTTGCCTAAATACCTTCACTTTAGATCTCTTATCAAACCATATTTTCATGGTTTATTGGTGTCTATTGAATTCTATAAATGCCTTTTCTTTGGCATCTTCCATTTGAATGATGTCTAATAGCCTAGAATTAGCAATATTTTGGATGTCCTCCATGTATTCTTACATCAATGTTAATGTAGGAAACTTCAAGGTGATGTGAAATCTAGGATCTTAAACATATACCAAAAAAATGGTGAAGCATTTAGAGCTTATTTGATCCTAATTTGATCTACACATAATTAAAACATAAGAATTTTATGCCATGTTCTAGGTCTATCTTTAGTAGATTTCTTGATAGTTTTCATTTGATTTTTGTTTGTGGATTAAAAAACAGCATTTCCTTAAGGGTATTTATTAGAATAAAACTTGAGTGAAATTCCTTGATCATAATCCCATTCCATCATTTCAATATAAATGAATGTAGATACATTGTCACAAACCAAAGAAACTAGGGTTCCAAATCTAGTACAAATATTTTACTCTAAGGAATTGATCACCTCTTCTATTCTACAATGCTTAATGGTTATTTCATTAGTCCACCTAGTGTAATAGTTTATAGAAGTTAGGACATACTTATGAACTTTAGATGAATTGGGTTTGATTACTCATACAAAGTCTAATCCCCATTATGCAAAAGGTTTATCCACCATCATGGGTGGTAATGACATGTATGCCTTTCGCTCCTTTATGCTAAAAATTTGACATGAATGACACTCCCTCAAATGATTATAAGCATATTTGAATAGGGTGGGCTAATAATATCCATCCCTAAGAATCTCGTGAATTGTGGTTCATCCTGAAGGTTGTCCACTTCCCAAATTCTTTTGGAAAGTATTCATAATCCAAGCTACTTCTTCTTTGGACACACAGCTCAAATAAATTCCCTCAAAGTTCCTCCTATACAATATTCCATTCCTAATGAGGTAATGAGCTCCTTTGAGCCTCAAGGCTCTCTTTTGTTCTCTTATAAATCCTGGGGGACAAACACCATTGACAAGTAAATGGATAATAGAGTCATACAACTCATTGGGTTGGAAAATTCATTGATCTACTTGCATGACATGAAATTTTGGGTCAATACTATCAATCATTCGAATTAAACCTTGAAATTTCACTAGTTTGGCTATTTTCATCTCTATATCATATTCTTTTAGAATTTCCATCCACTTGCCTCTTCTTTCTCTGAGCTCATTCAGACTCAACATAAGCTTTGTAGCTAGATTAGGTAATATGACATGTACCTTATTTCTAAGGAGGTAATGTCTAAATTTTTTATTACCTTTAGCAATGCATAAGCTTGATTATCAATCATAGAATAATTCAATTCTACATTTTTTAATTTGTTTCTCATGAAAGCTATGGGATGATCATTTTCATCAACTTTTCGACTTAACACTATAGCTATATTATGCTTAGAAGCAAATGAATATAGATATAAATATTTTAAGAAATGAGGACTTATGAGGACTAGAGATTTAGTGATTATCTTCTTCATGTTAGTGAAGGCCTTCTAAGATTCTTCATTCTAAGAAATTAAAGCATCTTTCTTAATCATATCATTCAAAGGTTTGACAATCTCAACAAAGCTTGAAATAAACTTCCTCACAAAATAATCTTGAGAAATAATGACTTGAGTTCTTTTCAGCTATTGGGTAACCCAATTTTAGAAATGTCCTTTACTCTATTAGGATCTATAGAAATCCCATATTTGGTAATGATATCTCCCAAAAAATTTCCTTCAATGACATAGAATATACTTTTCTTAGGGTTAAGAGATATACCATACTTTATGAATCTATTGAATACTTGTCTCAAATGTATGAAATGTTCCTCTCTATTTCTATAAAATACTATAAGATCATCCATATATATGATGATACACTTACCAACTAAACCTTGGAAGGCATGGTCCATGGACCTCTAAAAAGTTTCCCCTACATTAATTAATCCAAAAGGCATTCTCCTGTAAGCATATGTTCCCCATTTAGTAGTAAAATTTATTTTCATCCTTTCCTCTAGAGAAACAAGCACCTAGTTATATCCAAAAATTCCATCCAAAGAGGACATCATGAGAGATATTGAAATAGTTTGAATAATCTGGTCCAAAGAAGGTAAAGGATAATTATTCTTTGTAGATGCTCTATTAAGATTCCTAAAATCTCTGCATAATCTTATTTCTCCATTCTTTTTTCTAATTGGGACTAGGTTTGCCACCCAGGTGGAATATCTAATTAGAAACATTATCCTTGAATCCAATAGCTTCTTGACTTATTTAAAAATCATCAGTTGTAAAATACGGTTGACTGGTCTTTACTTCTATCTAAAACATTTGCAACCTTCTTGAAGAGGTATAGCATGAGTAATGACCCTTGTGTCAAATATTTTCAAATCTTCATAAGACTAAGAAATTACATCCTTTTATTTTGTAAGAAACTCTCTAGCTTTTCTATTTTCCATTTTAGTGCAAGCCTTCCATATATTCACCATTTAGGGTTGATCATGTGGACCAAGGTTTGTCACATGATAATAAGTACCATTTACCTTAGGTTGTTTAGTTGCTTCAAATATCTTGTCAAGATAAAATAGTCTTTCCAATGAAATCATCCCTTTAGGTATCTTATTGTCACTTAATTGGATGATTTTACCATCAAGTTCCTCCTCAAGAAAATTTTCATCAACCCCTTCAAAAATGTGATCTTCAAAAGCTCTATAATTAGTTAAGAAATGTATGATTTGTTGATCATCATTGAAAACTTGGAAATGATTTACATTATTAGGAACTAAAAGACATGGTACTAGCTCAATACTAATGACTTGAGACAAGGTACTAGCTTGAAAACATAGAATTCATGGGGTTAACATCTTTATAAACCTCCAAAGCTAAAGCTTCATTAGGTTTATATGGATCCATGGTCCGACTAAACATATTTTGGAAACTAGCATTAAAGGACCTAATAGGTTAACTTTTATCTCTCTTAATAGTTGTAAATCCTTCACAAGGGCTTATGATCTTTCCAAATTGATAAATAAAAATAGTGTCAAAGTTATTCCATGAGATAATACTATTGAGTGAATATTTTGTCACCATCTAACTAATGGGCAAAATAGGTTGTTTCAACCACAACATAAGGAGATTGATCGGCTAAATGTGTAGGTTTACCACATCAAAAGGGGATAAATCTCTCCTCTCATCAAAGGGAGGTTCCTTATAACTATGAGGTGCTATATATACCATATATATATATAAGTAGAAAATAACACTCAAGGTTAGGAAAACACCATCCATCTCTCTTTTTTCAAAGATGATGTTCACAGATCAAAGGATAATTCTTGGGTGAAATGATAGAAGGCACTTCTCTTCCTTTAGAAGTGGTCTGCAACAAACCATAGGAATTCTTTCTGGAACTGATATGTAAATGTAATAGGGCACACTAACTATCAGAATAAGGTGTAGCACAAAGTCTCCACCTCAACTACCAAATAGTGAAATATACAAAGGGCAATGGGGGCACAAATTCATCCCAAGATCCTTTACACAGAAATAGAAAAACAAACACGCTAAAGACAATTGTAGCAGCACAAAGTCTCTCCATAGTTGGCTTTAGGACACCTTCCTAATTACTTCCACTAGTTCTCCTTGTTTAATTAAATGGATAATAATGCATTCAAGAAATAGACATAAGAATAATTTCCTCAATAACACAAGCTATTCCAGGACAAAGTCTAAAAGGTCACTTGCTTTCTCATTCAAGTAATGAAATATGATTAACAATCTGAGCTCAAAGTCTCAATAATGCCTTTCAATTTTGGTAGAGTTTTGCTTCTGTTAACAAAAAGATATCATAACATAAAATAAGAAATTACAATATATAACAGCCAAGAAAGACTTGGTGCTTTGTTTCACAAAATGACCCATGCTACATTCAATGCCTTGAATGCATTTTCAATTCTATCAAGGGGCTATGCTAGAATAGGGCATCAGCCTTAACTGTGGCATGTTAATTCATCTCAAATGTCTCCTCCAAAGTATAGGTCACCTGGTCCTCTTCCTAATATTTGTACATCTATCCACTTCACCTTTACTCAATGGAGAGAAATAGGTCATGTCCTTGAGTGCTCATGCTCTCTGATGTCCACTTGGTGGACTATTTCACCTACTAGAATAACTTTTGTGTAGATATTTTTGGTATTTCCCTCTTTTTCCCTCTTCTCTTAATTCATTTTATCTCTTCTTCATGATCTAAGCTCTTAGGTTATCTCCTTTAGCTGGTCACTGAGTTTGTTTTAAGGTTTGGCACCATATTTGAAAACAAACAAGCACTTTATTACCTTGAATTTAACATCCATGGGGACATCACTGGTCACTAGTCACTTGAACCATGTCGAAACTTGAACCTTTGAACCATGAGAGTGCATTGGTTTAATGGTTCAACGGTTTGGATAGCCCTATCAGCTCCTTGGTTCAATTGGCTCCCTGGTTTAATCAGTTGAACCATCTCTTCGAACTTGTCTTTGGAATCTTCCATTTCCTTCCTTTGCTTGAAGATTCCCTATGAAATTTGAACTTCTTGAATTTGTTGAACCCTTTGAACCATTTCAGTTCAAATTTCAGCAGTTCTTTCTCTTTCTTTGAATCCTTTGAAGTTTTGAACTCTCTGCATTATTTTTTGTTAACTTGTTGAACCTTTAAAATTTAAAATCTTTTGGTTTAAGGTTCAACAGTTCAATGGTTCATTCTTTTCTCTTTGAATACTTTGTTTTTATAAGTCTCTCAAACTTTATTAAACTTGTTGAACCTTTGAACTCTTTTGGTTTGAGGTTTAATGGTTCAACAGTTCAATCTTTCTCCTTCGAAGTCTTCTCTTGTTTAAGTCTTTTGATTTTATTGAACTCATTGAACCTTTAAACTCATTGAACCATTTTAGTTCAAGGTTTAAAGGTTCAAAAATTCAACCTTCAATCTTTGAAGCCTTCTTTTGTTTAAGTCTTTTGATCTTATTAAACTTTTGAACCTTTCTGAAGCGCTTAACTCTTTAAGTCTGCCAATGTCATTAAACCTTTGAACCCATTGAACCTTTGAACCTTTTGAGGTAGGGTTCAATGATTCAATGGTTCAATCTTTTGTTTGAAGCTCACTCATAATTATTTTGATTGAAATTCAGCATTGAACTAGCCTTGAAATGTCTAAGTGTTGGGAACTTGCTACTTTATGAGAGCTCGCCTGCTGAAGTTGTTGAACCTGCGAGTCCCTTAGCTAAATTTTTTTAAATATTTGAAGAATTGGAGTGCTCAAAACATTTTTTTATAAGGGAAGAGATAATTTTGGCCTATAGGACCAAAATAGTTGATATGTTATCCCCAAAAATGAGTGAGATTTTCGAAACAATAGCTGGCTCCAATTGGGGAACTTCCATCGATTATAAAAATAATCAAAGAGAGTAGAATCCAAAATATCTAGTGCCTTTAAGTATGTCATTGGGATATGGATTCATGATACCCAAAAAGAAAGGCACCAAAAATAAATGAAAATGAAAAGCACCAAATAGAACTAAAGGCTATACAAATATACATATGTACAATTAGACTTATCTGATACTTCAATATTCGAAGTGCTTCAAATGCTACCCATTGTGAGCTAGTGAAAAGGGCATGCCATCTTGATACTTCAATAGGAAACTATTTTTTCCATTGAGCTGATGAATATAAAATGGGCCTCTCTATAAGGAATTGAATTTCCCATGCATTCCCTTTGGTTTTCTTTTCTTGTCCCATAACAGAACTTGATCTCCAATCTAGAAATCATGGGTTTTTGCTTTTTGGTCAAAGAGCTTCTTCACCAAACTTTGATGCATAGTGATTCGGTCCACCACCATAGTTTGCTGCTCATCCAACTTAGTAAAACACATGATCATTTTGTCTTTGGAGCTTTCATATGTCTGGTCTTCGACTGCCTTTGCCAATTTTAGTGCTAGTAATTCTAGGGTGATTGGTATCTCTCCATGGAGACCATACAAAATTTGGAATGGTGACATACCTATCATCCTATTTGGTGTAATTCTATCTACCCATAAAGCATCAACTAATGCTCTATGCTATGTTTGTTGGTTGTCATCCACCAGCTTCTTGATGATGGTCACCAGGTTATTGTTTCTTGATTATGTTTGGCCATTCCCTTGTGGAAAAAAATTAGAGGAGTGGGAAAGGGTAATCCCATAATAAAAATAGAAATGAGTAATCTCATGGGAGGAGAAATAGGCTACATTATCTGTCACAATCTTGGTTGGGATCCTAAACCTAGAAATGATGTTTTCCTTGAGGAAATTGCATACTACTTCTGAATTAACATGTTTGGCTAGAATAGCTTCTACCCATTTGGTGAATTAATATGTGGCTATGAGGATATAATCATGTCAAGCACTTGAAGATAGGTTCGCAGCAACAATGAAATCAATTCCCCATTGCTGAAATGACTCTTCTATTACCACTAGCTTGAGAGGTAATGCAACTAATTTGGGTCTTCCAATGAACTATTGGTACAGTTCACATCTTCGTACCCATTTGTATGCATCTTGAAACAAAGTAGGCTAGTAATACCTAGCTCATAGAATCTTATGGGCAGCCATAGGTGTAGAAAAATTTCCTCCGTAAGCAAAATTGTGGAAGGATTCCAAAAGTTTGTTTTGTTGCACTTTGTCCACATAGGAAAGGAATACTCCATCAAGGTTCTTCTTATATAGCCCATTGTTCCATAGGAAAAAGTTGGTAGATTTCAATTTAATAATCCTCCTTTCTTTAGGAGATAGGTGAGCAAGACACCATAGGTAAGGAAATGAGTGATATTCAAATACCACTCATCCTTAGTGGTGAGAAAGAGAATTGTTGGTATGTCTCCCACTTCTATTTCTTCATGCCCTATTTCTTCTAGTCTATTGTCAGCAATTAATTGGTAGAGACCCCTTCCCCATACCAACTTCACTGGTTTGATAACAAGATCAAACTCCTAGATTTTAGCAATCTAATTGCCCATTTTGGTTCCAAACTTTTGCTAAGTTAATATGGATTTGAATATGATATCAAAAACCAAGGCAATAGTGTGTGAATCTAGGATGTAAAAATAGATGTGCTTTATTGCCTTTACCACTGCATAAGCATGTTTCTCCATGTTTGAGTATTTCAGCTCATGAGCTTTAAGGGGACAACTCATGAAGGATGTGGGAGATTCCACACTTTATTTATTCTATTAAGATAGAATTACTAAAAGTGTTTGCTCGGAAGCATAATTATACATTGTGAAATCTTTGGTATAATCTAGACAAACCATAATTGGGACATGGGCAATAGTTGTCTTGATGTCTTAAAATACTGATTTGCCCTCTTCAGTCTATCTAAAAGTGGCCTTTCCATTCATCATATCCACAACATGGTGAGTCTTCTCTGCAAACTCAGGAATGAACCTTCGTAATAAATTCACCTTTCCAAAGAAAGAGTGAACTACAATCTTAATTATGTGCAGAGTAAGCTCATGGATTGATTTGACTCTTTCTGAGTCAATTTTTATGCCTTCTTAGGATACAATGTGTCTGAGAAGTTTCCTTTCTGTTACTCCAAAAATAGACTTCTTTGGATTTAGAGAAATGCCATTCTGTCAACATCATTCTAGCACTTGTTGCAGATAGTGCATATGATCAAGGTGATGCTTGGAAAAGATAGTCAAGTCATCAAGATATACCATAATGAACTTACCCATTTCATCTCTAAAAGTAAGGTCCATTTCTCTCTAGAAGGTGGCACCAACATTTATCAAACCAAATGGCATTCTTCGATATTCAAAGGTGACCTAAGGTGTGGTGAAGGTAGTCTTATGTTGGTCTGCTTCACCAACTTCTACTTGATTGTACCCTGAGAAACCATCTAACATTGATAACATCTCTAAACCAGTCACTGTCTAAAGGACTTGATCCATGATGGGTAGAGGGTAGTTATCCTTTAGAGAGGATTGATTCAAGTTTCTAAAATCCACATAGAGGCAAATTTTGCCATTATTTTTTCTCACAGGGACAATGTTTGCAATCCATGTGGAATGATGGATTGTGAAAATTATTCTAGCATTTAGCATTTTTTGTATTTCAAACAGAATAGTACCTGATATCTTTGGATTATACTACCAAGATTTCTACTTGAAATGCACCGAACCACTCTTGAGAAAAATTTCATGGAAATTTTTTTAGGCCTGAGTGACTTTAGACCATCATAAGAGTACACTAAAACATCCATGTAATGGTGAAGCAGGGTAGTAAATTTGAGCTTCTCCTTAGGAGTGTAGCACTTCCAAATGTTAACCATCTTAGGATTTTCCTTAGTACCTAAATTTATTTGATCAAACTCTTAGGAGGAGCTTCAATCCATTTGTTGCTGTTTGATGAACCTATTGTGCTTGTCAAATAGTTTCTCAAGGGAAACCAATCCTTTGGGAATTTTATTCCCTTTTAGTTTTAGGAATTCTTCACCTGTGTCAGAACTTGTTTCAAGGGCTGATTCAAGTTTCAAAGGCTCACTGCCTTCGAAGTGAAGCTATTCAAAGCAATCTTTTTATTCTAAAAAAATGATGATTTAGTTGTCACCATTGAACACTTGACAATGATTGGCATTGTCAGGCACACTTGGTCAAAAGACCAATTTGATGGTGTACCTATCTCCCTTAAAATTTGGGTGAGGAACCAAAAGAGTTGCAAAAATAACCAATGCATTAGCTCAGTCATTAAATTCCCTAGGTACTACAGAGATACTGAAAGCATCAAAAATTTCAATTTGATACCAAACTAGATTAGAATAATGGCACAATCTCTCATTTTTGGTTTGGTATAGGTTCCTAACCTAGCAAACCACCAACTCAACATCTCCTTTGGCATGAAGGAGTTTGACAACTTTGTGTTGAGCAGCCTTTAATTTGAGTAGTAGTGATTCATATTCAGTAGCATTATTGGTGTTGCTGAACTACAATTTATAAAAATAGGTGAAAATATCTCCTTGAGGAGATATCAACATAATTCCAGCTCCCAAGCTAGTAGAAAAACAACTGCCATCAAATTTGAGAATCTACACATTATCAAAAAATGACCTTTCCTTAGATTTTTCTTCATTTGGAGGGAAGGATTCCTCTAGGCTTACACTACATTCTACCAATCCTTCTACTATTCTATCTAAAACAATTTTTAGATTGTTAGTTTTAGAAGTTTCATTAGCTAGGATAAGAACATCCTCTATAGTTAGGAAGTAATTACCCACGCTTGAAGACTCAAATAGGATTTTAGATTCAAGCACTGAGGTTTGAGTGACAATGTATTTTGCTTCCTTCTTAGGGAGCAATCTCTGCATGACACCTTTGATCAAGATCCTTGCTTCAGATAGTTCTATGCTCAACTTGCCACCAACATCCTTACAAAAATTTTACCCAAGAAGAATGTCATAGGAGGCTGGGATGTCAGCCACTAGGATTATCATCTTAATTCTCTTATCTAGAAATGCTGCAAATGCAAATTGGGCATCCTTGATTTATCCTAGTAGTGGCATTTATTTGTTATCCATGGAGAAACATCTCC
Source organism: Torreya grandis (assembly GCA_037957365.1). Classification (NCBI taxonomy): domain Eukaryota; kingdom Viridiplantae; phylum Streptophyta; class Pinopsida; order Cupressales; family Taxaceae; genus Torreya; species Torreya grandis. The sequence goes on from JARHVA010001412.1 coordinate 1,998,873, forward strand.
CAAATGTCTTGGTTAGTGTGAGACGAAGAGATTCTGCCACTTTAGTAGGCATGACATTGTCAAATGCACTTGAGTTTATAGTGCAATTATTCAGCTGATGACCATTTATCAACAGGGAGACATAAAATGGCTCTATCTTCCTAGGAGCAATAAGAGTAATGACAAGGTTATTCTAGGTAGATGTGGGAGTCACCTTTAGAATAGTTAGTCCTACAGGGATGGTTTTATTATTTACACATTGAACTAACTTATTCAACTGTTTACAGTTGGATTGCAGGAATTCAAATTTAAACATTTAAATTTTTGTTTTCTTGACATGCTCAATTATATCAACTATTTGAAATGAATTAAGAATAGGGGAAGGTAGTTCATCCTTTTGGTTTTTAGGAGGGGTGGTACTAGTCTACGAATTTGAAGTTGAAGATGAAGGAATGCTTGATGTGCTTACCTTTTTAGTGATCATCGAGTCCTTTGATTGAAAAGGTAGAGTGGTTCCCCACTTAGCAATTGAAATTACTAGTTGAGAATGCTCCTCTATTTTTTCCTTATCATCTTACCGGGCTGACTAGTTTCAGGACCTAGTGAATATAGTGTATGATCCATCAAATGCTTCACCTTTACTTTTAGGTTCATCTTGGTAATTCAGGAAACCAATGTTGGAGTCACTAGGTAATTCTTCTTCTCCCTCTGTGAAGAGATTAGAATCATCTTCTAGGTTCAACTCAAGCTGGAAGGATAAATTAGATTCTATTTCAAGATATCCAACTATTGAATTGGTTAGAGGTGCTTTAATGGCAAGTTTCCCCTATGGGATTGGAAGAGGATTTGGCTGCCCTTGATTCCTAGTAACATTGCCTTGGTATGACTAATTCATAAAAGTCCTCCTTGGTATATATTGATATGAAGGAGGAGTAGACATTCCTTGTGCCATTTGCTTTATAAGAGCTAGCAACTCATTTGACAGCTTCTACACCATAGGATCAGTGGTGCCTATAGATCAATATTTACAAGATGAAGAAGATTTGCTTCTATTAGGATCTCTTCTTATCTTTCCTACCAAGATAAGATCATCTTCCACCTCAGTGGCCAAATATTGAGTTGTAGCAAGGTCTATGTGGCTAGCACGTCTCAACAAGAAACTCACTTCAAGAAGCTAAGAGTTGATGAAGAAGCATTTGAGATTCTTAGCTATTGGTTGAACAATGGTAGGAATCCTATTCCTCAGCTTGTCAAACTTAGCTATTATGTCCCTCATAGGTTCATGGGGTTCTTTCTTCATTTGTGTGAGCTAGGCTAGTAGGGCATGCACATATTTTGCAAGCTTGAAGTTGGCTTCAAATTTGGCTTTGAGGGTGTTCCAGTTAGTCACATTTTGTGCTTGTAGATGATAAAACTAGTCTATAATAGTGCCTTGCAATGTTTCCACAAACAACCTAACTACTACATCCTCATAGTCCATTCCTATCATGCCATAGGCTACAATATGTTCATCAGGGTGAACTCTCCCATCACCATGAAACTTGAGGAAATTCTTCTTAGAACTATGAGGTAGCTCATGTAGAGTTGGAGTTAGATTGAGTGGACCAAAAGAATTACCCCAAGGGCCTTAAACTTCCATGATTTGACTACTAAAGGTAGGGATAACAAATGTTTGAGGGGTATGTATTGACAAAGCTCTGCTAACAACAAAAATGGATGCTTTGCCTGGTAATGGAGACCTAAATTTTGTAGGAGGTCAACTCCTGGTTCACTAAAGGTGAGATGGAGAAGGAGGTAGGTCAAAATTACTTTGCTATACCAGCTCGAATATAGGGTCAACAATACCTTTAGATATCTGGCTTCACATATACCATGTATTTTCTAGATTGTAAAGTAAAAATGGGAAAGAACTGGAACTACTTCAATTTGAAGCTTGAGGCTTCAAATTGTGCATTCGATCCCCAGTGGAGTTGCCAAAAATTATTGGGTGAATATTTTGTCACCAGCTAATTGATGGAAAAAATAGGTTGTTTCAACCATAACATAAGGAGATTGATCAACCAAATGTGTAGGTTTACCACATCAAAAGGGGACAAATCTCTCCTCTCATCACGGGGAGGTTCCTTATAACTATGAGGTGCTATATATACCATATATGTAAGTAGAAAATAACACTCAGGGGTAAGACAACACCATCCATATCTCTTTTCTCAAAGATGATGTTCATAGATTAAAGGAGAATTCCTAGGTGAAATGACAGAAGGCACTTCTCTTCTTTCACGCGTGGTCTACAATAAACAACAATAATTCTTTCTAGTAGTGATAACTAAATGTAACAGGGTACAATAACCAATAGAATGAGGTGTAGCACAAAGTCTCCACCTTAATTACCAAAAAGTGAAATATACAAAGGATAATGGGGGTATAAAGTCATCCCAAGATCCTTTACACAAAAATAGAAAAACAAACACACTAAGGATAATTATAGTAGCACAAAGTCTCTCCACATTTGGCTTTAGGACACCTTCTTGATTACTTCCACTAGTTTTGCTTGTTTAATTAGATAGACAAGAATGCATTTAGGAAATAGACATAAAAACAATTTCCTCAACAACACAAGCTATTCTAGCACAAAGTTTGAAAGGTCACTTGATTTCTCATTCAAATAGCAAAATATGATTAATAATCTGAGCTCAAAGACTCAGTAATGCCTTTTAATTTGGGTAGAGTTTTGATTCTGATAACAAAAAGATCTCCTTTGCATAAAATAAGAGATTATAATATATAACAGCCAAGAAAGACTTAGCACTTTGTTTCAAAAAATGGCCCATGTTGCATTCAATGCCTTGAATGCATTTTTAGTTCTATCAAAGGGGCATGCTAGAATAGGGCATTAGCCTTAACTATGACATGTCAATTCATCTCAAATGTCTCCTCCAAAGTATAGGCTACCTGGTCCTCTTCTTGATATTTGTGTAGCTTTCCACTTGGCCTTTACTTGATGGAGAAAAATATGCCGCATCCTTGATTGTTCACACTCTCTAATGTCCACCTGGTGGACTATTTCACCTACTAGAATAACTTCTACATAGATATTTCTAGTCTTTCATTCTTGTTCCCTCTTCTCTTAATGCATTTTATCTCTTCCTCATGATCTGAGCTCTCAAGCTATCTCCTTCAGCTAGTCACTGAGTTTGTTTTAAGGTTCCATGCCATATTTGAAAATAAGCAGGCATATTATTACCTTGAATTTGACATCCACGGGGACGTCACTAGTCACTTGAACCATGTTGAACCTTGAACCTTTGAACCATGAGAGTGCATTGGTTTAATGGTTCAATGATTTGGATGGCCCTATCGGCTCCTTGGTTCAATTGGTTGAACCATCTCTTTAAACTTGTCTATGGAATCTTCCATTTCCTTCCTTCACTTAAAGCTTCCTTGTGAACTTTTAACTTTCTAAACTACTTGAACCATTTGAACCATTTTGGTTTGAAGTTCAATGGTTCATTCTCTTTCTTTGAATCCTTTGAAGTTTCAAACTCTCTAGATTCTTTTCTATTGAACTTGTTGAACCTTTGAACTTTGAACTCTTTTGGTTCAAGGTTCAATAGTTCAATGGTTCATTCTTTGCTCTTTGAATACTTTTTTCTTATAAGTCTCTCAAACTTTATTGAACTCATTGAAAATTTAAACTTTTAACTCTTTTGGTTTGAGGTTCAACGGTTTAATCTTTCTCTTTTGAAGTCTTTTTTTGTTTAAGTCTTTTAATTGTATTAAACTCGTTGAACCATTAAACTCATTAAACCATTTTGGTTCATGGTTCAATGGTTCAACAGTTCAACCTTCAATCTTCGAAGCCTTCTTTTTGTTTAAGTCTTTTGATCTTATTGAGCTTTTGAACCTTGCCAAAGTGCTTAACTCTTTAAGTCTACCGATGCCATTGAACCTTTGAACCCATTGAAACTTTGAACCTTTGGAGGTGGGGTTCAATGGTTCAATATTTTGTTTGAATCCTACTGATAAGTCTTTTGATTGAACATCGACATTGCACCAACCTTAAAATGCCTGAGTGTTGGGAACTTGTTCCTTTGTGAGCTCGCCTACTAAACTTGTTGAACCTATGAGTCCCTTAGATGTAAAAGCTTAAATATTTGAAGAATTGGAGTGCTCAGAACATTTTTTGACAAGGGAAGAGAGAATTTTGGCCTGGAGGACCACAATAGTTGATATTTTGTCCCCAAAAATGAGTGATAGATTTTGGGAACAACAAATACAATTATCAAGTAGATTAAGGAACCATTCATATGCAACATTTTTGAATGTAAATGGGAACAAAAAACATGATACATCTTCATGAATACCATTTAATATTCTTAATAAAACTTTGAAAGTGTTAACATGTTCTTTGGTAGTTTTAATACAAATTGGACTAAATATTGGCAAATATTTTTTAGGATTATGTGGTAAATCAAGAACTATTCCTGGTATATTAATAGGTGAAATTCCAAGCCATGCCATGTTTGGATGAAGATAGAGCACAAGAATCCCTTCCAAAGGTGATGATGGTAGATATTTAGAATACCTATGCTTATCGCTATCTTTCATATTCCTTCTATGAATTTATAGTTTGAGCAAGGGTTTTCTAGTCTCTGAATGTGATTTGGTCCTAATCCTTGGTAATTCCATCTTAAAGATAAAGGATCATATTTTAAAACATGGTGTAACACATTAATTTCCAAATAATAACAAATAATATGCACACTAAGCTTAATTTTCAAAATATTATTCATAAGAGGACAAAGGACATCAATCTTTAACTAAACAAGTTCAAAGATGCACTAAATTATGCAAAGATGATAAATATTTACAACTTAAGACTCAAATAAACCTCTTATTATTGAAGAATTATTAATTTTTAACAAAATAAGCCATCCTAACTCCAAATACTAATAAATTCTTAGTAAGAAAAGTCATATTTCCACAAAGGTCACCAATATTTACATAATTTATGCTAAAAAAAAACATAATCATGTAAAACATAGAGTGATTTTGAGAAAATACACCTGAAAGATATTATGTATCTTTAATGAGGCCCTCCTTCTACCACCAATCGAGCTTCTCTTGTTTATTCTTCAAAATGTAGCATAGGTGCTCTTCAGTGTTGATGAACATTACTCATTTTAGGACTTTAAAAATCCAAGGAATGAGTTGTATTTTGTGACAATTTAATGATGTTTGTGGTGGAAATAGATGCAGAGTATGAGAACTATCAAAAATATTTGTTTTATTTAGTGGTTGGGAGCCACGAAGGTTTAAATATTTAACTTAGAATCTAAACTAAATGAGTAATAACAATGATCTTTAAGCTAGAGTGAATATTGATAAAAACAAGAAAAGAGAAGGGTAAAGTAAGAAACATAAATGATTACAGGTTTTCATCTCAAATATTATGAAAAAAATCCAATTAATTTGAGCACATTTGAACAAACTTATGTTATGAAATAGAATAATCTCAAATTATATCACAAATAAATAAAAATTTAAAGGAAAATTATGAATCATAAGTAAGAACAAAATTTACTTTAAATATTTTCTATTATGATCTAAATAACCTAAGTACATCCAAATATAGATCAAATAAAATGAAATATACTTGAGATATTTACAGTCAATTTAGTATTTAGCACATATTAACAACCCTATGAAAAAGAATGTAACTTAAAACAAGAATAATCATTCAAATTCAATATGACTATCTACAATTGAGAGGTAACATGGGCATTTAGCAAAACTATTCAGACAATCTTTTCATAATTTTTTAGTTGTATTAAATGTTTTTGGTATACAATTGCTCAAAAACTCTCCCTTTCAAATGGTAACCATATTCCTATTTATAGGAAACATAGGTAGTTAACCAGTTAACTTAAAAAATTTCCACATGTGGATAAGGATATTTGACTTTGATATAAAGATACAATGTGGAAGGTCACATGCCAACTTGACAAGAAAGAGTATATGTTAATAGACTAGCATATACTTTACAAAAAGAATAATCTTTTAGGAATTTCATTGGTGGGTCCTTCAATGAGCCCTATTTGAGGAAGTATTTCACCTTGGTATATTTTTCCTTGATTAATTAAAAATCCACTATAGGATTAATTAGATAATCCTCTTGTTGATCTACCAACTTGTCAAATTCATTATCATCCTAAGATACAAGTTCCTCAATACATTATGATTCTACAATATACTTCCCTATATAAATGATGATATCAAGGATCTTCTAGTTGCCCTTAGTTGAATGAACTTTTTTATCTTTGATTCCCTAGATGTGAACACCAACATTTTGCTTGAATTATTAATCACTAATCAAGCATATATTAGTGGTTTGAAAAGGTTTATCTAATAGATTTCCCAAAAGTTTCTCAATCTAAGCTACCAAACTTGTGTCTCTCTTGACGAAGTCATTGAGTTCATTACTCTAGGTGATCAAATCCTCTTTTTTATCCATGAAAACTGCCATGAAGATGTCTATATGTCTAAGTTTGATAATCTTGAAGTCCAATGTTCACTTTATCTTATGTACCATGATGAGCTCCTCCAACTAAGCTTGAGAATTCTACCATTAAGTGACTAATTCTTATGCCATCCCAATTTGATGGTTTAAAGCACTTAATCCAAGGTTGATGCTTTTCAAATTATCAAATGTTTCCATCAAATATTTATTCAACACTTGCAATACATCCTCATGAATTAAAAGGAGGATCTGAGCTTCTAAATCTTGTTATTCTATCTCCAAGTTGAGAATCCTATGTTTCATTCCTTGAATTCCAACCAAGGTCATTTTCTATTGGATAGTACCATACTAGCCACATCTTCTTGAAATATATAATGTTCCCCTATTGCTTACCTTGGAATAGGAGTTAAGCCCACAAATGGTTCCACCTTTTGAAAGGTGAACTCCTCATTACCAATAGTAACCTTCTTGGTCACTACTCTCTCAAGAGTTGATGTATCTAGATTGAAAAAGAATTAAGGGTTAGACTCCTTTACCTATGTGTATTTAAGAATCTCTAAATTTGAACTCCATAAGGATCTTGTGGTGTCAATCCCTTGGATTTCCTTGTTATGAAGGATCTAAATGCTTCTCTTTTCTTGTCTATTCATAATAACCTGAATCCAAGGTTTAACATTATCCTAAACATAAATGTCAACTCCAGTCAAAGCCAGTGAAGGAGAAAGAGATGAGATTTTTTATAACTTCCCATAAAGAAACCAATCATGAATATTTGGTCCATAAAAAATATTCTCATCACTGAAGAGGTTAATTTCACTAATAGGGTGAGTGAAATTTAACCTAGGCCTTTTTATTGGAGCTAGAGGAACTAAGGCCAATTTTACCTGTCTCTTTCCTCCATCCAATCAAACTAATTCTTTTCTTGATTCACTAGATGGATCCTCTTCCTTATCATAACCATAGGCAACTATGATGTTAATAATGTTACATTCCATTATTTTTCTAGTTTCTAAACCAATCATGCTAATAACCTCTATTGGGGAAGAAGACCTTGGTGGGGATGCCTAAATTTGGGGACCTTCACCATGTATATGCTCTAATTTGGACTCCTAAATCACATCTTTACCTTTTTCTTTTACATCTTTAGGTTGCCCAATCTAGGGTGACTTTGCCAATTCTATCTACTGAGGCTTAAAAGATTGTCCTCCAATAGGTGGCTCTTGATGTACAGTCCTAGATGGTCCTGATAATAAATGATAATGTAAGGGATATAGTTTCCATAGTTATCCCAAGGGATTATTATCCCTAACCAGTCTATGTTCTAATTTGATGTTATAGTTTTTAACCCTAGACATGACTTCTTCAAATTTCCTGGCCTTTGTGTAAATACCATCTCCCACACCTAGTTGATGTTTGTACTCAATCATTAGAACCTTTTTATCCTGAATATGGTTAGCCACTCTATCATCAGGGTCCCACATCTTAAGATCATCCAGTTGGAAATCAAAAGAGTTCTTCTGTACCACCATGATCTCTAGTTTTTTCCAATCCTTAATTACAATTCTACCAATGTCTAGTGGAAATGGATGAACCTGAGCTTTTTTATTATTCTTGTAGTGTTAATCCATTCCCTGGATGATTTGATAAGTAATTTATTGCTCTAAAAACTTACTAGGAACATATATAATAAATCTTTATGGTTGGACCATGATTCCTTCTATCCTTGTTAGAGTGCAATCTGGATAAAACCACACATTCCCCATGGTCTCCACTTATCTTTTGATTAGAGGATGAAGCTTGGACATAGGGATACTAGTCATTTCCTAAAAAATGACTATAAATATACCATCACATATGAATTTCATGTGATTCTTGTATTTGAATATATGTAATTTGGAGTAATTATGGGAAATGGTAGTTATACAATTAGGGGACAAATTTTGGATACTAGGGAAATTAATAGAGGCTAGGAGTGAATCCAAGAGGTAAAACATCATAAATAATTTCTTGGAGGTCTTTCCCTTGATGGTTGTAAATTTTTCAGCCAAGAAAAAACTTATTAAGTCTCCAAATTGAGGGGTTAAGTTCTACTCTAGCATGTAATGGACATAATATACATGGACCTTACTCAAATAAATTATAAAAAAGACACCAAAGGATCTATTCCATAAATTCATAGCTAGCCTAACACCCTCCATAAATTAGGCAATAGTAATCTCACCATTAGGGGTCCTAAAAACATGGGAACCTTGGATTAACCAAGGTGACAGGACTCAATCAAGGGTTTGGGAATTTGTCCATTGTCTCAAGGAAGGGAGATCAACATGAAGAAAAGGGAGATTATAGTAAGCCTCAAAGGCCATGGGAGATATAAATGCAAATTTATTGATACTTCATGAATAATCCATTCTCCATCTATTTTGAAATAAACAAAATAAGAACAAGAAGGTTGATGCAATGCATTATCTCTAGTTTAGCAGCCACATGGTGAAGGCCTACCATTTGAATTGATACTAGGTATTTATATCTTTGGTGAACCATAGCATTCCTCTTTTCTCCTTAGGAAATTGGTTGTAACTAATCTATAAATAAGAATAATTTGAACCAATTTCTAATTTTGTGCACATTCAAGGCTATTAAATCTAACTATGTGGCTCTATAGACACTTCCTTCTCCATCTAAACTTAGATAAAGCTTCACTTCAATTTTCATCTATTGCCTACCTATCGCCATTGATAACATTGAATTGTAGTTGATGAAAACAAAGATTTCACTAAGGAACTTTCTATGAATTCAAGTTTCACATACTTTGATTGCTATGTGATCAATTGAACTGATTTAAGTCCTTATTTATAGAGGGTTTAGGGTTTTTATCTTTAATTTTGAAAATATCCAACTCTTGATTTCATATGTGCCTCAAATTTGATGGGAATTTATTATCATGTCTTCTACATTATCAATCATAAGATATATTTTATTTTGATCTTCCACACCTACATGGAGCTTATGTGTTATGGTTCCATACATTTTATGGCAAATTTCATAAATGGTAGTTGAAGGCTAGCTGTTAGCTTTCAAAAGTCCTCTTTACTTTGCTTTGAAAAACTGAATCTAGGTCATTGCATTTTATTGATCTCTTTATTTTTAAGCTCACTAATTATGCTATGTGTCAATATCATGAGGCCTTTGAAAAGTACTCAACTTCATCACACCATTGGATAAAATCTAGTGAGCAAGCGATCACTGTTGGATCTTAGTTAGGGGCAGATCATTAACCATATACCTTTTTAAAAGGATTTAGGCTCGACACACCATTTGATCAAATCCAGTGAACAATTTATCACCATTGGATCCTACAAGGTTCTTACCTTTTAATAAATTCCATGATTATATGAATTTTAGGCTTAAAAACATCATTTAGAATTTTATGTTTAAAAACACAAAATGACTTAGGCTAAAAATTTTATGTACTAGGTTTGTCTTCGTAAAAAGCTATGATTTTTTTAAATTGTTTTTAATAAATTCCCCCTTTTAATAGGCTTTAAAATTTGTCTAAGTTAAATTTTATGGGTTGAATCACGTCAAATACATCTTCTTAGACGTCAAATGATGGGAATGAACTTGTCAAATTTAAGACCATGGAGTTCCCAAGGCTTTAAGGATTATCTAGGTTAAATTTGATAGGTTTGATCATGTTAAATACATCATCATAGATTTAAAATAATGGGAGTTAACCTATCAAATTTAAGACAATGGAATTTATTGATCTAATAACTAAATTCTATGTGCAAAGTTCTCAAGAGATCCTAAGGCTTCAGGGATTGTCTAGATTTAATTTGATGGGTTCAATTACATCGAATACATCCTCATAGACATCAAATCACTAGAGTGAACCTATAAAATTTAAGATAATGGAATTTATTGATCTAATAACTAAATGCCATGTGAAAATATCTCATGAGCTCCTAAGGCTTCAGGGATTGTCTAGGTTAAATTTGATGGGTTTGGTCACATCAAATATGTCCTCATAGACATAAAATGATGAGAGTGAATCTATCAAATTAAAGATAATTAAATTTATTGATCTAATAATAGAATTACAAATGTAAAGCTCTTAAGAGTTCCTAAAGCTTTAGCTTTAATTCATACCATTAGATTTAAAACCTCAGATCAAGTGATCACTATTGGATCCTTATTATGGCCCAAATCATTAACTATATGCCTTTCTAAAAGACTTAGAACTCGATGAATTATTGGATTAAATATAGAAAACAAGTGTAAATTTTTAGATATATAAAATCACATGAATTTTAAGATAAAACTTCATCATACATAAAATATCCCACTATATTTTCCCATGAATGTTTAAATTTAGACCCCCAAGGTTTACTGTTTGGGATTCCTGACATCTTCCATAGAACCTACAATTAATCACCTTAAAGATGATTATTTACAAACATTAAAAACATGATCATAATTAGATACACCAAAGCTCGTATTTTTTAAATATTGACTTGCTTTTAAAATTCAAGATCAAACAATCTTTCACACTTATTCTAGAATACAGATGTTTTGTAAATAATCATAGGGGTCCCCTTTTCAAAAAAAATAAAGATGGGGGGTAGTTGGTCTCAACACACTACTACCTCAACCAGGGATCATAAACATACATAAAGTTGAATAGGTAGAGCTAGTAATTAGTGGTGAGGAAGACCCATAATATCTTCAATTATACCCTTTTTGCCTTTTTTATTCTTTACATCCTACCAAATCCCTTATGAAGGGTCTACAAGGACCATCTACATGTCTGATATTTGAAGTTTTAGATGTGCGTCTAAAAGCATTAGTTCTGAGGTTGAAGGAATTACCAACTCTTTATTTGAATCTAAGTGTTTTGATTCATGTCCTCACTTCATTCCCCTTTTTGGGCTCTTCATTTTAGTATGTTGATCTTTGGATTTTAATTGCTCATTAGGCAAGGATTCAATAATATAATGATTAATATCTCTATATTTGTGCTCCCACAATTCTATAGTTTGCTAAAATTTTTCATCCCAATCAATGTTTGTAGGGAAAAACTCTTGGTCTATAGAAACCCATCTACTAGAGTTTATTCTCATTCCCTTTTTCCTATTAGATTATGGATGGGACTGGGGATAAGTATCCTGAAGATGACTAGGAATTTTAAAATTACAACATTTAAAAGTAGTATTCTTAAAATACATTACTTGTGTGTGTAGTGTTTGTCCATATTTTAGGATAATTTTATTTGAAAGTCCTTTGATGAGATAAAACTCCACACATATGCATGCATATGTGCATAAACCTGTAGTAATTTTCTCTTTGTCATTTTTAATGAAAATTACGAGAGCATCTCCTATCTTTTTTTATCATATAAGAAGTGTAGTGGAAAATTTAGGAGTTGAACCCATACTGACATCTTGGTAACTGATTAGGTATTTAGGTCAAATTTTTGAAACCAATGAGTAATTTACAAACCCACATTATGATAAAACTAGGGACCTTCTAAAAGACTTCACTGATAATCTTCATGATCATAAAAGTGGACAATGAAAACATCTTTTTAGTAGAGGGATATCTCACAATGTTTTATCCATGTATCATATACCCAATGGTCTAATGTTGAGGTTGTGGTCCATATGCCTTTAAATATACAACTAAAAGTATCATTTTATAGTGTGACATGGTATTGCATCACATCTTCACTTGTGATCTTGACCAAAGGTACCTCATCCACTTTCTCTATAATATATGAATTAGAGGGGATATCATCTTATTTTCACTAGACTTAGATGCAAATTTTTTTACCACTTCTTTATAATTCATAGGTTTGGAAGAATATGGTTGTCCAAAACTAGTAACACCACCCCTCAATCTAGGAACTAAAAAGATGGATGAAACCTTCCCTATGTTATATGTAGACAAAGGAAAACGATCTAGTAGTTGATTTCCCTATTATACCAAACAAAGAAAATTCGTTATGATCCCAAGGGAGAGTTAAATAGTCTCCTTTAGTCCCACCACTGTTTATATAATTGAAACCTATATGGATATATTTATTATAAAAAGGGATACAATCATGACTTGATGCCTTGTTTCTTTGAACATTATGTTGTTGACATCAGTATTATAAGAAAAAATTATTTACAGACATTTCATCAAATGGTTTATTGTCATCCACTAGGCAATGTTTTTTTTAATGTATGTGTTAATCTATTTTAATCTCTTTTACAATCCTATTCTATTTGTTGTCAAATATTTTAAAACTTGATAAAGAATTAAGTGACTATTTAATTCTATAGTATCCCCAATTTATACCATATTCTATCTTTATTATGGAAAATACTCTATTTTTTAGCCTATAATCCTCTCATGCATTTTTTGAAACATGTATCTTGCATCCTCCTATAGTAACCTAGAGTAGACCATAGGGTTGAAGGGCTTGACAAGCGTGTCTAATAGGCTAGAAGAGGCATTTAGATATCCATCTAATATATCGATGTAGCAATAAGGGAAGGTAGAACCAACAATAGTGTAGAGCGGATCCTCCCATGTCATGGGTTTAATGCTAAAAAATCCTAAGTGTGAGTCTAACTAAGTGATCAAGAGAAAGGGATAAGCATTCGATAGGGTGTTTAGCCCCATAAAATTGAAATGTGTCGACAGGTGGTCCAATAAGCCCATAGAGGAGGGCAACAACAAACTGGTTGATGGATAGGGTCCACATTTTCACCCACACAATCTACACCACATCTCCACATTGGTAGCTTTAGTATATCCCATAGAACCTGACATTGACCCAGGATCTACTGTATCATATATCCACCTCATAGTGACATGCTACTAGGGAATAAAGGATTGGGTTGTCAATAGAAACCATTATTTTTGGGAGTGTCATTATATATATATATATATATGTATATATATATATATATATATATATGTATATATATATGTATATATATGTATATATATATGTATATATATATATGTATATATATATGTATGTATATATATATATGTATGTATATATATCTATATATGCATATATATCTGTTCATACACACACACATAAATACATACATACATATATACATACAAATGTGTT
>JARHVA010001412.1:2017500-2165000 GCA_037957365.1 Torreya grandis
CCATTACTTCCAAAAACTAATAACACCTAAAATAATTTTCCTATAACTCATCTTCTATACCTAAAAGAATGTGTATTATCTTTGCTTTCTCCTTTAGTTGTTCCACCTTAGCCTCTAGTGTCTAAAATAAAAAATCAAGCTCTTGACAAGCCAATTATATGCTTTCATTGATAAAAACTATTGCATCCTTGTGTGCCTATGCAAGGTCTAAAAGATTTTCAACATATGAAGACTACCCTAGCTACCTATTTTACCTCTTTGTGAGGGAGAATACTTATTTTCTTTCCTCAAGGATGATTTTAGTTCCTTTTTCATCCTTTAGCTTCTTCTTCCTCACTCTTTTATTGCTACAAGATGGGGGATCAAATAGAGTGAAAACTAAGGGAAGCTATGTGATTTTGAAGCTTGAGATATTAAAAGCCTTGCTTTTTAAGTAGAATGCCCATGGAGGAATGTCTAATTGAGTTTCATCATAGGTTGTGATAACAACCTCTTCCTCAGCTTCTTCTTGAACTTTATGTTTCTTTTGGGGCCAAACAAGGATGTCAGTTAGGGAAAGCCATATAATTTTTGACCAATCCACTCCTCCAAATTGAGGGAGTGGGTGGATCATGATCACTTGGGGCTTGGCCTTCCTTCCCATACCAATACTTGCCACTATGGTGTTTTATATGGAAGTGGTGGATGGAATTAGAAGGTAAATTTGGGTGGAATGGACATGAATTTATGGAGTTGATAAATTATTCTTCACCTTCTTGGTCACCTTCTTCTGTTTAAGGGCTCTAGTAGTAGAAGTGTTAGTAGGAACATATGAGGTAGGTAAGGGGAGTGTGATGGAAGTGGAAATAGAGGGATTAATGGTAGTGTTGGTAATGGAGGGGTAAATGGAGGTGGAAGTAGTAACTTCCACCTAGGGTGATCTTGGCTTAGAAGAAATTGAAACTTGTCCAAAGATTGGTACAAAAGATAAAGGAAAACTTAGAAGAGGTTGGGTACCTAGATAACTTGGTATTATGGATCCTACTTGAAGTCTCGTAACCTTATCTTCTTCCATCTCTACTTCTTCATCAGATTCATCCTCAATGTGTTTGATTATCACCACCTTTTTTTCTTGAGATACAACATGCAAACTTTTTACTAGTTCCACTGTAAGACTTCTTATAGGAGTCCTAAGCTTCCTCTTATAAACTAGAGGGGTATTTAATTATGTGGGGGAGTCTTGGGGTGTCAATGTCATTAATTCTAATGTTACTATCCAAAAATATGTATAAATTTATACTTGGGTCATATAATTAGATACTTTAATGGTGTTCATAACTTGATGTTCTTATGTTCTTCCTTCATCAAAATCTAGGCTGATATGATCCCCTACTCGTGCTACCCCACTAGAACTAAGCTTAGCTAGCCTGAGATCTTTCTTAATAATCCTAAGTTTTAATGGGAGGGATTGAGATTAAATACCTACCTATTCATTATATTTCTCCTCAAACTATCATCTCTAAAAATCAGAGTGCTCTCATCCCTTGTAAAGAGCCTTCATACTACACAAATCTCTATCAATGATTAAGGGGTCATCCTGGATCATCTACAAATGATCCTCCTTCAATCCAATGATATTAGATCTCTCTAAAACATCCTCATTATAATTTACATTAATAAATATAAAATAATATGGATATGGGACATGGATGTAGGGATGTTAAATCCCTGTATGTGCTTTTGAACCTACCCATGAGGATCCCAATCTCTATGTGTAAGCATGGTGAATGGACAAATTTTACATTTGCCACCAACTTCTATAAAATGCTTCCTCATTGTATAAACCATTATTCCAATTATTACATGGTGGGAAAATAATAATTTTTTATTTTATTTAAATAATTCCAACTTGATACTCCACCATAGTTGTAAATAAATCTCTTGTTTTGTCAACGTGTTTTAGACGTACTTGGGAAGACACAAGGATTAACCTTATTCCCCCAAATCATGATTACTATGAAGTTTAGGTAGAGTAAATAATCCCCTTTTCCATCTAAGTTATTTATGATATTAGGCATTATTCTAGGCATAGGTGAGCAATGAATATCCTACCATACCTATGAATAGACATCCTTTGTTATCCTGACCATGTTTTTGGTGTATGCATATATGTGCATAAATTGGTAATGGTCAAAAATTTTGTTCTATTAACTATCCTTGGTTAGAGTCCATAATTCCCAAAGCTCTCTATAACAAGTGCCCATGACTACATCTATAAAATAAGACATCATGTAGAAATTTCCTGAAGGCTTGGAATGCCTATCCTTATGGATTATTTCACCTAGGGCATATGCAACACAATAGGTGAGAATCATATACAATAATGGCACCTAGTCTAAATTGAAAAAATAAATACATGACATACCATACAATAAATTAATGAGAACTTTTGACGTAGAATATTGCACCCTTGGCATGAGGCCGAGCTCCTACCTTCTTCACGCAATAATGGAAACTCCCCTCTCACCTATGGGACCAGCGAAGCTAGAGGGGAGAGTCTCTAGATAAGGGCTAGCTCCCTCTGATGTATCATTTAGGCCCTAGTTTCTCCTACTACTAACAACTAAAATGAAAAGGGGGGGATGAAAAGGGAGAGAGAGATACTAAAAGTAGAACCTAAGCCTAAAAAATTAAAAGGTGATACACCAGAAAAGTGTGATCCACTTAGGCCCAAAAATACACTTTCCATAGAGAAATATCTCCCATACACTTCATCTAACATGAAAAAAACTTCTACATCAGTGGGTTAGGTGTCTGTGGAGATACAAGGAGGAAATAACTTCTAGAGGCATTTTGAGACACACTGCAGTAGCCTATCCACTTCACCTATACTCCTCTAGGGACACTTCTAATAGACCTGTAAAAGGAAAATCAAAAATGCACTAAACATGTTGAAATCATTCTATAAAATCATTAAGAAAATGACTTAACATAGAGTCAAATGCATAGACACATACTAAAGATGCAATACCTAGAATGGAGGTAAAAATGATGTATTTTGATTCAAGGTAAATTTCTGGCAGCTCTGCCTTACAAGCCCTGAGAGATTTTTGAGCAGATTTTTGCCTTAAGGCTAACAATCAATCCCTTCTCAAAAGAGAAGTTTACAATATATAGAAAGTGGAAGAGAGACCTGGTGTTTATTGGAAAAGATTTTGGTGATATTTTTTGCAAGTGGCCCATGTGCATTTTGAACCTTGGGAAGAGGAAAGCCACTGTTACTAATGTCATTCTTCTAAAAGAGGCCTACTAGAACCATGCTATACAATCACCAAAACTAACTTTGGTGTTCAAGAATTAATGTAAATACATGGTTACACCTCTTTCCTATAAATAGACTATAGTTTGTCCCCTCTTCAATGCCAACTTCGAGAAAAGTAGGTCACACTGCTCATCTATAATAACTCTCCATCTCTTCACCACTTGAAAGTTTTGTCTTTTCTACTCCTTATCTTCTTCCTACTCTTTCAGCCCTCAGGGGTGATCTTCTGGTGGGTCACTACTTTCCTTGGGCTATTTTCATAGTTTGGCACTCTTTTAATTCAAAAGCAAATGGCTATTTTATTGTGTTAAATTTGACGCTCACGCGATCGTCACCTAACAACTACTTCACTTGCTTAAATTTGACAGCTTTTAGGACGTCACCATCCTCAGAAAAATTCATCAAGTCTTTTGTTTTAGGCTTTTTCCCCATGGCTTTTCTATTTTAGGCCTTTTCCCATAGACAAAAAGTCTATGGCAATTGGCCACTTTGACTCTTTTCCAGGCTCTTTGACTTTTTATGCACCTTCAGGCCATTTGAAAATCCTTAACCCAAATTCCTTTAGACCTTTTAAAGCTCTCTCTTCCCTCTGCAAGGGCTTCTAGACCTTGAGCTGCCCTCCACAAGGGCATTTGAACCCATCACTACCCTTTAACTATAGGACACACCCTTGAACCAAGCTATTGAACCAAACTTGGTTTAACGGTTTAATTGGTTCAAGACTGTGCATCGAGCCCATTAAACCAAATTGTTGAACCGGTTCAACAATTCAACACTGCACACTGATGCCAAGTGAACCAAGCCTTTGAACTTGCTGATGAACCAAATGATTAAACCAATTCATTGAACTAGTTTAATGATTCAATGAAGCGCACCGAGCCCATTGAACTTTGGCATTGAACCATCTGATTGAACTGGAAGATGCTTTGAACTGATGCTGTTGATCTTAAACATTGAACTAATCCATTGAACCAAAGTGATTTAACTAAAGCATTGAACAAACATGTTGAACCAATTGAATTAAACTAAGTGATGAACCCTACATTTGAACTAAGCCTGTTTGAACCGTATGATTGAACTAATGGTTGAACTAGTGCATTGAAATTTGATCACTAAACCAAGGCCTTGAACTTTGTTGATGAACTTGTCATTAAAATAGTTCAATGAACTAAGGCTGATTGAACCAAGGCATTAAACTAGGTTATGAACCAAACAATTAAACCAGGCATTGAACCAAAGCATTAAACTGGTTTAATGGTTCAACCATGACAACTTTTCTTGATTTTCTTTAGAGAAGAGCCTGAAGAAGCCTTGTAAAACCCAGAACTCTCTAAACTGATCCTTCATGTGCCAAAGACTAACCTACAGAGTCTGTAGGAATCTAAAACCTACAAAGTCCATAGATTTAGACCTATAGAGTCCATAGATTTAGACTTGTAGAGTCTGTAGAAATTTTTCAGAGTCCATAGAAATGAACAGATTCATGAAAAATCAGAAAATGAAATGGCCTAGAATAGAAGGGATAGAAGGGGACCGATTTTTGGCCTGTTGGGCAAAAAATGGTCAACAAATTGGTGACTCCTAAGGGAAGAATGCCTATTATGCTTAAAGACCAGTTGCCTTATAGTCCATTGGGCACAGAGTCAGATGTAGCTATGAAGAAAGGTTAGCAACAGCCGTAAAGATCCAAGAATCAAACATGAAGCTTCTAACCCCACACACAAAGGGTAACACACAAGGCTAAAAACACTACCTGTGCAAACTGCACTTAGGGA
The DNA here is from genome assembly GCA_037957365.1 of Torreya grandis. Taxonomy (NCBI): domain Eukaryota; kingdom Viridiplantae; phylum Streptophyta; class Pinopsida; order Cupressales; family Taxaceae; genus Torreya; species Torreya grandis. Next base: position 2,022,577 of record JARHVA010001412.1, read on the forward strand.
AAATAGGAAAGAAATTGAAAGAAAACTACTATATATAGATAACCAAGAATATTTGCCTCCCTCTTAGATCAAAGGGAAAATTTCTTAAGTCCCCTTCTTGGCAAGAAGACTTATGGTGCTAGGCAAGTAGCTGAATGAAAAGTAGATTTGGTGACCTACTCCTCTTTCCTGTCACCTAGATTGGCTCGCATCTGAGTGGATCAGATTCAAACATGATTCCAACATATGTGTACTTTGATTATTCCTAGAATCTTGTTGAATGTTGGTCCTTCATACTGGTGCTCTTCACCAAGAAATCAGTGGCTACTGGCTTATCACTGTTAGCCCTTTGACATGTATAGCTCCTTTGCAGTGCATCACAATTCAACCTATTTCCTTCTTGTCAAGAATCTAGAACATAAAGCTCTGATACCACTCTATCAATATTAGGAGCACAATTGATTATCTTGTATAAGCAACTAAACATTGAATTTAACCAAAAGTAACAAGTAACTAGAAATCAGAAACAACACAGAATTTGAGAGACAATACAATCTTGTATTCAACTCATCTAAAAAGAAAATACAATCAAGAAGATGCCATACTCTTCTCACACCTCTGAGGCTTCGCACACCTCTAGGGCTTTGAGTAATTCTTGATCAAGAGTTCTCTCTCTCAATTACGGTCACAATAATCAACTAAAACATAGAGTTGTTCACCTCCACTAGTCAGTAACAATACTGCTAGTACATAAGTACTCAAAGTAATTCAAATAGATCTCCCATGAACTTGTAACAACCTACAAATCAAATGATCTTACTTACGATGTAGATCTAACATGATCTTGCACAACCTACAGATCACCCTGGTTTTGCACAACTGCAAACCTAGATCTTACAATCAAAAGGATCTCTTCCTTGTCCTTAATTACAATACAACCCCATGAGTCTATTATATAGATCCCATGCAAACAATAATTAGACACCTAATTACAATAATTAGACACACAACTCAAGACTAAAATTAGTCTTTACATGTAAACAAACCATTCAACAAACTAACTATTCATCAACAACCAGTTCTGAAATGCACAGGTGACCGACGTCAGTCCTTGTCTATCTGGAGATGACCAACATCAGCTAAATCCTAACTGATATCAGTTGCTCTTATAACTAGATATGATCGACGTTGGTTGTGTTGCTGATGTCAGTTTTTGTAACACTAAGCAACCTCCTCCATTTGCATATGTGAAGCTTTTAGCTCCATAACATAATAATCTCCCACTTGGAGATAAATAGCTGCATCTATACCTGTACCTATACAACATCTAATTTGTTTCCTAGCTTGTATCCCTCTTCAAGCTCAATCTTGAAGACCAAACACCACACAACCTATGGTGCAACGCCTGTCATCCAAGTCCCCTGCCACATCCGATTCTACATACCCATGTAGAGAAGTGTTTGACCCTGCATCACATGTATACCTGCTGTTAGTCCCTCTCAGATACTAGAGAATCCACTAAACAACTTTCCAGTGCTTCTTTCTTGGATTGACCCCAAACTCACTGATAACACCCACTACTTGGGCAAACTTAGGTCTAGTACATACCATGCACTTAACCTCATTATGTGAATTGGGACACTATTCTGTGAACTGTCCATCCATAGGTGTGCAAACTGGTTCTACATCTCACATCTTGAACCTCACCACTACCTTATTCACAAAATCATCTGGAGACAAAATCAACCTATGACCTTCCATGTCTTTAGACACACTCATGCCAAAGAATCTTGCTGCTCCCAGATTCCTCATGACACACCTCTGAACTAACTTTACCTTTAGCTCAGCAACTCCCTGCATGTGTGACCTTACAACAAGCATACACACCACATCCAGTAATAGGATAATGTAGCTAATATTATCCAACTTGGTAAAGTAAACACAATGGTTAAACCTCCATTGTCCTATAGCTTGCTCAAGATCATATACATTGGCCTTCTATCTCATGTGTCCGTTCTCTCTCTTCTTTGACCTGGGAATCCATTCATCCTTCAGTGCTTTCTCTCCAGATGGCAACTCTACCAAATCACCCATTTGATTCTCATCCAAGGAATCAACATCCTCATTCATGCCATGATCCAATTATTTCTTGGATTCTACCTGCTCTGCTTCTTTAAAACTTCCTAGTTCTTGACCATTAGTGAGCAACAAGTAATCTAAAGAAGAGGAACAATGAATTTGAGGCTTACTTACCCTTTCAATCCTCCTCATGGGTGTTTGAGACTCCTTGATAGCTTGTTGTCTGCCCAAAATCCATTTTGATAGTGACTAACCTTGGTCACCCCCTAGTCTGCATCTGACTGACATCGGTTCCCTATGACTGACCTGACTGCCAATGTTAGTTCCCTGACTGACATCAATCTTAACCTGCCTAACACCACCGACTCTAGTTTGCACATGACTAATGTTGGTACCTACCTATTCGATATTGGTTCTACTTGACTAACATCGATACCTGTGTTTACTTGTGAGTGATGACTTTTTACCTGTGAGCTTACCTTGGATCATACCCTTATCCAAACTACCCTGCTTAGAATTATTCAGCCCTTGTGACTGATCTCTATCCATCATCTTCTCCTTGAACACCAAGGCTTTCTTTTTCTTGTCAAAATCATCAAATTTCATCTTTATTCCATAGACCTAATCCTTTCTTGTAGCATGTGTATCAAGAAACATCACTTTCTTCTATTGATTACAAAAATCTCGATCTATGCTTTTTGGATCTAAACTCTTACCCTTTAACTCAAGAACATGCATCCCCTTCTTATTCATGTGACCAAGCCTATGAAGCCACATCTTGAAATCTATAGCTGAAGTAGATAAACCAGAAGGAGAATTAGTAATACAAGTAGATAGATAAAGAGTACCTACTTTCTTACCTCTTGCTAAAACAAGTGCACCCTTAGAAACTTTCCAAGATTCTGTTGTGAGATTTACTATGCATCCCTCATCACCCAACTTTCCAACAAAAATCAAGTTCCAATTTAAGACTGGGACATGCATGACCTCCTTCAACACCCATGTGTTGCTGGTATACAATTTCAGCTGCACTTTCCCTTTGCCAACCATTTGACAAGGCTTACCATCCCCTAAATAAATCTCTCCAAAGTCCCCTTGGACATAATCATGAAAAGATGCTCTATTTGGGGTTGCATGGAAAGAGGCACCAAAATATAACACCCAAGATTCCACTTTATCCAAGGAACATATAAGAGCATCTTGTGCAACAATATCTGCAACATCTGCATCTTCATTTCCTTCATGTTGATCTTCAACTGACCTGCAATCTTTCTTTATGTGCCCTGCCTTTCCACAATTTCAGTAGATTACCATACCTAGACTTGGATCTCCTACCTATCTTGGACCTTGATCTCCCTTGCTCGATCTTCTCTCTTTGCCTTCCCCTACTTTCAACACTTAAAGCATTCCCTGATGATTCACCTGTGCTTTTCCTATGGATTTCTTCATTTAAGATTACACTAACAACATCAACTTTCAAAATATTTGAAGCAGACACAGTATTGCTAATTGCCATTACCAAACTATCCCAACTTTTAGGTAATGAGCATAAGATTAAGAGAGCCTTAATTTCATCATCAAAAACAATATTGACTATAACTAACTGGTTTACCAAACCATGGAAATCACTAAGATGACTGTGTACAGATCCACCTTCCAACATTTGCAAATTAAATAATTGCTTCATAAGAAATACCTTATTTGAAGCTGAGGGTTTTTCATATAAATTTGCCAAAGATTCAATTAAATCTACCATTGTCTTAGCCTGTGATAAGCTGGAAATCACAGATGATACCAAGCTCAACCTTATAGATCCCAGAGCCTTCTGATCAAGAACCTTCTATTCTTCATCTTTCATATCCATGGGCTTGCATGCAACCCCACCCAATGGTAAGTACAAATCTTTCTAATATAGATAATCTTCTATCTACATCCTCCATAATTGATAAATCTTACTGTTAAACTTCTCCATTCTTAGCTTACTTTCTTTTGCCATTGTTATACTCCCACTCAATCAGAAACCCCTGAGAGTGACCTATAATCAAACACAAACCTGCTCCTACAACCCTAGCTATGATACCACTTTGTCAAGAATCTAGAACATAAAGCTCAGATACCACTCTGCCAGGATTAGGAGCACAATTGATTATCTTGTATAAGCAACTAAACATAGAATTTAACTAAAAGTAACAAGTAACTAGAAATCAAAAACAACACAGAATTTGAGAGACAATACAATCTTGTATTCAACTCATCCAGAAAGAAAATACAATCAAGAAGATGCCACACTCTTCTCACACCTCTGAGGCTTCCCACACCTCTAGGGCTCCTAGTAATTCTTGATCAAGAGTTCTCTCTCTCAATTATGGTCACATCAATCAACTCAAACACAGAGTTGTTCACCTCCACTAGTCAGTAACAATACTGCCAATACACAAGTACTCAAAGTACTTCAATTAGATCTCCCATGAACTTGCAACAACCAACAAATCAAATGATCTTACTTACCATGTAGATCTAACATGATCTTGCACAACCTGCAGATCAACCTAGTTTTGCACAATTGCAAACCTAGATCTTATAATTAGAAGGATCTCTTCCTTGTCCTTAATTATAATATAGCCCCATGAGTCTATTATATAGATCCCATGTAAACAATAGTTAGACACATAATTACAATAATTAGACATGCAGCTAAAGACTAAAATTAGTCTTTACATGTAAACAACCCATTCAACAAACTAACTGTTCATCAACAACCAATTTTGGAATGCACAAGTGACCGACACGGTCCCTATCTATCTAGAGATGACCGACATCGGCCAACTCTTGATCGATGTCAGTTGCTCCTGTAACCAGATATGACTGATGTTGGTTGCACTGTCGATGTTGGTTTTTGTAACACTGAGTAACCTCCTCCATTTGCATTTGTGAAGCTTTTAGCTCCATAACCTAACACTTCTACTTCATTGCAGACTCTGTTAGACTCATCCTCTATTTCCTCTTGGCCTTCTTGAAGAAGGGTGACTGTGGTGATGTCTAAAATGGAATCATAAACTGATTGCTCATCCCATAGAACATCACCTCTTTATTCAAAGCTTCCTTCTTCAAGGCTTTCCTCAAGGGAGACTAGCCTCTCCTTTTCCTCCTCAAAGGTCTAGATCTCTAGATCTTCAAAGATATTCTCCTTATCCTCCTCTAAGATCTAGATTTATATACCTTCAAATATATTCTCCTAAAGAACTACAGACTAAATCTTCTGCTCCTCACTCACCTCCTACAGAATAGGTTCCTCCTTGAGAAGGTGTGAAGTAGAAAAAACATGTGGAAGAGGAGGCAGTCCTTGAGCTAGAATTGAATGATTCTCCTCCTTCCACTTGTTTAGCACTTCATCTATATCAAGTGTGGATTGATATCTCTCTTGGAGGTGTGTGGACAAGTTGGGTTCAAACAAGTCCATCACATGTTGGCTGAGGAATCTCATTTGGGACTCCAACTCTACAATTCTCATATCTATATTTTCTTAAAGGAGCCTTTCTTTGAGATCACCAACATCATCCTCTTCAAGGCTCTGGGCTGGTTCCTGGCATTCCTTCCTCGAACTTGGGATCTGCACATCATGCTAAAAGACTTGGGGAAGTTGAGGGATGCTAAGAAGAGACTATTGATGCACCAGAAGAGTCTCTAGAAGAGGGATGTGTTGGCTCATGGTACTCCCCCCAATGGAAGATTCATAATATAAGGAATTGAGAAGATTGATCTCCATGGGGGGTTGCTTTGATGCCCTTTGATGTTGGAAAGCCAGGTGCATGGGATTGAGAGTAGATGCATCAGATGAGATGGAGTGAGTGAGTGCTATTTGATAGAAAAGATTTGGTGTAAAAGAGGGGGATTTCTTCAGAATAAGAAGGGGCACACAAGGCTGAATCTTCCTCCATGGATTGCAAGGCCTATGTTTGCCTAAACAAACACTCCTCTTTATACATCAGCCCCTGCTGATATTTATACTGCTCCTCTAGTCTATCAAACTCCATCATTTGCTTCTCAAATTCCAAGGCCATTTCCCTTATCATTATAGGGCAATTAGGAGAGTTGCTTGAGGTGATGCCATAAAAGGATTGAGCTTGATCAAAATTATAGGAAGGAAAACAAGGTCCATGATTTTGTGTGTAGGGATTGTACATACAAAAGTGGTTTCTTAATGGCACCAAGGCTACTTAACTAGCTGATTCAACTCAAAGTCACCATTGGTGTTGATGCAAAAGCCTCCAAAGGCTGGTCAGTTGAAGAACACACCAAAAATTATTTAACTCTTTAGACACAACTTGTCCTAGTTGGTCCCATCGAGTGTGCCAAAAACTGTTGATGCAGAAGATTTCACCCTTGGCAGGAGGTCGAGCTCCTACCTTCTTCATGAAACAATGGAAACTCCCCTCTCACCTATGGGACTGGTGAAGATGGAGGGGAGAGTCTCTAGATAAGGGATAGCTCCCTCTTATGTATCATTTAGGCCCTAGTTTCTCCTACTGCTAAAAAACAAAATGTAAAAGGGGGGGATGAAAAGGGATAGAGAGATACTAAAAGTAGAACCTAAGCCTAAAAAATTAAAAGGTGATACACCAAAAAAGTGTGATCCACTCAGGCTCAAACATACACATTCCACTAAGAACCAGCTCCCATACACTTCATCTGACATGAGAAAACCTTCTGCATCAGTGGGTCAAGGGTATGTGGAGATACAAGGAGGAAATAACTACTAGAGGCATTATGAGACACACTGTAGTAACCTATCTACTTCACCTATAATCCTCTAGGGACACTTCTGACAGACCTATAAAAGGAAACTCATAAATGCACTAGACATGCTAAAATCATTCTATAAAAGCATTAAGAAAATGACTTAACATAGAGTCAAATGCATAGACACATACTAAAGATGCAAAACTCAGAATCGAGGTAAAAATGTTGTATTTCAATTCAAGGTAAATTTTTGGTAGCTCTGCCTTACAAGCCCTAAGAGATTTTTAGGTAGAGTTTTGCCTTAAGGTTGAGAGTCGATCCATTGTCAAAAGAGAAGTTTACAATATATAGAAAGAGGAAGAGAGACTTGGCACTTCCTAGGAAAGATTTTAGTGCTCTTTTTTGCAAAGTGGCCCATGTGCATTTTGAACATTAAGAAGAGGAAAGCCACTATTACTGATGTCATTCTTCTAGAAGAGGCCTGCTAGAACCATGTTGTACAATCACCAAAACTGACTTTGGCATTCAAGCATTAATGTAAAGGCATGGCCATGCCTGTTTCTTACAAACAGACTATAGTTTTTCCCCTCATCAATGCCAACTTGGAGAAAAGCAGGTCACACCTCTCATCTGCAATAACTCTCCATCTCTTCGCCACTTGAATGTTTTGTTTTTTCTACTCCTTGTCTTCTTCCTACTCTTCTAGCCCTTAGGGGTGATATTTTAGGGGGTCACTAATTTCCTTGGGCTCTTTTCATGGTTTGGTGCTCTTTTAATTCAAAAGCAAATGTCTATTTTACTATGTTAAATTTGATGCTCATGCGACTATCACCTAATGGCTAGTTTGCTTGCTTAAATTTAATGGCTTTTGGGACATCACTATCCTCGACAAAAGTCATCAGGTCTTTTGTTTTAGGCTTTTTCCCCATGGGTTTTTTATTTTGGGCCTTTTTCTACAGATAAAAAATCTATGAGAATTGGCTACTTTGACTCTTATGTGGGCTCTTTGACTTTTTCTGCACCTTCGAGTCCATTGAAAATTCTTTCCCTGAATTCCTTTGGGCCTTTTGAAGCTCTCTCTACCCTCTACAATGGCTTCTAGTCCTTGAGCTACCCTCTTCAAGGGAATTTAAAACCATTGTTTCCCTTTAGCTATATGACATACCCTTGAACCAAGTCGTTGAACCAATATTGGTTCAACAGTTCAATTGGTTCAAGACTACGCACCAAGCTTGTTGAACCAACTCGTTAAACCAATTCATTGAATAGGTTCAATGGTTTAATGCTACTCACCAATTCCAAGTGAATCAATCCTTTGAACTTGCCAATGAACCAAAAGATTGAACCAATTTTCTGAATTGGTTCAATTATTCAACAAAGCACACTAAGCCTATTAAACTTTGGCATTGAACCATCCAATTAAACTAGAAGCCAGTTTGAACTGATGTCACTGATCTTAAACATTAAACTAAGCCATTAAACCAAAGTGATTAAACTAAAGCGTTGAACCAATGTGTTGAACCAACTAAATTGAATCAAGTGATGAACCTTGTATTTGAACTAAGCCTGATTGAACTGTATGATTGAACCAATGGTTAAACTAGCGTGTTGAACTTTGACTACTAAACCAAGGCCTTAAAATTTGTTAATGAACTTGTCATTGAACAAGTTTAATGAGCTAAGGTCGATTGAACCAAGGCATTGAACTAGGTGATGAACCAAGCGATTGAACTAGGCGTTGAACCAAAGCATTGAACTGGTTCAATGGTTCAACCATGCCAACTTTTCTTGATTTTCTTTAGACAAGAGCCTGAAGAAGCCTTGTAAAACCCAAAACTCTCTAAACTGATCCTTTATGCACCAAAGACTAACCTGTAGATTCTGTAGAAATCCAAAACCTATAGAGTCCATAGATTTATACTTGTAGAGTCTGTAGAAATTTTGCAAAGTCCATAGAAATGAATAGATTAATGCAAAATCAGAAAATGAAATGGCCTAGAACAATAGGGATGGAAGGGGACCAATTTTTAGCCTGTTGGGAAAAAAATGGTCAACAAGAACCATGCTAATGTGAATCCCCATTCTAAATTTGTTGATCAAAATTACTCCTTTTGGATTATTCCCCTTCCATGGGATGGTCTAGTCTAGGAGTAGCCATGCAAATAGTGCCTTCTCAATTGAACTATCTTTGCTAAACTATAGCACTATGTGTTTTTAAAATTAAGCATTGAGTATGCTTAAATATAAATACCTTTAGATTTTGGCTCTTGATATGTATGTAACCACTGTATTATTTCTTGAATGATGCAAGAAAACATCTTGAGATATCTTTCCTAAGAAAAAAACTACCATAAAATGTCAGTACATCGAATTACTTATAGATTGGTGGTAAAAAAGTGTAATCATTAACATTTGAAAGCTATTAGTTCCTTGATGAATAGTCTACCCACAAGTGTCATATCATCCTCTAGTGAAAATACATCCACAAAGTCAACTACATCCCATATGTCTAAATAGTGATGGTACATCTGTCCAAATATGATAACATCAAAGACTATATTTGTGAACTTCATGGAGTCCTTAATTGAATATAGGGATGGAAAATTTATATCTCAAAACAACCTATATGAAGATTCCATTGATGCATATATATGCTTTCTATTGTTGATAGTATTCTTCTATGTGTTATGCATGTTGTGTAAACAATTCAGCTCTAGCTTAGTCATTATTTAACTCATAGTATTCTTGAGATAGTATCTAGGGCTCCTTGTCACTATAAAAATGAAGGATACTTTGAATGCAAGTTATTTTGAAAGTAATGATGGCTTCAATAGTTGTGAATCACCTATATAATATTTTGCATTGAATAGTAGTTCATGTAACATAAATGTACAATGTTCACTTTGCTTTTATTCCCTATAATTCAAAATTTGTTAGTTCATGTTTTCAAGGGTATTTTAATAGACTTATGGGAAGTATTCTCACTTTTGTTTTGGCTAAGTATGGAGAGGCTAGTAGTACTCTTGGTAATAGGGTGATAGGGTGTATATTGAAAAAAGTACTTTGGAAAAATGTTTTCTAATTAATTCCTTCAAGGGAAATGTTTCAGACAAAATTTCTACAATAATTTCCCTGAAGGGTTATTTCATCGATCAAAAGTTTTGAGATAGTTATCTCAAACAATCAATTTCAAAATGATGAAGGGTATTTCTCAAATGGGAAACAATCTAAAGGGTCCACTTCATAGGGCATTTTTTCCATGATAAAAGTCCTAAAAGATCTACTTCATAAAGGCCAAAGGGCACTTTTAATTTCTTGATAGGCACTTTCATACGAACATGTGTCATTTCAAAAGTCTCGAAGGGCTGTTACACAAAGTTTGAAGGGTATATGCCTTAGGTCAAAAGGGTCTAATTCATTGGAAAATGCCTAAAGGGTCTATTTCATAGGGTATTTTAGGTGGGGAAAGGGCTATGAAAATTATCTTAAAGGGTAAGTAGTCATTTCAAAAAGGGTGGAAGCCTTGAGAAAACAAAATCCTAAAGGGTATGTCCATGACAAAGGTTTCATTACAAAAATGTTGAAGGGAAATTTTTGTAAGGCAAAGAAGCTAGGACAAATATGGCAAAGGGTAGGCTTGGTATGGTAAATGGGTCAAGATAGAGTTTTGAAGGATAAGTCCTATAAGGTAAAGGGTTTGAGATAAAAGTCCTAAAGGGTAAGTGGCCACTTCAAAAATGTTGAAAGTTAATTTCAAAATTATACAAGGGTAGGTTTAGGGAGTCTAAAGGGCATGTGTCCTTTATGGAAATTGATTTAAGACTTTTGTGTTAAATAAAATGTTTAAAACAAAAAATCTAAAGGAATTGGTTTGGGAAAAGGTGTAGGACAAAAATCTTGAAGAGTATGTGAAAGGGCCAAAAATGCAGTTTCAAAATTATCAAAGGAATTCTATCAAGAAAAATGGCCACAACAATAAAGGTTGAAGGATACTTTCACAAAACTTAAAGTGTAGGTTGGCAAGGAGAAAAGGGCACTTCAAAATTTCCTAAAGGACATTTCCAAAATGCCAAGGGGTAGTTTTGAAACAATAAAAAGGGTCCACTTTGTAGAGCATCTGGTCCATGACAAAAGTACCAAAGGATCTACTTCAGTAAGGCCAATGGGTAATCTCAGAAAGGGATGAAAAGGCAATGTTAATTACATTAGGCAAAATGCTCATGGCAAAAAAAATCCCACAAACCAATTCCATTAGAGGAATTATTTTATAAAAAAATGTCCATAACAATTTCTTTGATAAAAATAATTTTGCAAGAATTTTCCACTGACAAAAAGCCTAATAAATATAAATAGGTTAAGTCCCAAAAGAATAAGTCCTAAGAGGAAAGAAAATATAGTCCCAAAAAAATGTAAGTCCTAAAACATAAAACTTGAAGTAACAAACTTGATAGATCAAAGGATTTAGTCTATGAAAACACAATATTAATGCTACCTTGCCAAAGTATAAGAGGCCAAATCATGATATTTCATAGAATTTTCATAAACATATAAAATAAGGTCTCAAAATCAAGACAATAATCTAAAAACTTTGGGTCCCCATTTCCCATGGAAAGAAGAGGAGGTGTTAAGTACAAAAAATAGTGATTTGCAGGGAGAATACTCTTGAGTATTAAAGAACCAAAAAATCTACTTTCTAATCATAAATCAATCATAAAGTATGCCATAGAAGAATACTAAAATAAAAAAAATGAAAGAGACTCCTAAGTTAATTCACACAACATACTTGCTTTCTAATTTCTTGGATCTGTGTGTGTCAAAACATGTAGTTTATTTAACCCATATTGTGATGAATTTTTCAAAGGCTTTGATGGGATTGTAGGGTTCATTCCAATATATATTAAATCTCAAAAATAAGGGAAGCTCAGGGATTGTTCTACTACTAGCTAGGCATTTATATCTCTGATAGAGATATTTTAGGCTCCTTCTCTTGTCCTTTCATTAGTTTCTTATTTTTCTCAAGATGCATGGTACATTGACCTTATTTCATCATGCTAAATTTTTGATTTTCTCTAGATTTTTTTTTGCTCCTTTGAACCCATTTGTTCCTTCTTTTCTTTTTGTGTTTCCCATTTCTTCTTGAGTAAAAAATTGAAGAGGTAGATTCCCAATGAGATGGTATAATTATGAAAAAAATCATTACTAGAACATCCTTGCTAGCCACATCTATTCCTAAAATTTTCACTTCCAATAGGTATTCAGTGTGATAAGTGCTTTTGATCCAATAAAATAAGTAAAATTTATAAATTTATATGAATTAATGTAAGAGAAAATTCCACATGCTTGGTAAAATTATTCAATTGTGATATAATTTAGAATAATTCATGATTACCTAACTTAAACCTAAAGACTCAAAAACATAGAAATACACCCAATTTGTTAATTAGTCCCTAAAGTGTCTATATTTTAATTTTCCCCTCTTCCACTAGTCATCAATTTAGTTGTTTTTATTTGGTTATAGTCAGAGCAAATGAAATTATGATCATCAAAGAAAACAAAGAAAAACTAATCTAAGGAAGCAAGAAACTAAACTAAGAAAACACTAAAATCTAATCTAGAAAACATGAAATCTAATATAGAAAACAAAATACTGAAATCAAGAAAGATTAATCTAGAAATTAGGAAACTATTTTATGAAAGAAAGAAATCTAATCTAACCTTATAGCTTCATTCATCTATCCCTAGTCACTCAATAATATCAGCCGATGGTATAGCCCTGAGTAGTGATTTAAGAACTATCTATTGACTAGATATGCAAGGTCATTGCCTTAGAGGTCCTTCAGATGAAACATGTTATTTCCCATTATCTCTAAAAAAATTTATGCTCTACTCCATAGTGGGGAAATCTTTTCACGTTGTACCTTCTTCTCATGGGATTTATTCCAAAGTAGCACCAGATCTAAAATCCTTAATGCTTTGAACTTTAATCTCTTATCAAACCATGTCTTGACTATGTCTTGATCTTTATTGAATATCTATAAGTCTTCATTCCTTGAATCTTCCATCTCTATAATGTCCACAAACCTTGATTGTACTTTAACACTCTATTCCATGTAGTCCTACATAAATTGATAAGTGGGTATCTTCATCATGATGGGAAAAATTAGTATATGTCCATATACTAATAGGTAGAGTGAAGATTTTAGGGCTTACTTGTATCTCATCTAGTCTACCCAAAGAGCATACTTTAGTAAATTATATCAGTCCCTAGGCTTACACCTTACTAACTTAATTGCATCAATCAGATTTTTGGTTGTTGATTTTGCTAGTCCATTTCCCTGAGGGAAATGGTTAGAAGCTGACATGATGATGATTTGGTTTTCATGTGTTGATTCAATGAATTCTATTGATATGAAATTTGGTCCATTGTCACATACTAAAAAGATAGGCATGCCAAATCTAGTTTTTATGTGTTCCTCAAAAAACTGAATCACATCTTATGCTCTATAATTATTTGTATCTATTTAGTCATTCTATCTATTGTAGTAGTCAGTATAAATAAGTAAAAATTTATGGCCTACTAAGTAATTTAGTTTGATGACACCAATGAAGTCTAAGACCCCCTAGATAAATGTCTTTCCTTGCACAATCGACTATAAATACATTACTGCATGTAATTCTCTTTTGGATAAATCTTGACATTCATGGCATGTTCTGATGTGAGTGTGAGAATATTTAAATATTGTTGGCTAATAGTAACCCAACCTCAGAATCTTATGGGCTATGGTATTTCCATAAGGATGACCATTGCCTATCTTTTGGTGTAAGTTCTATAAGATTTCTTTTCCTTATTCTCTAGATACACATCTAATATAAATAACTTCATAGTTTCTTATATAGAGGACTCCCTTCTTGATCATATAATGAGTAGTTTTGAGTCTCAAATCTCTCCTTCTTTCTCTATTGAGGTTTGAGTAACAAGTTATTGTAAGTAAATATTGTATTATATCAGTATACCACTCTCCTTTAGATACATGAGCTTCACATACCTCTTCAATGGTGATGCATGGATCTAGCCCAATCATGAGTTGAATAATGCCTTGACCTTTGATGATCTTTGTAGGATTAATATCTATGTACAATAATTAAATCTTGGCCATCCACTTACCTTAGAATTCTCCTAGATCATTTTATGATAGAGTGAGATTGACAACAAGATCAGGCATGATGGTAATGACTTTATTCCTCAAGATTTAATGTCAAAACATCTTCACTACTTGAACAAGGTAAAATACCTATTTATCAATCATAGAGTACACAAGTTTTATATCTTTCAGGTTCATGCTCATAAATGAAACCAAATGCTAAGTCTCATCCTTTTTCTACATGATCATAACATCAATCGAATGCTCAAATGAAAATGAGAATATATAAAAGTATTTATCTAAATCAAGATTGATCAACATGGGAGCATGTGATATTACATCGTTAATGCCTTAGAAGGACTTTAGGGCTTTAGCTATCCATTTGATTTTATCATCCTACTTGAGCATGGAATTCAAGGGTTTAATAATTTCTACAAATCCTCAAAATAAAATTCATCATGAAGTTAATATTTTTGAAGAATTATATGAGATCCTTCTTGTTTTTTTGTGGATGGATCTTCAAAATCATCTAAATTATTTTTAGATCAATGGTGATCCCATCATTGGTAATGATATACCCCAAAATATTACCTTTAGTCACTCTGAATATGATTTTCTTTTAGTTTAATGAAATATTAAACCTTTTGAATATTTTGAATATGAACTTTAGGTGACTAATGTGGTCCTTACAATTATTTGACAACATTGTAAGATCATTCATGTAGATGATTATGAATTTTCTTATTAGTCCATTGACATCATGATCCATGGCATGTTGAAAGGTATTTCATATGTTTATTAGGCCAAATGAAATCCTTTCATATACATAAGTTCTCCACTTCACGGTAAATACCATCTTCATTCTATCCTTAGATTACACTAGTACCTAATTTTAGCCTAAAAATCCATCTAAAAAGGACATCATTTTAGAGCCACTCACTATCTTTATGACCTCATCTAGAGAAGGTAGAGGATAATTGTCTTTCTTAGAAGCCTTGTTTAGATTTATAAATTCCACACTATTTTCACAAGGATATTCACCCTTTGATGAGATGAAAAGTTATCCTTATCTAAGTGGCATAATGGAATCACCTCTAATCTTGTGGGTAGCCTAAGGAATGAGGTGAGTCTCTAGAAAGGGCTAGTTCTCTTAATGTATCATTAGGATTGAACCTATAATTAACTTGGGGGGGGGGGTTAAAAATGGAGAGAGATAAATAAAATAAAACTAATATAAGGGAGGAGATACACCAAATATATTGATGACATCCAAGCATATGCATATTACACCTAAAATCAAGGACAACTAAACATACACTCTCTAATCTATTTCTTCTTGTATCAATTTTATATTATGGGGTTATGGATAAATGTGAAAGCCTAAGAGGGCTATACAAGAGGAATATTATATCACTAGTTAATATAATAATTCACTTAGGCTTTTAAATTTCTTGGAACACATCACAATCCTTACAAGAAGAAGTTGTAAATAGGTGAGAGAATGGGACAACTCGCTAAGGAATCCATAGTCTTCACTAAGAAAATTCAACCTTCAAGTCAAGAGCACTATGAAAAATCATGGAACCATACTCAAGTGAAGCATCCCATACAATGCCAAAATGGCTAACTCTTATAGAGTTTTAGAGAGAGAGAAGAAGATAAGTCCAAGGGTCACAAGGACATTTTTAAATATGATAAAAATAGTTATCCATGTATAATAAGAATTTATAGGTAAAAACATGCAAGTTCATGAAGTAAAAATTTTAATTTAAGTCATCAAAGTTATGTAAAGTGGCACAAAACTCCTCCTTTTGCACAAAAAAACTGCCTTCATGATTAGGCCTATTTAAACATCCTATAATTGATGAGGAGTAGTAAAAATTACTGTAATGGATGGTAGGGACATAATACATGCCTATAAATTCATTTTTTGTATGTCTAGTCTTCTAGAAACCTTTGAATGTGAGCCATCATCATCTATTATCCAGAAAACTACCCCTTGATGCACCATGCACACTTAGCATCCAAAATGCTTTCAATTTTCCATGAAAATAAATGGGAGGGAGTAAATGAAAATTTTAAATACCCTCCATATCCTTTTAATAATTAGGGTCACTTTAAAAGGCCATCCACTTTATGTTTTCACACTTTACCCTAGATTGTTCAATATGTCAATTTTGACTAGCTAAGTTGAATAACCTATTTGAGACACTTAGGAACATTTTCAAGGAATGAAAAATAAATGGTTATTTATATTAAGTCTCAATATTTCCATCCATGCGCTTTGAATATCTTTAAACTACCTAAAACTTATAAAACACTCAAAATAATGAGAAAAAGCATGTTTCTACCCCCATCCATATAAGTCCATCAAATTTATCATGGTTTGAAGTATCCTAAGTGAGTCCTCTACAACCTATAATCATCATATTGGTCAAAATATATCATTATATTATATATACAACTCAACTTTAATAAATTGGTCCTAATTAGTGTTTAGCAAGGGTTTTAGCTAGTTTTCAATCCTAAGGTTGGTTCTTAAATATCTGATGTCTAACCTACCAAAAAAATCCATAGATTCATTTTTCAAGATGAATGGTATCTTCGCATAACTTATTTTGTCTCCATGAAAATTTTCATGAGTGATGTGAGAATCACAAATTCACCTATCATGTTTTTTTTCTTGTTTCCTTCATGCTTGAGTTGCTTTTAGATCCAAAAATTGTTTCTTTGATTTTTTATCTTCAGTACAAAAGCTTTGAAACCTCTGTATTGATCCCATGAACATATCCCAGTAGGATATAAATCATATTTCATGGTGGAAGTGTGATTGAATCCTTAATTAGACACTAGGTTTAAACATACCAAGTAGGCTTGACTGCACCACAAATATAAAAATGACCTATAATGGTTTCCCCTACCTCCAAGTAGCTAAAAAACTTCTATAATTACCCTAAATACATGATCAAATCCATTTATAATCTTAATTCATTCTATAAATGATGGATGACTTTTTATTTGGGCATTAGGCCATAACCTTACCTTTAGGTTTGACTACAAGCCTTGGTATCAAGACCATCATGTTTGGTTTCACTCCTTATATATTAGTTTTATATTGTTCCCTATTCATAATATAAATTCACCAATCATATTTAAAGGTTCCCTCAACCTTTGGTTCATCCTTCACCCTTATTTCCTAAAGTTGTAGGGTTTAACCATGGGAAAAGTGGTCTACCTCTGAGATAGAATAGAGGGGTGTTACCCTATTTTCTCATCAAAAATATGAATTTAAGAGGGTTATCCAAGATTTAAGGATGTTGCGTACAAAATTTCATCCCATAAATAGGCCATATTACCCTGTAACATACTCAAACTCCAAAGCAAACTTTTTATAGGTAGATTGTGTGCACATTCAACCATATGGACTATGTTTTGGTGATTGAAAACATTAAATTTTATTGATTAATGATTTCAAGAGAATATATATTTTATAATTATTATGGATGCATTTTATTCAATTTTACCCACTTTGACCTCTTGTGGCTCATTACTACCCTTTGATCCATAAGGTTGAGTTTCCTCATTTGACTATGCTTCCCTATGTTCTTCCTCAATATGGTTCTAATGTAGGAGGGGAGTTACCTCCTATATGTATTTATGATAATTTGGATTGAGAAATTATATATATATACCTTTGATACCATTATAATCAATTTAGACATTAAAAACCTTCCTAATTCAATCCTATCTACAGTCATTGTTGACTGAGTTTTATTCTAAGGTCTAATGATTTTTGTAGATGATGTGAAATAATTTGGACATAATATTGATGTGTAAGGACCTCCTAAAAGTTTAATTATAACCTATTTGTGTGCTCAAACCTTAAATCCACTCAAAAAATAAATTTGATAATTATTGAGCATTTCTTGAATGTCAATTTAGGGTTCCTACCCTATACTCTATTGTAGGTGTTCATTCGGGTCATAAGGGGCCTAAAAAGTTTTGTTTCATTATGATAACGGATTGTGAAAATTTTATTGGTCTCAATTTAGATTATTTTATACCTTATTTTTAATTCTAATCTTCCTTATCCCTTCACATGCACCTTTCTAGTAAGACTAGGTACTTCACTGTCCTCCAACTAAGACACCTTGCTCCTTCACCTCTATAGGTCATTATTATCCTTGAATGAGTTTGGTTTTGATGTTATAGGATTTAGTTGAACTCTTATAAGGTCAAAAAAAATCCCTCATATTTATATCACCTTTGTAATGAAATTACTTCAAGAATTAAGTATAACAACAGAATTATATCCAAATATGACTGAAATATATCCAAATATATGATAATAGATAAGCCACTTCAAGAGGGCAACTTCCAAAAGATTCAATAAGAGTATAATTCACAATATGATGATAAATGATTACCCACTACCTCCTATATATAGTCTATCTAGGCCATGGTTACTCCATAGGCCGACCTACTAATCAAAAGAAAGAATAGATAAATGTAATATAATGTCAAAGAGGGATAAGTAAGCCACAAGTCAGCTAATACTATCCTCATACATGTGATAGGTTAGGGGCGTAGCATGCCATTCCCCTTTAAACCAATGTTGTCCTCAATGTTGAACAACTCTGGATGTTGTTACAGAAAATCTTCACCTTCCCAAGTTGTATCTTCACTGCTTTGGTTTTTCCACTTGATCAAATATTCCCTAATCTCTTTGGCTCTCAACCTCTTAGTACATGTTTGGAGGATCTTCTATGGTTCCAAAATGACTCATCCTTATTCATCTAGTTCTGGGAGCTCTATCTAAGTGGAAACTTTCTGTCTAATGACCTTCTTCAAACAAGAAACATGAAATATTGGGTGTATGTGAGATGAATGAGGTAACTCAAGCTTGTCAGCCACACTTCTAATTTTTTGTAGAACCTAATAAGGGCCATAATACTTAGGAGAAAGTTTGTTGTCCTTTTTCTGTTGCTTCAAGGACATCTACTTGTAAGGCTACAAATGAACAAATACCCAGTCACCCACCTCAAAATTTTTCTCAATACGGTGTTGATCTGCTTGTTGCTTCATCCTATTTTGTGCCAAGGCCAAATTCTCTCTCAAACTATCCAAAACCTCTTGTTGATGTTGAATGTGCTCTTCTACATCTTGAACCTTGGTGTGCACCTTGAATGAAGAAGTGATGGAAAGTGGATGGTAACCATATAGTGCTAGAAATGGAGACATTTTAGAAGAGGTATGGAAAGATGTGTTATACCACCATTCTGCAAGTGATAGCCATTTAACCCAATGTGCTTGTTTATCTAATACAAAACAATAGAGATACCCCTATAAACATTTGTTAACCACTTCAGTTTGTCCATCAGATTGGGGGTGGTAAGATGAACTATGATCTAGCTGAGTACCCAAACAAGAAAATAGTTCAGTCCAGAAATTACTAGTGAAAATGGGATCACGATCACTTACAATTATTTTTGTGGTTCCATGTAATTTGAGAACTGCTTCCATAAAAATAGTCGCTACTGTACTTGCTGAAAATGGGTGTGAGAGAGCACAAAAATGGGAATATTTTGTAAGCCTATCCACAATGACCAAAATAACATTCTTACCTTCAAAATAATGCAACCCAGTGATCAAATCCATGGAAACCTCCTCCCACCTTTGACTAAGAACTGCTAATGGTTGTAACAAACCTGGGATCTTAACTATTTCACCTTTATTCTGTTGGCATATCAAGCATTCTTCCACAAAATTTTTTACATCTCCCTTGAGTCCTTTCTAAAATAATTCTTTCTTAATTCTATGATAATTTTTCAAGAACCTTGAGTGTCCCCCAATTGGAGATGCATGCAATTCTGCAAGAATCTTATGCTTAAGCTCTAAATTTTTGCACAAGTATAACCTAACCTTATACCATAGGACATTACCTTTCCATTTAAATTTGGTAGAGGATAAATTACCTTGTCAGAGGATAAATTTGTCTTACTCCCATTCTAACCTAGATTCATCCACCCAATCTGCTTGCAATATGGACATTGCAAAACGTAATGCTTTTGTGGATGCATCCCATCTGGATAGTGCATCTTCTACTACATTATCTTTACCCTTCTTGTAGGTGATTTAAAAATCATAACCCAACATTTTGGTTACCCATTTTTGTTGTTCCTCAGATGATAATCTTTGCTCCAAAAAGTATTTGAGACTATCATGATCTGTTTTCACCTTAAAGTGTCTACCCATTAGATAAGGCCTCCATTGTTTAACTGCATGAAGAATAGCCATCATTTCTTTCTCATAGACAAGTTTTTGCATATTCTTACCTTTGAATTGATTAATTTCAAATGAAATGAGTCTTCCTTATTTCATTAGTACTACCCCCAATCCAGACCTAGAAGCATCACATTCAACAGTGAAAGTTTATGAGAAGTTTAGAGTAGCCAAAACTGGAGTGGTGCACATAGTTACTTTTAGTTTCTCAAATGATTTGGTGGCATCATCATTACAATGGAAATAATCCTTCTTTAGCAATGTAGTGAGTGGAGTTGCTATGCTACCATAAACTTTCACAAATCTTCTATAGTAACACGTTAGTCCAAGGAACCCTTGAAGGTTTTTGAGAGTTTTTGGCATGGGCCATTCGATTATCACTTTGATCTTCTGGGGATCAACATTGACCCCTTCATGGGAAACAATGTGACCAAGGTACTCTACCTCCTGTACTCCAAAAGCACATTTAGATGGCTTTGCATAAAGTTGGTGCTTCTCCAAAACTATCAACACCTATTTCACATGTTGTAGATGTGTTTCCCATGTTTGACTATAAATCAATATGTCATCAAAGAAAAATAGCTCAAACTTCCTTAAAAAAGGCCTAAAAATAGTGTTCATCAAGCTCTGAAAAGTAAATGGTGCATTTATAAGACCAAAGGGCATTACCAAAAACTCATAATGGCCCTCATGTGTTCTAAAAGCAGTTTTATGAACATCTTCATCCTTGATTCTAATTTGATGGTACCTTGAGCGAAGATCCAATTTTGTGAAATAATTAGCACCATGCAACTCATCAAGTAAATCATCAATTACTGGAATAGGAAACTTATCTTTGATGGTGTATTTTTTGAGTTCCCTATAATCTAGGCACATCCTCCATGTGTCATCTTTCTTCCACACCATGACCACTAGTGATGAATATGCATTTTGGCTATGCTTGATGATCCCTGCCTCCAGCATCTCATGGACCATCTTTTCAATTTAACTCTTTTGTGCATATGGATATCTATATGGTCTGATATTTGGTGGTTGACTACCTGGAGTTAGTTGAATGGCATGATCATGTTCTCTTTTTGGTAGTAGTCCTTTTGGCATGGCCCCAAAAATAGATGAGTGGTCTTCAAGAATTATTTGTAGATTAGGATGTGTAGATACCTGTGTGGGTTAAACTTCTTGGAGCATAATCATGCAATAATTCCCTCTACCCCCTTTTTTAGCATCTTGGTCATCTGATTTGGACTAATCAATTGTGGAGATTTTGCATGTAATCCATGTAGTTTAATTTTCTTACCTTCAGAATGAAAGCACATGAATAGTTCTTAGAAGTTCATCTCAATGGTACCTAAGGTTGTGATCCATTGGACTCCCAAAACAATGTTTGTGTTACCCATGGGAATACCAAACATAAGAGAGTCAAGATTTTACCCACCCATAGTAATCTTAATACTATGGCATTTGCCTGAACAATTAATTGTGCCACCATCTGCAATCATGACCTAAAATTCTGGTGCTGGGTAGATGAAATAGTTTAATCAAGTGGCCAACTTATGGTTTATAAAGTTATGTGTGCTCCCTAAATCAATCAACACTATCACCTTTTGTTTCTTAAGGAAACCCACCACCTTAAGATTTTATGGAGTGCTAATACCTGCAAGTGCATGACAAGAGATTGTAGGTTGGGAATCTTTAGGTACCTCCTCGATATCTTCCTCATCATCATTAGAGGCATCATCTACTTCTTCATCTTCGTTTGGTCCCTCAATGTAGAATAACTTCTTCTTAGCACATCTATGTCCTTTACTCCACTTGCTATAACAACCAGAACATAATCCTTTTACACACTTCTTTTTAATTTGCTGAGGGGTCAATCTAGTAGGTGGAGGAAATGTTGGTGACGATATGCTACAATCTTTGAAGTGAGTGAATGGCTGGTTTTTGTTGGCTATGAATTTTTCCTTAGCTCTACATGCTAGGATAATAGAATAAAAAATATTAAGTGGATTAAATATGTGTACCTCATGTTGAATGTGGTCCTTGAGTCCACCCAAAAATAGGTCATTCAAGTTTGCTTCAAAAAATTTCTCCACATGTAAGGATAGGTTTTGAAAATGATGAATATAATCCTTGACAGAGCTAGTTTGTCACAATTTTTCCAGTTGGCTAAAGTAATTCTCTATCACACTATTTCCATAGTGTAATTGTAGCTCCTCTATAAAAATTGACCAGGTGACATTGAGAGTCATATTTTTCTTTTGAGCACACAACCATTGACACCAAATGAATTGATCAGGTTCAAGATACAAGGATGCCATGGTAACCTTCTATCCACTTGGAATCTGATGTAGGTCAAAAAATCTCTCCATTTGGTTGAGCCAATTGAGTGGATCTTTTCCATCAAATTTGTGCATATCCACCTTTGGTAATAGGTTCCTCTGTGGCCATGGAGTTAGATTTGAAATAGACTGGTTAGGAGATCCACCTTAGTGGGTTTGTGAAATAGAGTTAGCTTGAATATTTGAATGATTAATGTTCAAATCCATCATGATATCTCCCAAACTATCTTGTATGGATTGCATATTAGATTGTATGTCTTGTACCTCACTCTGAATGCCTTGGACACTATAGTCAAGCTGGTTCACTTTGTGATCTATGTCAGAAAACCTTGGTACAAAGGGTCTAGTACATCCCCCTTCTAACTCCATCTCATCCTTGTTAGGATTTTTACCTGGATTTTCAGCACCCTTTCCTTGGCCCCAAGTTTGTGGACCTACCATAAAAGGGTTTTACGATGTCGACCCTTATTGGCACTTTTGACCCAACTTTTACTAAGCGATTTTGTAATTATGTCAGCATCAAATAAAAATATACAAACAAAAAACCATAGCCAAATTTTTCTAATATTTCCAAAAATGTAAATAACACAAAAAAATTCTTTGAATTGCGCACTATAGAGCAATTTTATGAAAAAACATAAAATAGCGATAACTTTTGTAAAACAGATCCAAATGATCTAAAATTTTAATAGCAACTTAATTTGATATTTCTAACCTCTAGTAAAAATTTTGTAGAGAAATTTGAAACCTTTTTCTATATATCACAAAATTTAAAAATTTAGGGTTTTGCCCACAAGATTGCCCAAATCGCAGCTCTGATACCACTTGTAATGAAATTAATTCAAGAATTAAGTATAACAATAGAATTATATCCAAATATGACTGAAATATATCCAAATATATGATAATATATAAGCCACTTCGAGGGGGAAACCTCCACAAGCTTCAATAAGAGCAGAATTCACAATATGATGATAAATGATTACCCACTACCTCTTATATATAGTCTATCTAGGCCATGGTTACTCCATAGGCCGACCTACTAATCAAAAGAAAGCATAGATAAATGTAATATAATGTCAAATAGGGATAATTAAGCCACAAGTCAGCTAATATTATCGTCATACATATGATAGGTTAGGGGCATAACAACTTTGGATTGGCCAAATTACACAACTAAACTCGAATGCCAATCACTATTTGCATACCTTGTTGTAGGTGCACATTTATGCCACATGTATAGACAAGGTGTGCATATGAGTGTCTAAAATACATGATATAATCTTGATTGATGTTTTCTTAGCTCATACCTACTCCTTAATTTCATATAATAATGTTCAGTCATGGATAAATTTCAATTTTCAACCTTGGATGACAAAGGTCATTTCATATCTTTCAATCTTATAGACATTACTGTCAGGTTTCAATCATAATTTAACAACTTTAGGGATTTCAAACACTGACTTATCTTTATCATCTAATATTCAAAATTATCAAAATACTTATAAATAATATATATCATCAAACATGCCCATTTATATGCTTTATAAATTATATCCAACATGGTATAGGTTATCTTCAGGAACCTTTAGGATCTCTGTGTTAGTAATTTTGGGACAAAAGGCATGAGTTTGTCTACTCATAATAAGTGATATATACTTTCACCTTGCCAAATAACAATCCAAATACGTATATCTTATTTCAAAAAACATTATATAACCCCAATAAAGGTTCAAAGTCTTATCCCAAGACTTCAAAATGACCTTTTGACCTTCTGCCAAGACCACTTGTAGGTGGTTATATGGTGTGCAAGCAACAAGTGGATTTAAGAAATGAGCATTGATTTTGACCTCCTATTTTATATTATACCTATTTAATGGGGTCAATCATGAATTTTTATTCACCTTATAACTTTTAGGAGAGAGTAATCATTAACATTAACACCTCAAAAGGCTCCCTGACTCTCTACTAAGTCATTTGTAGGTGCATCTTTTAGTATGCAGGAAAACTATAAACATATGTTCACAATGAGTATTATATATCTCTCAATGAGTTATAAACTTATATCCATACCTAAAAAATTTATTCACATCTCAAAAAACTTGAAATAAATGTCATACCTTATCTTCAATGTGAATGCATCCATGAGATCACCTGCACTTGGTCATTAATGGCTACCAAACTATGAAAATTATAAATGGTTTCTATACTTATGGAGATTTATTTAGTATATGAGATTAGAATATGAAGGGAAATAAGATAAAAATTAAAACATGTGAGAGTAACCCATCACGACTCCCTGGAGCCATAATTACAACTTGAAGATCTTGAAAATAGTGCAAGGTTATCTATAACATAGAAAAGTGTATTCTCCTAAAACCTATGAATCTTGGCTTATCAAATCACTTTGAAACATGAAAATAATAATGGGAAAAATTTTAAAATATATCTCACATACCTTGAAACCAATATCATCAGCCAAATTATATGGACTTCTCCAAACAAATGCAAAACCTGAAGGGCACATAGATTAGTAGATAGTTTTGGATGCTCAACTTCAATTAGATGATTCATAAATCAAAGTTTATCATTATAATACTTATTTATATGAAAATTTATATACCTAAGTGTAATATCACCTCTTAGAATTTTTTGACCTAAAACCCCTTGTGTTAACTGTACCAGGTAAAAACCTAAGTATCACTTTAATCTACCAAGAAAGGCAAAAATGTAGAAAAATGGTTTTGGGCCAAAAATGGAAAATTCAGATCAATTAAACCATTGATATGAGTTTGGGGGAGAAAAATAGACACTTTTTCATCTTTTCCAATTAGCACACTTCCCAAGGAGGCTGTATAAGTGCCAAACTCACTCTTTTCTTCAAGAAAACTACCTTTTTATGAGTAACCTAATAGTTTTTAGTTAGTGATAGTTACTATAGATCTCTTTGCACACATGACATGTGATAAAACTCTTTAGAACTCTTACATTTTCCAATAAACCTGTACAAATCATTAAATGCACTATTTTTTACCCTTAAAATGACTCAAAATGATAAATAGACCTAGAAACTAATTTACCAAAGCTAGTACAACATTAATTGACATCAAATGACCTATAAAACATCTCATGTCAATGCATTATACCCCCATATAGGCTTGAAAATAATTTTTTTTACTAGGGGTGCCCTAATTTGACCTAAAAGTCAAATTTGGTCAACAAATTGGTGACTCATAGGGGTAGTATGTCTGCTATATTAACTAGACTAGTAGCCTTATTGTTATATTAGGCTTAGGAGTCATCTAAGGACTAATAAAAATAATAAAACCTTTGGCCATTGACCACAAACCTTTGATCAATACAAGACACTAAGATTACCTCAACCACATAAGGCAAAGGACACACACAACAAATAAAGTAAACATAAGACACACGCATGTGCTCATGGCACTTTGGGGAATGAGAAAATAACCTATTATATACAACTAACAATTAAAATACCTCCCTCCTAGATCAAAGGTAAATTTTGAAGCATCACCTTCTTTATGAGATGAAACATGGTGTAAAACATGCTTCTTCTTGGATTGGATGTCTTGTGGATTAGACTTATTATTTATCATTTCAATTATCATATTCTCAAGTAGACCATATTAAAAAAAGTATAAAATATAAAAGTATTCCTCTTTCATCTTAACACCTTAAACCTTGTCATGTAGGTCCTCAATTACAACCTCAAATGATGATTGAGCAAGGCATACCTTCTTATCTTCCATGGTGTTCTCAACAAGATTAGGATTCTTCTCAACTGCAAGCTCTTCTATCTCATCAAGGAGATTAGAAAACTCTATCCAATCTTGATCATTGTCTTCCATGTAAACCTCTTCTTTCACCTTGTCATATACTTGACCTTTAACTTATCAAATATATTCAAGCTCTTGAAGTAACTTTATTTATAGACACCAATAATCCTTTTTCTCTTTATCATCTATAACCACTACCTCTTCTATCTTCTCTTTTTTAGGTATGATGTCATCAATATGATTTTATTGAAGCTCCATTAAATCATCAAGTAGCTTCATGATAGTTGTTTCTTGACTAGCAAAAAGAGTTGCATATTTATGTTTGATTGCACACTAAAGTTCATATTCATTAGACTCATCAAAAATATTGGGTTTATCATTAGCTATGAAATCATTTGGAGAATAATAAACTTCAAAAAAATAATCAAATTATTTACATATGTCATTGAAATTATACCATATATCTTCTTTCTCATGATCATCTTCAAGAGCTACTTCATATACCTTGGTGTCATGAAACTCATCTAAGACTACCACCTCTTAAGGGATGACTTGAAGGTGTTCTCTATACTTGATAATATATTACACTTCATGATTATGATGATAATATTGAAATTTTTGATCATAGTAATAATGTTCTTCAAGGGATTCAAGATCTTCCATATCCTTCTCCTTCATGGTGATGCCAAGACTAGGTATTTTGAAATCATCTGATGCAGCCCAATGAGGCTGCCAAGGAGGTAGATTTTTTTAAAACAAGATATCTCTTTATTTATCAACTAGTTTATTATAATTAGGTTCCCATACCATATTTCCATTAAGGTAAATATTTATAAGGTAAGGACAAGATGAACTAGTTGGTGGAGGTGGCACAAAGAACCCAAAATCAAGTTGAAGGTGAAATGTAGGGGTTTTTTCATGGACACACATCCCTTCAAACATAGATACATTAGCTACTATATTATCTTTTTTTTCACTAAGGGGAGTACCTATGGTGATTTATTACTCACAATCACTCATGAGATTCTCTTGATTAACCATGAATTGAATTTTTTCTTTACTTGCTTCTCTCAAGATAGGTTCTTCTTTAAGAAGAAATGAAGTGGAGGTTTGATGGATAGGCTCATGGATTTGGGGTAAAGGATCTAGAGTATGAGATGTAGTGGAAGGTGAGGGGGTTATATATGGAGTGTGGGATGAAAGAGTAGGATTATGAATTGGTCTGGAAAAGAGGAAAGCACTAGTGAATTTTAAAGGTAGTGAATTCTTGGCCTAATTAGGAGGAGTAACATCTACATGAGCAAGAACTACATTTTGCCAATGTTATCCTTGTGTAAAACCCATATAAACCTCTTCTTTAATATGACAAATATGATAGTAGCACTCTTGATTCTAACATTAATTATGAAATGAATGATAGGTCTCATATTGAGGTTGATATATGGGTTCTTCTTGGTATCCATTTTCTTAAAACTATCTAACAACATGATTTCCATATGGAAAAGGAAATAAGGGACCATAGGACTAACAAGGAGTAAAATGTGGTTCATATCAAGGCTGATTATAAGATTGATACACTTCATTACAAGGTTAATTATAGTCACACCAAGGCTCATTAATAACGTGTTCATATTGATGAGGAATGGTACAATCTTGAAAGGTTTCACCAACGTGTAGAGAATAAAAATCAAAACCAAGGTCAACCATGAAGCTTCATTAGGAACCAAGACAAAATAAATGATCATTAACCATATTCAAAAAGAATACATAGATTTATTAACCAACTAATATGACTTTAGAGTCACCATTGATGCTTATATAGATTCCTCCAAAGGTTGATGTGTTGAAGAACAACACCAAAAATCCTCCAACTCTTAAAATAAGAGTCCCACCAGGCATGCCAAAAATTGTTTCCACTTATATTTTCTCCCTTTAAGGAGATGAAATGTTCTCATCTAAGTGGCATAATGTAATTATCTCTAGGCTTGTGGGTAGCCTAAGGAATGAGGTGAGTCTCTAGATAGGGATAACTCCCTTGATTAACCACTTAGGATTGAACCTAAAATTAAATTTAGGGGGTGAAAAGGGAGAGAGATAACTAAAATAAAACTAATCGAAGGGAGGTGATACACTAAATAAATTGATGACATCCAACCATATGTATATTACACTTGAAATTAAGGACAACTAAATATACACTCTCTAAAATATGTCTTCTTACATCAATGTTACATTATGGGGTTATGGATGAATGTGTAAAGCTATGAAGACTAGACAAGAGGCCTATGAGGGAACTAATAAAGATAATAACTCACTTATACTTTGAAATTCTATGGAACACATCACATGCCCTGTAAGAAGAAGTTGCAAATAGGGAGAATGTGATAGCTTTCTAAGGAATCCATAGTCTTCACTAAGGAAATTCAACATTCAATTCAAGAACACTATTAATAGTCATGGAAGAGGTAAAACTTAGTCATTTTATTGATCAAAAGGTATAAAAATTAGGAGGGATTCACCATACTCAAGTGGAGCATCCCATACAATGCCAAAATGGTTAACTCTTAGAGAGAGAGAGAGAGAGAGAGAGAGAGAGAGAGAGAGAGAGAGAGAGAGAGAGAGAGAGAGAGAGAGAGAGAGAGAGAGAGAGAGAGAGAGAGAGAGAGAGAGAGAGAGAGAGAATTCCAAGGGTCACAAGGACACTTGTAAATATGATAAAACTATTTATCCATGTATGATGATAATATATGGGTTAAAACATGCAATTACATGAAGTAAAAATGTCAATTCAAGTCATCAAAGTTCTCTAAAGTGATACAAAACTCATCCTTTGGCACAAAAAAACTACCTTAATGATTAGGTTGTTTGAACATCCTATAACTTATGAAGAGTATCAAAAATGATTGTAATATATGTTATGGATATCATAAATTCCTCTCCATGCATTGGTTTCATGCTTTGTCTTCTATGAACCTTTAAAATTGAGTCATCATCATCTGTTATCTAGAAAACTACCCCTTCATGCACCCTACACACTTGGATTGTAAAATTCCTTAAATTATCCATGAAAATACATGGGAGATATTTAATTAAAATTTTAAATACCCTCCATGGCCTTGGAATCATTGCGAGCACTTTAAAAGGCCATTCACTTGAAGTTTTCACACTTCTCCCTATCTTGTGCAATATACTAGTTTTGACTGGTTGAGTTGAAGGACCTATTTTAGAAACTTATGAAAATTTAGAGACATTAAAATTAAATGGTGAGTTATCTTAAGTCTCTATATTTCCATCCATGCATTTTTAATCTCTTAGAACTTCCTGAAACCTATAAAACACTTAAGATAGTTAGAAAAATCATGTTTCTACCCCCATCCATATAAATAAATATAACTAATCATGGTTTGAAGTAGACTAATGGAGTATTATAAAACATCCAATCATCATATTGGTCAAACTATCTGATTATATTATCTATACAACTCAATTTTTACAAACTGGTCATAATTAGGGTTTAGCGAAGGCTTTAGCTAGTTTTCACTCATAAGGTTGGTTCATAGAGATTTAAAATATAACCTAACAAAAAATTACAAAAATTCATTTTTAAATACCCTTGATATCTTCCCATAACTTATCTTATCTCCATGCAAAGTTTTATGAGTGATGTGAGCATCACAACTTAGCCTATCATGCTTGTTTTCTTGTTTCCTGCATGCTTGAGTTGATTTTGGACCCAAAAATGGTTTATTTTATGTTTTATCTTCATAAAAAAAACATTTAAACCTATATATTTATCCCATAAACATATAAAAATAAGATATAAATCATGTTTCATTGTGTAAGCATGACTGACTCCTCATTTACACAGTAGGTTTGAACATGCCAAGTAGCCCTAACTATACCACATAGCTCAAAATGACCTCTAATGGTTTCCCCTAGCTCAAAATATCTAAAAAAATTATATAATTTACCTTTATAAATGATCCCATCCATTGATAAGCTTAATTCATGTTATAAATGATGGATGACTTCTTGCTTGGGCATTAGACCTCAACCTTACCTTTAGGTTTAACTACAAAAATTGGTGTCCAGACCATCCTATTTGGTTTCACTCCTTATAGATAGGTTTTCTATTATTTAATAGGAATATTAAAACTTCAAAAATCATATTGAAATGTTCCCTCAAAATTTGGTTCATTTTTCACCCTTATTTCCCAAAGTTGTAGGGTTCAAGCATGGGAAAAGTGCTCTACCTCTGAGATAGAGCAGAGAGGTGTTACCCTATTTTCTCATCAAAAATAGGAATTGGAGAGAGTTATATAAGATTAAATTATTCCATATGATTTTTTTTTTCCCATATATAGTTCATAATACCCCCTAACCTGCTCAATTTCCAAAGTAGACTTTTTATAGGTAGACTATGTGCCCATTCATCCATATGACTATGTTTTGGTGATTAAAAACCTTCCATTTGATTTATTTGGGATTATAAGAGATAATATAGTTTTTAATAATTATTATGGATGTTTTTAATTTCTTTTTTCCTAGTTTTACCTCTTGTGGCTCATTCATACCCTTGGATTCACAAGGTTCAGTTTCCTCATTTGACTATGCTTCCTTGTGTTCTTCCTCAAGATGGTACTATTGTAGGTGGGGAGTTACCTATTATATGTATTTATGTTATTTTGGATTTATATATGGTATATATATCCCTTGGATTCCATAATAATAAATTCATACATTAAGAACCTTCCTAATTCACTCTTATCTATAATCATTATTGACTGAGTTTTATTTTAAGGCCTAATAATTTCTATAAATGATGTGAAATAATATAGACTTGATATTGATGTGTAATGACCTCCTTGAAGTATAATTATCACCTATTTGTGTTATTTAACATTAAATCCACTCAAATATAAACTTTTATAACTATTTAACATTACTTGAACATCATATTAGGGTTCTTACCCTATACTCTGATGTACATGTTCACTAGGGTCATAAGGGACCTAAAAAGTTTTGTTTCATTATGATAAGGGATTGTTAAAATTTTCATGGTATCAATTTACATGATTCTCTACCTTATTTTTCATTTTAGCCTTCCTTATCCCTTCACATGCACCTTTTTAATAAGACTGGGTACTTCATTGTCCTCCAACTAAGACACCTTGCTCCTTCACCCCTATAGGTCATTATTAGCCTTGAATGAGCTTGTTTTTGATGTTATAAGATTTCCTTAAACTATAATAAGGTCAAAAAAATATCCATCATACCTATATCACCTTTTATTGTCTAAATGACACAATTATATTGCAATGCCAACCATTGTTTGCATACCTTATTGTAGGTGCACATTTAAGCCACCTATATGGATAAGGTGTGCATATGAGTGTCTAAAATACACTCTATATTATTTATTTATGATACCTTAGTTCATTAATGATCCTTAATTTCATAAAATCTCGTTCAATCATGGAAAAAGTTCAATTTTCAAACTTGGATGACAAAGGTCATTTCATATCTTCCAATCCTATAGACATTACTATTAGGTCTCAATCATAATTTAGCAATTTAGGGATTTCAAACACTACCTTATATTTTTCATATTCCCTTAAAACATGGAATAATCTATATACATAATAGATACCATAAAACACATACATTTACATTCTTTATAAATGCTAGCCAACATGTTATAGGTTATCTACAAGAACCTCTAGGATCTTTATTTTAGCAATTTTGGGACAAAAGCTCTACATTTGTTTACTCATACTAGAAAGTGATCTATACTTTCACCTTTCCAAATAATAATAATAAAATATATTTCATGATGCACACATCATTATATGACCCCAATAAAGGTTCAAATTCTTATCCCAACACTTTAAAATAACCTTTTGACTTTATGTCAAGACCACCTGTAGGTGGTTATATGGTGTGCAAGAAACAAGTGGATTTAAGAAATGATCATTACTTTTGGACTTATATTTTATATTATACCTCTTAAATGGGATAAATAATTAATTTTTATTCACCTTATAAATTAAAGGAGACCTTAATAATTAACATTAACACATCAAAAGGTTCCTTGACTCTGTACCAAGTCACTTATAGGTGCATCTTTTAGTATGCAAGCAGACTATAAACATATTTTCACAATGAGTATTATCTATCTATAAATTATTTATAAACTCATATCCATAACTAAAAATTTTATTCAAATCTCAAAACACTTGAAATAAGTGTCATAACTTATCTTTAATGTGAATGCATTCATGAGATCACCTACATTTGCTCATTAATGGCTACTAGATTATGAAAATTAGAAATGGTTGTTATACTCATGAAGATTTATTTATAATATATATTTTAAGATGAATGGAAAATATATAAAATTGAAAAAATGTGAGAGGAACCTATCCCAACTCCCTAGATCCATGGTTACAACTTGAAGATCTTGAAAATGGTGAAAGGTTGTCTATAACATAGAAAAGTGTATTCTCGTTAAAAATAAGATTATTCTATTTTAAAATCACTTTGAAACATGAAAAAAATAATTGTAAAGATATAATAATATATGTCACATCCCATGAAACCAATATCATTAGACAAATTATATGGACTTCTCCAAATGAAGGCAAAACTTGAAGGGTGCATAGATTAGAAGGTAGTTTTGGAAGCTCAACTTTAAATAAATGATTCATAAAGAAAATTTCATCATTATAAAATTTATTGATATTAAAATTTATATCCATAATTTTAATATCACCTCCCAAAATTTTTTGACCTAAAACCCCTTGTGCTAATTGTAACAAGCAAAAACTTGAGTGTCATTTCAATCTACTAAAAAGGGCAAAAATGTAGCAAAAAGGTTTTGGGAAAAAATTGGTACCTACAAATTAATTAAATCATGTATATGAGTGTGGAGGAGATTAATATATAGTTTCATCTTTTTTCCAAGTGTCACACTTCCCAAAGAGGTTGTACAATGCCAAAATCACTCTTTTCTTCAAGAAAACTACTTTTTTCTAAGTAAACTGGTAATTTTTAGGTAGTGATAGTTACTACAAACCTATTAGGACACATGACATATGATATAAATCTTTCAAACTTTAAAATTTTACAATAAACCTATACAAGGCATTAAATGCACTATTTTGACCCTTAAAATGACTAAAAATGATAAATAGACCTAGAAACTAATTGACCAAAGCTAGTACAACATTAATTGACATCAAATGACCTATAGAATATCTAATGACAATACATTATACCTCCTTATAGGCCTTAAAATAAATTTTTTACTAAGGGTTCCCTAATTTGACCTAAAATTCAAATTTTGTTGACACACACATAATCTGATCTCACCACTCTTCTTTCTCACTAGGACTAGATTGGCCACCTAGGTATAATGTAAGATTGGGAAAATGATTTTTGCACTCAATATATTTTCTACTTCTCTCTGAATGAGAGGATCTAGAATAGGATTGACTAGTCATTATTTCTATCTAAATGGTTTATGATCTATCTTAAGGTAAATAATATGAATGATGACCTACATGTCATACACCTTTAGGTCTTCATATGTCTAGGCAATGATGTCCCTGTATTGAGAAATTAAATCCTTCACTCCTTGCCTTTATTCTAGAGTACAACTGAGACCAAAATTCACATAATGTGGGTTATGCTCATCTCTGATATTTTCTCTCTTGAAGTTTGATTTGTTAAACTTAGGCTGTCTGAGTTGCTATGCTTGAGGGTCCAAGTTGAATAGCCTTTCCAAAGAGACTAATTAAGCTAGAATTCAATTAATTTTAAGATAGATAATGACCTCTTTGTCTATTTTTTATTGACAAAGGTGATTAATGTCCTTATCATTAATGATTTAGGAATTGAAATTCCCTAAATTAGTTAATAATTGAATAATCTACTAGTCATCATAGAAGACCTTGAAATTTTATATGTTATTAGGAATAAAGGCACAAAAAACCAATTCAATAGAAAACCTCTTTACCTTAGACCGCTGTAGTGGCTCCATATTAGTAGTGGTAATAGTTAATAAATTAATAGTCTAATTTTACTCTCTAGGGAGTGATATAATGTTAAAATCTTTGAAACTTTCAATTAAGTCCCATGCTCTCTGCTTTTATCTCTTCAGATAAGATAGCTTGCATTGATATTTATTTTTTATTTACTTGACCACCACCTCTAAATTGCCAAATACTTTTATTTGCATTATATTATTTTTTAGTGCAAATTGTAATCCTAGAATTAGAGCCTCATACTTAGCTCTGTTGTTAGTGCATGGAAATTTTAGTTTGTATGCTACCAATAATTTTGTACCTTATGGATCAATCATTTTGATTACCACACCTGGTCCTTACTTGGATATATTGCCATCAAAGTGTAGAGTCCACATCTAATTTCAACCTTCAGGTCTTGGATTCTATTTTTTTATCCTAAGTAGTAAAAGTATAGATACCAAGGCTAGATAAGTCATACTTTACCTCTTCATTATTGATATTATATTTCATAATGGGATATTTCATTCTAGGTTATCTATCAATTCTGATCTGATTCACAAATCCTCTCCATAACAACCATATATGGGAAAAGTCTATAGAGAGATATTCACTAAGTGTTTTGGACCAATCTCTATTCAGAAACAAACTATAGCCTTCTAGTATGTCTACCACTAACATATGAATGATCATCTAGACTCTTAGTTTAGATGCTACTTAAATGTGAATTTTTTTAACTCTCCAACTACTCAAACCACTATCTTGTCTAATTGTGAAACTATCCTCTTGGAAGGAATTACTGTTAAACCAAGATTTTGACATATAGAAATAGGCATAATAGTTCTAGATGCTCCAAAATCAATTAAATAGTTATGAATGTTCTTACTGAATGCCCTAATAGTCAACAAAATAGGCATAATAGTTCTAGATGCTCCAAAATCAATTAAATAGTTATGAATGTTCTTACTAAATGCCCTAATAGTCAACAAAAATTACTATTGTAGATGACATTAGTGTTAGATGCCTTTGGTTTACTTGTAGATACCTTCACCTTTTCCATTGGTGCCTTTTTAGTTATGGACTTATAGAGCAACTCCTATTCATTAATCTAAGCTAATTCATGGAGAGTCATATTTGACCTGATCTTCTTCATATCTTCCATGATATTCTATCCTCCTTTCCTTGGTTATTCCTTACTCGATGGTTGATCATTCTTATTTAGAGGAGGTGGATTGTTGTCTGCTTTGGGATTATGAGGAATCACAATGGTATTTAGAGGAGTCCATGTTGTAAGTGGTTTATTATTCCTTAAGTTATATGCACCTCTTTGGAACTACTAAAAAGCATCAACTTCATCTACATTATCTTATAATTCATTGTCATTTGTACCTAATAAGGGAAAATCATGAGTTTTAAATAACATAGCAGTGTCAAAAGAGCTAGGATTTGGATGATGCTCAAGTGAATCATGCATATGATCTTATCTAACCACCTCTCTCTGAAAGATTTTGAATGTTCCACATAATTCAATGTAATTGAGCTCACCATGCTAGGAAGTGTTATGAGTTTTTTACCAATTAAGAAGAGCCATCCCTATTATGTTGATTTCTAAAAGTTTGTTAGGTTGTTCAATCCTATTGAATGGTCTATTATATCTTTAGAATCTAGTATTCTAATTTTTGGTTTTTGCCATTTGTATTTCCCATCTTCCTTTGACTATTCAAGAAATCATTTCTCAACTTCTAAATCATTTTTTGAATAGATTATAGTTCTAATTTTATGAAATATGTACTTTTTAGAATAGTAATAGTAAGTGCAGTTGTCTATTGGTCTTGCTAATATCCATTTCTTGTTGCATGATTACTCAAGTAGCCAAAATTTTAATCCATTGTTTATGTAAATAGAGGCAACATATATAACTAGTTTTGATTGAATGTTGGGACATTTTTCCTTACATGTAAAACTAGATTTAGTGTTGGAAAAGCATTGTTGACACTAGGCACTCTAAGCATCTATGGATTGAGCTTCTTATCTATGGTGATAGCCTCTTTAAATGTTATCATCAAAGTGTTAGCTATAATTTCTCTTCTGAAGAACACAATGGTGAAAGGGTCTAAAGCATCCTTGTACATCTCTAATGCTAGTGTTGCCTCTAATTTATACCTTGGGGATAAATAATTATATATATTTTGCCATCTTGTGTTGAAAGCATGAATTGGCTCATTAGGTTCTCTCTTCATTCTAATAAAGTGATGAAATACCAGACTACGATTGGTGACCTAGATAAACTAAGCAATAAAAGCTTCTTGGCAATCATCCCAAGAAGTTATGGAGTTTTTCATTAGATTTAAATACCAATCATAAGCGACATCCATCAAAGTAAAAATGAATAATCTATATGCAAAATCATCATATATGACATTCATTCATGTTAAAGTAGCTTTAACTAATTTTTATATGTTCCTTTATTTTCCTTACTCGTAAAGGAGAAAAGGATGGTAGATAGTTTTTAGGATTTTGAGGCAAATCATGAATGTATCCTAAGATGGTGATGGTAGATCCAAATAACAAGGGATATTTATAAGCCATTGGTTAATTAAGAGGTAAAGAGTTATTTAAATGTAAGGGATTCCCTATTAGATGGGGATTATTTTGGACTTAATATATTAGCACAACTCTAAGTCTCTTATGACTTGTCAAGGGTGAACTATTAAACCAGCTTGGAATTAGATCTGATCACTCTTTTAGGTGACTTCAACAAAACTATATGTAATGAATAACTACTACTATTAGAGGTGTTGGCCCTCCTTCTATATCAAATTTAACTATTGATGTGGGTTTTATGCACACTACAACTATAACAAGGTAGCCTCTAACATTTTAGGATCTCAAAGGAGATAAAATCCACTCCAAGGGATGAGTTGTAGATATGTTGTTTATTTCAACCTATTTATGAAATAAGGGTAGGGCATGAAGGTTTTTTTATAATTTTTTTTGGATAGAGGTGTGGTTTTTGAAGATAGTGTATTTCTAAGTGAGTTGGATGGATGGTTGGTTAGTAATCTAGAGAGGATACATATTTAAAATAGATTTAAAAAAGGAGGGTAGGTTAAGGAAAAAAAGAAGACTCTATGGTTCTCAAAATCACTTCCCTAGTTGGTTTCTAAACATACCTATGATTTTAAAACCTATGCCTATTGCTAGAATAATTTGCACACATACAATCAGACATGGCTAATTAGTTTAGAGAAATAAAGATGTAGAAAATTCACAAGCCCTAGATAAAGTTTTTTCCTTTTAGGGTAGATATTTCATATCCTTAATTAGGAGATTATGGCTCAGGTTAATGAATTATCTAAGGTAACAATTACACACACATAGAAAACTACACCAAAGAAATCACTAGTACATATTCAGAAGTATGATTCAATTTGAACTTAATTATCGTAATCAATATATTCACTAATCCTCTAATATATATTTCACATATATAGATCATTAAATCAATCAAAACAATGAATAATCTATTCACATATTTAGCACATCAAAGATTTATCAAAACACACAACCATATAAATAACAACTAGTTTCACAAAATCGGGAAATAAAATACTCAAACACTTCACTAATGATCAAACTCACTTTGCTACTCTATTCAAAATACTCAAATAAAAAACTAAGTTGGGTTAAAACCACATATATAGTCTTGGGGAAGGGGTCACCTCATCCTCCAAGTCCATGCAAGGTCATTACATATGGTAGTTAGAATATTTAGTTCTAACTACAGTCTAAAATTGTATAAGAGAAAAAATATAGTTATTAATTAAATAAGTTGACTTTTCTAAAATTATGTAATGTGTGTGTGCACGTACAAAATATAGAGTCAACATTTACAACAAAACTCTCAAACTACAAGTAAATTCTAAATACATCTACCTCTACAAAACTGTATATGCATAAAATATTATCCTATCAAGGCTTAGTCATATTAAACACTACATGTACCTTGGTTGGTGTGGCTATTGAGGTGGAAGTTGTAGATGTTGACACACCACTACAAGTCTACCTTTTTTCACTTCATTCTCTTCATAAACTTTATGTGTGATGTCATACTACTACCATATAATATTCAAATTTAGCAATGATGATCGATGAATTATTTTAACCTACCCAAAGAGATTTGCATGCTCATTTTTGGTTATCTAAAATTTATTATTGAAAATTTCAACCTTGGTTACCTTCTTTCAGGCCTTAATCAAGTTTGACTCGATCTCTTCAAGTGTTATGCCTTATAAACTCTACTTGAAATCATTTGTTTCTTCTTAAAAAAATTTGCCAAAATTTATCCTATTGATCAGTTTATTGGTGACATCCTTCACTTGGATAATTTTAACTCATGCAAAATTTGGAGGAGCTAGGCCTCATGCACCTGATACTTAGGGATTATATCCCCAACTGATTATAGCCATTCCTTTATCTCTTACTTGCTAATGACAACCAAATTCAAGGTATTATTTATTTAATGTTATCATGAGGTTGAGATTACTATATAGGGAGTTTCCCATGTATACAACTAACATATTCAATTTGGCATTATCATCTCTTAGGGAATTAAACAATTGGTTGACATTGCTCACATGAGGGGCCATCTCAACCTTCACAAACTGCATTACTTACAAAAAATTATAACACCTAGAAGTAGCTTCATATACCTAAACTTATATACCTAAAAGAATGTGTATGATCTTTTCCTTCTCCTTTAGTTACTTCACCTTAGCCTCTAGTGTCTGCACTTTAGTCTCAATATCCTATTGAGCTAATTATGTTCCTTTGTGGATATCTACTATTGCATCCTTGTGTGCATGTGCTAGGTCTACAATATTTTCAACATATGGAGACTCACCTAGTTACCTATTCTACCTCTTTTTGAGGAAGAATGCTTATTATATTTCCTAAAGGATGATTTTAGTACCTTTGTCATCCTCTAGCTTCCTCTTCCTCACTCTTTCAATGCTACCAGATAGGGGATCAAATAGAGTGGAAACTAGGGGAAGCTCAGTGATTTTGAAGATTAGAATTTGGGAATCCTTACTTCTTAAGTTATTTTCCTATGGAGGAATGTCTAATTGAGATGTATCAGAGGTTGTGACAATAACCTCTTCTTTAGACTCTTCTTAAACTTATTATTTCTTTTGGGGCCTAAAAAGGACATTGTGTAGGGAAGGCCATATAATTTTGGACCAATCCACTCCTCAAAATTGAGGAAGTGGGTGGATAATTATCACTTGGTGCTTGGCCTTCCTTCCCCTACTTGTACTCATCATTATGGTTTCTTCATTTGGACGTGGTGGATGGTATTATAAGGGAATTGTGGGTGGAATAGACATGAAGTTGTGGAGTGGCTAAAATAGTCTACACCTTCTTAGTAACCTTCTTATTTGTGAGGGATATGATAATATAAGTGCTAATAGGAACAAAGGAGGTAGGAAGATAGAGTGTGATGAAAGTGTAAGTAGAGGGATGAATGGTAGTGGTGGTAATGGAGGTGGAAATAAGCACTTCTACTTGAGCTGATCTTACCACAAAATAAATTAAAACTTGTCCAAAGATTGGTACAAAAGATAAATGAAAACTTACAAGAGGTTGTGTACCTAGAGAAGTTGGTGCAATATATCCTGATTGAAGGCTCATAGCCTCAACTACCTCCATCTCTGCTTCTTCATTAAATTCATACTCAATGTCTTTGATTATCACCACCTCTTTTTCTTAAGATACAAGAGGCAAACCTTGTACTAATTCCATTATAGGAATACCTATAAGAGTCCTAGCATTCCTCTTATAAACTAGAGGGGTTTAGTTATGTGGGTGAGTCTTGGGGTGTTGATGCCACTAATTATGATGTTACTATCCCAACATATGTAGTAATTTATACCTAGGTCATAAAAATAGATACTTGAATGGTGATCATAACCAATTATTATCTATTATCCTCCTTTCTCATCATAATATAGGCTGATGGGATCCCCTATTTATGCTCCCCTATGAGAACTGGGCTCAAGCATCCTAGGCTCTTTCTTCATAATACTTAGTTTTATGGGAGGTATTTAGATTAGGGACCTACCTAGTCCTTTGATTTCTCCTCAAAATTCCTCTCTAAAAATTAGAGTGTTCATATCCCTTGTATAGAGCATTCCTACTATCCAATTCTCTAGCAGTGATTGAGGGGTCATCCTAGATTATCTACAAATGATCCTCCTTCAATCCAATAATATTGTCTCTCTCTAAAACATCTTCATCATAATTTGAATTAAGAAATAGAGAATCATGTGGATATGGGACATGTTTTTAAGGGATATTAAATCCCTATATGTTCTTTTGAACCTACCCATGAGGATCGCAATTTGTATGTGTAAGAATAAGGAATGGATAACTTCTAATTTAATTTCCCACTTCCATGAAATTCTTATTCATTATATAAACCATTCTTCCAATTATTATGTGGTGGATAAAGAATAAGGTTTTATTATATCTAGATAAATCCTCCTCGATACTCCACCAAAGTTTGAATGTAATTTCTTATTCTACCAACTTGTATAGAACCTACTTGGGAAGATACAAAGAATTAACCTTGTTCCCCCAAATCATGATTACTATAAAGTTTAGGAAGAAGAAACAATCCCCTTTTCCATCTAGTTTATTTATGATATTAGGCTTGATTCTAGGTCTAGGTGAGCCATGAATGGCTTATCACACCTATAGATAAATATCTTATACTATCGTAACCATGTTTTTGGTGTATGTATATACATGCATTAATTGGTAATGGTCACAAATATAGTTTTTTTCACTATCTATGGATAGAGTCTATAATTCCTAAAGATATCTATAACGAGTACTCATGACTACATCCAATAAATAATACATCATGTAGAAATTATTTGAAGGTGTGGGATTCCTATCCTTATGGATTATCTACTCTCTTAAGTTAAATTTGATTATTTTGGCTTGGGAATATGTAACATTGTGGTTGAGCATCATATAAAATAATGGAAACCAATCTAAATTGACAAATTGAATACTTGGCATACCATATAGTCAATTGAGGAGAGACATGCTAATATGAATCCCCATTCTAAATTTTTTGATCATAATTTCTCCTTTCAGTTGCTTTGCCTTCCAAGCAATGGTATGGTCTAGCACTAGCCATGAAGATAGTACCTTCTCAATTGAACTCTCTTTTCCAAACTATACCACTATGTGCTTGTCAAAATAAGCATCAAGTATGCTCAAAGATAAATAAATTTGTAATTTGGCACCTAATATGCACATAACTACTATGTTATTGCTTAAATTATTCAAGAAAACATCTTACAATATCTTTATTAAGAAAAAGAAATCTCATAGAAGGTCAATACATGACATTACTTATAGTTTGGTAGAAGCAAAGTGTAATATTTAACATTTTAAAGACAGTAGTTACTTGATTAGTAGTCTATCCACAAGTTTCATCTCATCCTCTAGTGAAAACATATCCACATATTGAATGATGTCCCATAATTCTGAATAGTTATGGTACCTATCTCCAAATATGGTAGTATTAAATACTATATTTGTGAACTCTATAGAGTCCTTGATTGTATATGGGGATGATGAATTTACCCCTAAAAATACCTTGGATGAAGATGTTATTTATGTGTATATATGATTTCTGTTGCTGACAATCTTCTTCTATATTTTATATATACTGTGCAAATATTTTAGCTCAATTTTAGTCTTTGTTTTACTCATAGTATTCTTGAGATACTAGTTAGGGCTCTTTGTTGCTATTAAAAAGAAATAGACTTAAAATGAAAGTTAGTTTTAAATTAATGATTACTTTGATATCTATTAATCACCTATATAATATTCTACATTAAATAGTAGTTTGTGAACATAATTGTGCCACATTCACTTTCTATTCCCTATATAATTCAAACTTTGTTAGCTCAAGTTGGTGGGGGTATTTTAATAGATTGATGGGAATTATTTTAAATTTTGTTTTAGATAAGTATGGTGAGGTTAATAGTGCTCTTGGTAGTATTTTTCTATGGTGTATATCAAAAAAAGGTGCTTTGGAAAAGTGTATGTAGACTAATTCCTTTGACGGAATTATTTCAGACAAAATCTTCGTAACAATTTTCCCAAAGGGATATTTCATCAGTCAAAAGTTTTGAGATATTTATTCCAAATAATCACTCTCAAAATTCTTAGGGATACTTTCTCAATTGGTCATTTTTTCTATAACAAAAGTCCCGAAGGATCTACTACTTTGTAGAGGCTGAATGGTGCTTTCATTTTCTTGAAGGTCACTTTCATATGACTAAGGCCATTCTAAAAGTATTGAAGGGAATGTTAAAAAAAGTCTAAATGGTATGTGCCTTAGGTTTTAAGGGTCTACTTCAAGGAAAAATTCCCAAAGGGTCTAATCTATAGGGTATTTCTGATGGGGAAAAGGCTATGATCATTATCTTGAAGGGTAAGTAGTCATTTCAAAAAGGGCCAAAGGCTTTGGAAAAAAATATTAAAGGGTATGTCCATGACAAAGGGTTCATTAAAAAATTTTGAAGGGCACTTTTCATAAGTCAAAGAGGCCAATACAAATATATTTAAGGGTAGGCTTGGTATTGTAAAGGGGTCAGGACAATGTTATGAAGGATAATTCCAGTAGGGTAAAGGGTCTGAGACAAAATTTCCAAAGGGTAAGTGGTCACTTTAAAAATTCTGAAATTCCCTTTAAAAATTCTTGAAGAGTAGGTTCAAGGAGTCGAAAGGTCATGTGTCCTTTAGGGAAATTTCTTCAAGACTTTTGTGTTAGACAAAATGTCTAAAAAATAGTTTGAAAGAATTGGTTTGGGCAAAGGTGCAAGACAAAAGTCATGAAAATTATATGGAGGGGCCAAAAAGGCAATTAAAAAAGTCCCAAAGGAATTATATCAGGGAAAATGGACACAAAAATAAAGGTCCAAGTATACTTTCACAAACCTAAAGGGTAGGTTGGTAAGGTAAAAGGGGAACTTCAAAAAGTCTTAAAGGATAATTACAAAATGCCTAAGGATACTGGAAATAATTCAAAGGGTCCACTTCATAGAGAATATTGTCCATGACAAAATTACTCAAACATATAATTTAGCAAGGCCAAAGGGTAATCTTAGAAAGGGCCAAAAAGGCAATGTCAATTATGTCTGGAAAAATTCTCAAGGTAAAAAAAAAGCCCACAGACCAATTCCATCAGAGGAATTATTTTAGATAAAATATACACAATAAGTAATTTGATAAATATAAATCCACAAGAATTATTACATGGAAACATATTGATAAATAAAAATATTGTATGTCCCAAAAAAATAAGTCCCAAGAGAAAAGCAAAGATAGTCACAAAAAAAACATAAGTCCCAAAACATAAAGCTTGAAGTAACAAACTTGATAGATTAAAAGGATTTAGTCTAAGAAAACATGATATCAATGCTACCTTGCCAAAGTATATGAGGCCAAATAATGATCTTTCCTATAATTTCCATCTGCATATAGAAGAGGGGCTCAAAATCAAGACAATAATCTAAAATAGGTGCGTCCCCATTTCCTATGTAAATAAGGGGAGGTGTTGGGTACAACAAGTTATAATATTATTTTGTGGAAAAATAATATTATAAGTTACTTAGTGGTTTAATT
The DNA here is from genome assembly GCA_037957365.1 of Torreya grandis. Lineage (NCBI taxonomy): Eukaryota > Viridiplantae > Streptophyta > Pinopsida > Cupressales > Taxaceae > Torreya > Torreya grandis. The sequence goes on from JARHVA010001412.1 coordinate 2,066,667, forward strand.
AACTAGTAGTCTAGATAATCATTACCCAAATGGTATGTTATATTTAAGATTATTTTTGAAATCTGTTTATGATTTGTAATAAACTAGATGTATGGTTTCTATCCACTTCATTTGATGGAATAAATGAATGTTTGTGATATTTCTATAATAAACATAATTTTAACTAGCTAAAGTGAAATATTATTAATGAATCTATTAGTTTTATTTTATTGGTTCTCGCATTCATGAACCTAATTAAGTAGTGGATAGATTCCACTAGCTTAATTAGTGCCATCAATGCAAGATAAGAGGTAATCTAATCAAGTGGTGTGTATGAATTTGACAGAGCCTAGAAATCATTTAGTGTTTAGAACTTTGGCCAAAATAATGTTTGATAATCATTGTCATTTCATATTTTGATATATTTTTCATATTTTTTGATATCATATTAGAACAGGTTTATTTACAGTACACATTATGTGTTAAATATATTCAATACATGGGTTCTAGTTTATTACTCTATATTTCCACACCGTTATTATCTATCCATCTTTGAAGGTAAGGTCATCTCCTTATTTGGGAGATAGTGTAAGGGATATATAGTTTTTGGTTGGTGTGAAAAAGTGCTTAGATGATGCTCTCCCTCCTAGTCAAAGTACTATAATTAAGACTACACATGATATTACATATTGATACTTAATTCATGGAGTCTCTACTCATAGGAGATTTATATCAAGTTTTATAATTGTTGATATTTTATGTATTGCTAAAGACTATAATATTTATTCATTGTACTTTAACAATAGAGGCTATAATATTTTATTAGTCATAGTTTAATTTATACTATTTAATTTATGTTGAGATGTAGTATTTATGGTTGTTTTTATATTGTTCATGATTTCTATATTTGTTCATGGTAATCCTTAGCTAAGTGGATTAGTTATAACCTTGTTGGTTAACTAAATTAATATAGTTAGATAAAATATCACTAGATAGGATTTCTCCTGGTGAAAACTATATGCTGAGTATGTGTAATCAAATTTTAAAAAAATTGAAATATTTTGTTAAAACCCAATGGGATTGTTACATTATGGTATCAGAGTTGAGTCTAAAACTCTAGGACTTAATGTGTCTACTAACACAACTAACACAAACTTATTATCCTAATAAATAGGAAGAATAATGGTGTGTACTAGACCAAGAGGTGAGGGTACTTGAAATATTTAAGCCCCTATTGATCCAAATGAGTTTATCACTGAGCAAGATACGAAGCTGGACCAAAACATTACAACCATGCAAGATACTAGGGACCAAATCATGCCCATAGAACAGGAAGTGCATGGTCATGAAGAGAAGAATGCTTAATAAGAACTTAAAGAGCATCTTAATGACCAAAAACATATTCAAGAGTAGGGGCATGAGGATTTTCCATAGGATGTGAGCAATTGAGTAGCTGTAATGTTAGTACATGACATGAAAAAGGTGAATCCACTCAAGTTTGGTGGAACTATATTGGGGGATGGATATGAAGTATGGATAACATAAATGGAGAAGTATTTCCAAATTCAAAATTATTCTAAAGTCAAGAAAGTAGTCTGGGTATCTTATTATGTTGTTGGTGAAGCAATGACTTAGTGGGAAAATAAGAAGTTCAAGATGAACCTCGATTCAACCACCACTACTTGGGAATAATTTGTGACACTATTTAGGTCATGATGTCTTCCACAACTATACTTTGATCAAAATCTTAAACATTTTTAGAATCTCAAGCAAGGGGATTTGTTAATGAATGAATATTAGGAGCAATTCACCAATATTTTTAAGTATGTAACTTAGTATAAAGTATATGAGAGGTTTAAAATTAGGAAATTCATCATGGGATTAAAACCCAAAATAGGCTATGAAGTAGATATGCATGGTCTATATACCATGGATCAGGTGTTTGATAAGGTAGTCAAGAAGGAATATAAACTAAAATCTCTTGCCCAATTTAGAGATAAGTTCAAAAATAAATTTGGAATTTCTAAACCAACTTTCAAGAAGAAGAAATAGAAGTAAAGGAGTGGAGATTCCAAGGGCTAGTTCAAGAATCAAAACACCAAGTTCAGTAACGGTTTCAAGGGAAACTAATAGACTAAGAAGAAATTACCAATTAAAGTTTTATTAATTTATGGAGGTAACCATTTTTATTGAGAATTTACTTATGACAAATCAAATAATAAGGGTTCATCTTCTTAGCAAGGTACATTAAAATAGTGGATTTATACAACTATTGAAAATTGATAGGCTAAGTAATAATTTTCACCCATAGATCTATCAGTTATTTTATTCAATCATCCAATTTATATTTTAATTGATATGGAGATATAGAATGTTTGATTTTTCCTAGAGTGCTTAGAAAATTGTCTAGAAAGGTTAGAGCAATGGAAAATTCAAGGTCCATACAATATAAGAATGAGTCAAAGGTCAAAGTTGAGAAATGTCTAGTTGAAGTAAACATTAGATTGAATTAATTTACAATAGCATTAGATCTATATTAAACACTATTGGGATCATATGATGTGATCTTATGAGTCAATTGGATTACAAATCATAAATCCATGGTTGACTATTTTATGAATAAGGTTGTGTGTCAAGATGATTTTAGAAACCAGATAACTTTAAGGAGAGCGAAGTGAGTTGAAGCTAAGATAATATATGAAATTCAACTCAAGAAAGATCAAAGGAAGGGATCCAAGAATTTATCATTAAGATGAGTAAGATTTAAGAATCTAAACAACCATCTATCAAAGATTATTCTTTTTTGAGAAATTTCCATGATGTGTTTCCAGAAGATTTACTAGGATGGCCATCTATAAATGAGTTTTATATCAATTGATATCATACATGGATCTAAACTATAATCTAAGCTACCATACATAATTATAACCCCTAAACTAGTTGAGTTAAAGGCACAAATATAGGATTTGTTCATGAAAGGTTTTATTAGATTGAGTGTGTCACTATGGGGTGCTCTAGTTGTCTTCATTAAGAATAAATATGGTACTCTTTGCCTATGTATAGACTACAAGATATTAAATAAAGCAATTATCAAGAATAGATATCCTTTACCATGCATTGATGATATCTTTTATCAATACAAGGAGAAATAGTCTTTTTTAATATTGATCTTAGAGTAGGGTATTACTAGTTGAGGATTCATGAAGAGGATATCCTGAAAATAACATTTAAGACTTGATATGGGCACTTTGAATTCATAGTGTTACCATTTGGATTGACAAGTGCTCTAGTAACATTTATGAATCTTATGAATAGTGTGTTAATATATTACCTAGATCATGTTGTGTTAGTCTTTCTTGATGACATATTCATTTATTACAAGTATGAATAAAAACATTTACAATATTTTGAATTAGTTTTACAACATTTGTGGAAGCATAAATTGTGTGGCAAGTTGTGTAAGTGTGTAATTTTATAAGAGAAAATGTATTATCTAGGACATATTATATTTTCATATGGTATTGCAATAGATCCAACAAAGATAAGAGCCATTATGGAGTGGCTAGCACCAAAGAATGTACATAAAGTAATAAGGATCCTAGGATTTGTGGGTTATTAAAAGAAATTCATTCTAAATTATTCTAAGATAGCTAATCTGATTACCTATCTTTAGTATATGAATCAGAGTTTCATTTTGTTAGATAAGTGTGAGTTAGTCTTTTAGGAATTAAACATGAGGCTTACTTTAGCACCAATGATAAGAATTTCCTGATACTAAGGGTTAATTCTCATTGATCATAAATGCATCTAGGGATGGACTTGGAGGAGTTTTTATGTAGGATGGTTCAAGGGTAGCCTATGATTATAATAAATTGAATCCATTTGAGGTGAATAATTCTCCTCATGACCTATAAATTTTTGTAATTGTGTATGCTTTGCATGTTTGGAGGCATTATCTGTTAGAAATATTGTTTAAAATCAATACTAATAACTTGGGACTCAAGTACATCTTCACCCAAATAAATCTAATTTCTCATCAAATATGATGGTTAGAATTCTTATTTGATTATTATTATGATATTAAATATATAAAAGTTAAGGAAAACATAGTAGTTGATGCTCTAAGTCATAGAAGGTACATAGAAGCCATGATGACTATTAAGAGTACTTTTAGAGATTAAGTGATTAAATTATTGTTTGGATATGAATTTTACAATCAAGTTAGGATTTTTTTTTTTTGAAAATACTTATAATCCTAAGTATAAGGGTTTTATAATAGATAATGATGGTCTTTAATGGTATAATGGTAAGATGTATCTATCAAATAGAGATAATCTCAGGAGCACATTAGTACAGGAGATACACAATGCCCCATATTTAGGAGATACAAGAGTAAACAAGATCATGGATGAGATTAGACCACTCTATTTATATAAAATAATCAAGAGAGATGTGATGAATTTTGTGTCTCATTGTCTGGAATGCCACTATGTGAAAGCTAAATGTGTGTATCTAGTTGGATTATTATATCCACACAACATACCAAAATGGAAGTGGTAGGTGATCAATATAGAATTTATCCAAGGTTTTATATTATCATAGATAAGCATGACATGATTTGAGTTATAGTGGACAAACTAACAATGGTAGCTCACTTCATACTAGGCAACTTAACTTATGATGCACCTATATTTGTGAAGAGAGTCATAAAGAAAGTATATCGATTATATATTTTTCTAGAGAAGATAATTTTGGATCAAGATCTAAGGATGAATTTAAAATTTTAGTTGACTCTAAATTCAATTCTAGGTATGTATTTAAACTTCATCACTACATATCACCCACAAACTGATAGATAAATAGAGTGAGTTAATCAAATTACTGAAATCTCCTTCATATGTATTTTGTGGATAAAAAATACAAGTGGGAGGAATACCTTACACTACTTTAATTTTATTACAATAACTCATACCAATCAACTTTTAAGATGGCTCCATTTGAGACACTATATAAAAGGAGGATAATAATACCATTTAGTTAGGTTAGGATAGAATATAGGGTAGTCTTTTGACCTAAGATGCTTTCAAAAATGAAATATCAAGTTAGTATAATTAAACAAAGGTTGGTTGAGGAAAATGATATATAATAAAGTTAGGATGATCTAACTAGAATAGATAGGCATTTTTATATAATTGATAAAAAATTTCCATAGGTTAAGCCTTAGAAAATATTGATTAAATTTTTGAATTCAACAAAACTTTCACTGAGATATGTGGGACCCTTCAAGGTTTTAGAAGTGGTCAAACTTATAGCATATAATTTTTCATTTCCACTACTTTTAGATATTTTGCATAATGTCTTCCATGTGTCTTATCTTAAAAAGTATATAGTTGATCCTTCACATGTGTTGGATTATAATCCTTTATAGGTTTTGGATCTTAGGGTGGTCAAGGTAGAACCAATCAGAATAACTGACACTCACAAAATTTGTTTTTGTAATATAGGAGAGTCATAGTGCAAAGTCCGATGAGATCAATACTCTGAAGATAATTCCATTTGGGAGGACTATGATGAGTTTTATAGGCTATTTCCACATTTTTTTGCTTGACTTGTTATTTCATATTATATTGGTTTCTACTAAAGAATGTTTTAAATTCATAACTTATGTTTGAGTAGATGTCATCGAGATGATGATCAACTTTAAGGGGGGAGTATATCATATTCCAATTTCTATCTAAGCTAAATAACCTTTTTAGTTTATGGATGATTTTGGTTTATTTATTAACTAATATTTGATTAATCTTAATGACATACGTTGATTATGGGATAGTTTGTGTTGCTTAATTTACATGATGATTTTACTATGAGTTAGTAGCACTTTTAAATTTAGTTTATTGTGATCATGTTTGATTAGTTATATAACTTTATTTAATGGATAGAATGATTTTTTAATATAACTACCTTTATTTTCATTATGTGGATATAGGACATATTCTTCCCTAAGATCATGATGGAGGGAGAGAATCATCAAAGAGGGTGGTTTAGATGGAGACATTAGGGTGCAACAGAGAATGAATCTAAAAATCATTGCACACAATACTTATTATATCATGATTTGTAATTTTTAGATATGGATAACATAGCATGTTTATGTACTATTTATTTATATTATTTTTAGTATGTTTTCTGGTATAATTTTCATTGTTGATAATGATCATGTTGATTTTTTGAGTGATTTCACTGATTTAGTGAACTTATGTAGCTCATATTGTTTGGCCAAATGAATGAATTTATTTATGTTTACTTATATCACTACCTTATTATTTATAGTTTAATTTGAAAATATTATGATGTTGAGATGGATTCTATAATTTTTACTTGATCTATAAGATTTAGACAATAATATTTAGAGATTATTATTATGATAATTACATTATAATGTAGAAAGATAATATAATTGTTTATTAAAGAGATTATATTTGATTCACTATTTGATTGAAGGATTGATATTCATAATATATAAATGAATACATTAATGTTAATTATTTAATGATTTTATGGAATCATTTTGTTTTTTATGTATGTTGGTGGATAACAATTCAATGTAAAAATCTAGTCTTCTTATACCTAGTTGCATTGCTCAAGGTTATATTATTCTATTATGTTTAGTCATTTCATGGTGAATACATCAGATAACTAATATTTGATAGTCTTTCATGGAATATAACATAGGGATTATGTGACCTCTATGATTGATATGGTCGATGATTGTTTGTTAAATCATTGTCACGTAAATTCAATAAAGTAATATAATATGATTAATTAGGGATTGGAGAGAAGCATTGACATGATTAGGTTACTAATCATCTATTGAGTTTAGTTAAACAAAATTTGGGATAAAATTAAAGGATTTACTATTTTTTTAATAGAGGTAAATTTTGAGTTGGTTAAGCTATCTGGTCATGCATATTCTTCAGGGAGTTTAGTAGGCCAAAGAGTATGGAGAAGGGGAAGGAAATAGGTGATGTAAAAAGAATAAAAAGAGGATAATGGGGGATGTGAATATAATTCTACATGACATAGAGGATGGCTCACGACATTTTTAGAGGATAAGATAGAAGGTGGAGAAGAGGTGAATAAGTGCGAAGCAGGAAATTTTTTTAACTTCTTTTACATTCATACATTTACCAGGTTGGGTTTTCTAATTTAATTTAATAGTCATATATTGAATGGGTTTCTATGAATGTGTATGGTTACTTGTTTCTTTGTTTCATTCATTATAAATAATGGGTTATATGTGGATCCATGTGAAAAGCTTAGCCTCCACAAAACCCCATATTTAAACTAGGGTAACCTGGGAAATGCGGTAGAGTTGTAGTGTTGGCCATGGTTATTGTTGAGCTTTTAAATATCACTATCATACACATATCTACCTATTTATAAATATTTGTTCAATATTTAAGGATTATTTTGATGGTTATATAAGTAAAATTCTCATAATACTTGATTCAAACCAAATTGATATATATGTATTTTGGTATATGAAGACATAAACTTGAAATAGTTAATATTTATGATCATTCAACTTTTTAATTTGATTTGGAGTTTTTGGGCTTAAAATATGTTTTTTATATTATTTTAAATACATATAAAAAAATGTATACATGAATATATACTTGGGTTAAAAAGATATTTAATATATAGGTATATTAATGTGTGTGTATTGATATATACTTATATCTACACTTATACATTGAATATATAACTTCATTAAGTATATCTAACTATATATATGTATATACATACTTGTATTCAACTCACAGACTTTAATAAGTGACTATATATATGGATGTATGTATATACACCTATAATTGAAATAGAGACTTTAATAAGATTGTTAGTAATACATTATGTAGATGAAGATATTTTTATAGCACACTAGCAAATATGGTTTTCAATTGGTGATCTACTTGGCTTTAGATTTAGATAATTTGTATAAACTAGACAATCATAAAATTATGTACTCTCATATATTTTATATTATGTATACATGTTTATATAAATTAATTTTATAAGCTTCAATTAAGTCACATCAAGTAATCTAGGATGGGTAGATGAATAATACAACTGTAGGGTTTTGCATTTGGCTTTATGCAAGTGTATATACTAGAAAACAGATAAGGAATCTATGGAAAAAGATTAATTATTTATTTTGAACATGGCTTATACTTGGAAATGATTGTGTATTGTTGTTTTTGGATGAACTGTGCATGTGTTTCTTATCTCATAAGGAGACTAGGTATACAAGTTCATTTCCCTAATTGTATTATTTTAATCATCTATGTGGTAGTTATTTTGTTAACCAAAACTTGATATGCTACAAACCATACCTAAGTAGGGTATTCAGCTGATTATTATTGATTGTTTTATATAAAAATACCCAGATAGGTAAAAGTGATTGTGTTATTCTATTTACTCATTTAAACTATATTTAATTGGCAAACTTAATTGATTGTTTGGATTTAAAGTTTTAAATAGTTTTGATGAATAATGAAGTAACTTAGTTTGATTTATTAAATTTCATGTGTTTATTATCATGGGTGTATGGAATTTATTAGTTTAATGAAAAAAGTTATGGGGACTTTGTTTATGAACTCACTATATACTTCACATATATGATATACTCTAAGGTGAATGATAGAAAATGTCATCTTAGTAGTATACTACATAAACATAAATTATTATTTTGTGTGTCTATATATGTATATGTGTGTGTTTGTGTGTGTCTGTGTGTGTGTGTGTGTGTGTGTGTGTGTGTGTGTGTGTGTGTGTGTGTGTGTGTGTGTGTGTGTGTGTGTGTGTGTGTGTGTGTGTGTGTGTGTGTGTGTGTATCTATATATATATATATATACATATACATATATATATATATACATATACATATATATATATGTATATATATATATATATATATTTCTATATATATATATACATATACATACACACACACACACACACACACACACACACACACACACACACACACACACATATATATATATGTATATGTATATGTATATATATATATATACACATGTATATATATATATACATGTATATATATATATACATGTATATATATACATGTGTGTGTGTGTGTATATATATATATATATATATATAATTGTGTTATACTTGTTATTGTTATCATGGTTAATAATTGATGCTTATCTATATTTGGTTAGTATAAAATCATTAGAATAAGGAATTTATGAGTTTAAATAAAAAATATAATAATATGTTATGGACTAGATATTATTATGTGGAATATGAATAATTATTTACCTAGGGTTATAATATTATTCCAAGGAGAAATAATATTATAAGTTTGTTAGTGGTTTAAGCAATTGGTGGTCTAGATAATCATTACCCAAAGGTATGTTATATTGAGGACTATTTTTGGATGGTGTTTATTATTTGTAATAAACTAGATGTATGGATTCAATTCACTTCATTTTATAGACTAAATGAATATTTTTGATATTTCTATACTTAGCATAATTTTAATTAGTTAATTTAAAATATTATGAATTAATCTATTGGTTTTCTTTTATTATTGTTTATTTTACCAAATCTCACATTTGTGACCCTAATTAAGTAGTGGATTGATTCCACTAAATTAATTGGTGCCATTAATGAAATATAAGGGGTAATATGATCAAGTGGTGTGTATGAATTTGATTGATCCTAGAGATGATTTATTATTAAAAACTTTGGCCAAAGTAATATTTGATATTGTCATTTCATATGTTGATATAGTGTTCATATTTCTATGATATCATATTAGAATGTATTTCTTTATGGTACACATTATGTATTAGATATCTTCAACACAAAGATTCTAGTTTGTTACTCTATATTCTCACACCACATTATCTACCCATCCATGAAGTGATGGTCATCCCATTATTTAGGAGATAGTGCAAGGGATCTATGGTCTGTGGTTAGTGTGGAAAAGCACCTGGATGATGATCTCCCTCCCAACTAGAGTACTATACTTAAGACTACACTTGAGATTACATATTGATACTTGAGTCATGGAGACTCTACTCATAGGAGATTTGTATCATGTTTTATTATTTTTTATATTTTATATATTTCTTGAAATTATGATATTTATTCGTTATATTTTAACAATAAAGGATGCAATGTTATATCAACCATAGTTGAATATATATTATTTCATTTATGTTAAGATGTAGTATTTATGGTTATTTAATATTTTTCTTAATCTATATATCTATTCATGGTGATCCTTCGATAAGTGAATTAGTTATAACCTCAATGGTTAACTAAATAAGTATAGTTAGTTAAACTATCATTAGATAGGATTTATCATGGTGAAATATATATGTTAAATATGTGCAATCAAATTAAAAAAAAAATATTGTAATATATCAATAAAAATTGGTGGGGTTGTTAAAATTTATATACCCATCATTATTTGGTATAATAATTTTATCTTTAAGAGGATTTTTACTATGAATTTCCACTTGTGATAGTTGAATAGTGTAAGAATTGCAACTAAACTTAGATTTATGGTACAAAAAAGGAGTATGTGTTGAACTATGTGTGATGAAAGATGATATATAAGCCATAATAAATATATATGGGTTAAATATTATAATTAATGAGAATATAAATAATGTGTATATATCTAAGGAACCCATAATTTTAGAAAAATGACAACTAATATGGAGTAGTCAGCTAAAAGTTATAGAAATTTGAATGTTTCTTCCTTGTAAAAAATAATGATCTCCACTTTGCATAAATTTGAAAATTTTTAGGTGTGAAAATATTTGGATTGAAAATAATTTTGGAATAAATTTCCTCAAAAAAAATTACACCACCATGGATAAAAAGTTAAGTAATTTTGAGTTAGAAGCGACCATGGGATTAACTCCCATATGATTAGGGGCTAAGACCTAAAAATGGTGCTCTCCCCCTGTTTTGATTGATGTGGTTGATGGGTGACTTTTTTAAAAATTAATAGTGTCATCCTTCATGATATTAAACTTTATGGATATATGGATGTCAATGAGAAGTGCACACATTCATGTATTTTGGATGGTTGTGGCTAGGTGTGGTCTATGAGCATAGGTGTACACAGTTAGTGGATGTGACAACACAGTCTCAACATGTGTGTAGGTGTAGATGGAATGCATTAATATTTACATGGGATAATAATCCATTGGGGAATTATTATGAGTGCACAAATGTAGAGGAAACACAAGTTTTTAAGGTATATTTTGTATTAACATAGACCCAAAGGATGTTGGGCCATTGTCATATCAACACAAATATAGAGAATGCACAGGCATAAAGGGTTCACATTATAATTCATATGACGCTAAAATATGTGTGGTTTTAGTGTGGGGGTGTGATAATGAGGGATGTGTAGGTGTGAAACAAGCCATAAAAAGTTATAAATTCATGTTTTTCTTAAAGTTGTATAACCAGTTGAAAATGGTGAAAAATTTAGTAACGAAAACTCATTTCTTGAAAAATATATATGGTTTCCTCAAAAAATATAAAATACCCACTTCATAATTTTATAAACCTATGATGTTTTTTATATTTTAAGTACTAGGTGGTATGGAATCTATAGATTTCAACAAATGCCCTTCTAACCCTCCAAAAATGGTGAAAATTTGACTATCATGAAACTAGGTCATGCTTTTAACATATCCTTAGTTTTGACACCCTATGAATCCAATGGTGTTGTCTATTTTTTTACCTTGGATATATAGATATGCATAGATTTTATAGAAACCCCACTAAACACTTGAAGACTAAAATCACACCTAAACAAGCTAGAATGCTATATCTCATGAAAGGAACAATGCCATTCAGCTACCAATAAAGATCTAATACCATGTTTTAGTTGGACACACTTTAAGATCAACTAGATATGATTGAATGCATCAATAAAACTTGTATGGAGTAGTGAAACCAAAATAGCAATCCAAATAAAAAAACTTGTCTTCATAATAATAAAATTACATTAATAATCATTAGCCAAGAAAAACATAGGAAGGTTAATTATATATGTGGAATATAGACATGTAAAAACATACTAATTCATGTGGCATTATCATCTCCAATTACATTTATTAAACTTAAGCAAGCTAACAAGACTGTGTAGGTAAAACCACATAGTGGGAAAACACCTACACTAACTAGGATATCAACAAGTGTAATAGAAAACAAGAAAGAAGGTAAAAACATGTAGAACCTAAAGGAATAATTATGGAAAGTTTGACATGATTAATACTATCTTAAGGTTTTATTTAAGTTAATATAATAATATGTTTTAGAATAATGGAAGATAAGTTTTGATAACATTTTAGAAGAATGTTACAAAAGAGAAAAATGGTTTGAGGATTTATGAAGGGAATAAATGGAGGTAATAAAAAATAAAGAGAGGATAAAGTGGGATGAAAGTGGGATGGAAATGGAGATAAGAATTATAAAGATGATAGAAAAAATTAGTGATTATTTTGAGCATAAGTTATAGAAGAAAGTGATGGGAGAAGTGGAGGATAAAGTTGAAGAAGTTGGTAGGAAATGGCTAAAGGATGATAATGGAAAGATAATAAGTGGAAAGTATGAAATTATTGATATTAAATAGGTTTATCAAGGGTAGTAATATTTCAACACATAATAAACTTTAATAAAATGTATTGCGTGTATATACATGTAGATGTTGTAACTATAAGTATACAAGCATTATAAAAAATAAGAGGTAAGAAAATTAAGGTAGATTTTTTTTATAAAATATAAATAAAGGTTTTTAAATAAATATATCAATGTAATTTTTTTTATATGTTTACATGGTAGAGGGGATATGTTCTTATTTTTTTTTACCGCTTTATCATGGAACGTTAAGGATTTGAATGATTCTAACAAGAGGCATTTGCTAATGTGTTATTTGTTTTCAATAATATCATTTGTTATTTATTTACATGAGACTAAAGTATTTGAAAATACTTGGTATGTTAAGTGGAAAAAATTTCATCAAATTACTAATAGGTATGTTTGTAATCATATAAGACTTTGCATTATATGGAATCATTTAATGATGTTAGAGTTAGTGAAAATCAATGATGTAAATTTAATAGCCTATTAATTTATAAGTTATAAGGATTATATTTAAGGGATGGTGATTAATTTTCATGGGCCAAATATTTTTATAAAAAAGGAAAAATTAGGAGACATAAATTACTATACAATATAATTTGGGAAATAAATTGATAGTGGGTGGCTATTTTAATGTTCTTTGGATAAAAGAGGGTAGTAGTTGTAATAAAAATCAATTAGAGAAAGAAAATAAAGATTTTTTACTTAAAATTCATCATGGATATATAGAAAAATATGGGTAAATATACTTCAAGAAATAGGAGGGGGGTATTTAGTAATCTTGAAAAAGTATTCAAAATTTTTCTAATTTCTTCGACTCGATTGAATAAAATTAGAAAGAAAATTTGTCTATTATGAATGTATCAAGTGCAAAGTATAATATTATTATTTTGTTTATTAAAATAGACAATAACTTATAAGTATTTATTTTTAATTTTTAACTTGTGTATCATAGTTTTGAGGATACGGTGAAGATTTTTTGGGATAGTTGTGTCAACAAATGGATCCAAGATGTTTAAATTCTCATAACATTTGAAACACAATTTTTTCCTAAAAAATGGAATAAAAATGTTTTTGATAATATTTTTATGGAAATTAAAATATGAATTAAACTCTCCCTATGATAACTAAAAAGTTTTAAAAGTAATAGTAATTATAGAAAAATTAATGAAATATATCTAGAGGAAGGAAATATTTTGGAAATATAAATTTCATGAGAACTGGATAAATGAAGGTGATAGGATCACAAAGTATTTCATCAATAACTAGTGGTTATAAGGTAGGCTAACATGTTTTTTTAAATCAATGTAATAAATGGATTAGTGTTGATAGAACCTAAATCTATAAAAAATGAAGTGGTGGATTTTTCATAGATATTTTATCTTAAGAAGTTTCAAATAATTAAGATAATGTTTAAAATCTTATCATTTCATTCCCAAGGTTATTATGGAAAGTGTTAACATTATTTATTGTACAAATGCTAACTCTACAAAGCCCCAAATGATGCAAGATTCTATAGACATACAATTGAATCACATGCATGGAAACTCTTATAAAGTAGATAAAATATTAGATAACTTATTATACATATGTAGATAAATTTAATCACAATAATTTGAAACACCTAGATCATCCTCTTAAACTTACTTCCTTCACAAACCTACTACCTAATTAGGCTTACAATTTGACAAAAACATGTACAACTTGAGAACCAAAAAAATAAAAATACCTATGAATATTGTTTTGAAAAAACATTTGTCCCATTTAACATATTAAGAATCCTCAAGACACGATTCACAAGGCAAGTCACTTTTCTATTAGACCCTAAAACCCTGGAATCTCAAAACAAACAAGGTCAACAAAGCACCTTCTAGTCAGGGTACAATCTTGAAACTTATATAACACATATAAATAGACATTATACACTTATAGACCAATATATAAGATTACACACATTTTGGAACCCATACATCCTATAACCCATTTTTAGGTCTGCATACTCTTAAGCACAAATTGAGAAACTCGAGAGAAAAAATCTCCAATTTGACTTCAACATACCTTCAGAATAGAAAACCACCTAGAGAATGATAGAATAAGGTAAATAATCCTTTATATTTAAAAATGTCATCTTGACGTTGCATCAATCTCATTATGCCATGTGGAAACACCCATTCTGACCTTATAAATTGACTATATACAACTATCAACATCATGACATTATCACAACTTATCTTCCACTTGAACATACCTAATCTAATTTAAAACACTCATATCTATCCTTATATTAACTTAAAATTATCACCACATTAAAAATTTATTCTCTTCCAAAACAAGTCTCTTAATAATCATAGGTAAAGACACCCTATTTCACAATGTCCTAGAACAGTATGAAATTAAGAGTTACCCACAACTCCTCATATTAGTTATCCTCCTTGGTCATGTGATTATTATAGTTATTATTATTATTATTATTAGGATTAAATTAAGTAACATTCTCATCCACTACAATATTATCATTCGTTTATATGATTAGATTGACAATACATAGAGACAATATAGATTCATGACATACCTTTACATTTGTAGAATCTTCCTTGCATCTTAAAACCTCATCACTAGGTACTGTCAAATTATGTTATTTGAATGATACTTTCTCAATAATAAAATTATGTTCACTTTTATCCATACACATTTTAAAAATTTCCTCAACCATCACCTTAGTCTTTTCCTTGAGTTTGGTCTCTTCATTCTCAACATGAGCAGACAATGAGAGCCCTTGGCAATCTTCAACATCTATAACATTCTCCACCATATAAAACATATTACTTGGAATTTAAAACTCACCATAACTCCTAATTACCACCTTTGGTCTCCATTATTTTACTTTACTTCTTCCTTTTACTCTAGAATCTTGATTGAACCTATTCTAACTTGTAGGCCTCTACTTGTGAAATCTAGCAATGTGACCTAGTTCATAATAACTATATCACTCAATATCTCTTGAAGGAAACTTAAATTTTCTTACCTCAAATGGAATTTTTTTTGAAAATTTTCCTATATCATGATATTTGAAGCACTCAACCTTTCTCACACCTTTTAACTAATGACCCCCATCATAGTTCCATGCAAATTCATTTTTAACAAGACTTATACATTCTCTAGCTCTATGACCAAATTGATTAAATGTATAATAGTAACCATTGAAATTTTAATACCTCATTGAATTTGGTTATTTGATCTATTTTTTATTCATTCTCTCAACACCTTCATTCCTAATCTAATGACTTGTCTTAAATGTAAGATTGTCTTGGTTCACATTAGTATTCATCTTATCTTGAGTTACATTATTTTGTTCCTCTTCATATCCAAGACCAATTTTATTGATAACATGATTTTGAACACTAATAATATTATCTATATTCCTTTATATATTTTTAAATATCATAAATGAATTCACCTTGATTTCATACTTATCTAACTCATCTTTTGAAGACTAATTTTTGAAAACATAACTTAGACATTCATATTCTTTAGCTTTTATAATTGTAGATAGGATTTCCAATTATAAATTGAGATGTTTAACCATATATTCATGATATTTGGAATCTTCATCCATTTTTGCATCAAACACACTAAATTTCTCCTTAAATTCCTTCAGTTTAGCTTTCATCTTCTTATTGATCTTCTTCTCAATATTCAATTCTTCAATAACATTTGTTAATGTAGTCTCATAGTCCATCTCATTTTAAAAATCATTTAAATCACTCTAAGTAGACCCTTTTTTATATTAGAAAATTCCTTTCTTAGCCATGAAAAAATATTCATCTTCAACAAAACCAACATCTTCATGATCATACTCTGAGTCATTGACTTCACTCTCATTTGATGAGTTGTAATCTTGTTTGGTGTAGAGACTCTTCTTATCTTCGAAGTACTTCTTCTTGTTGTCAAAACTTATGAATCTTGTTTTTAATTTATCAGATGTAAATGATCTCTTTCCATCATTATAACCTTGATCATGCTCTTCATTATCATCTTTATTATACTTATGAGGTCATTTGTTAGACAAATTTCCTATCTTACCACAATTAAAACATTTCAGAGGTAGTTTACCTTTATACTTGTCTGAGCATGTTCTTAATTTCCTTGAAATAAAATAAATTAGTTTATCCTCATATATATTAGGAATGTATCCTCCTTTAGTTTATTACATTGGAACATCTTCTTTGTCTTCATTTCAATCTTAAAATCTTTTTTCTTGTTTGGTGGTATATCATCATTCTTCCCCATCTCATAAGTAGTAAGGGTGCCATGTAATTGATCCATCTTTAAATGAGTAAGATCATGAATTTATTATATAGTAGATAATTGTAGATAAAACTTGAGGCATATAGATGTTAATAACTTTTGAACAATATTAGCCTCTTCAAGGTTCTCTCCAAGACCTCTGATGATGTTCACAATCTCATCAACTCTCTATAGAAAAGATGACATAGAATCTTCTTCATTCATATTGTGAATTTCAAATTTCCTTTTGTGATTTTAAAACTTAACAATCTTGACCTTTCAATCTCCTTCAAAAATGATTTTCATTTTGTCCCATATCTCTTTAGTAGATTTATAATAGATTACCTTAATTTATTTAGTCTCTAAAAGACCACAAGTAATAGCATTCATTGCCTTGGAATTGTTCTCAAACAACTTCTTCTCTATAACACTAGATGAAGGAATAGTAGGAGTAACATAAACATCCACAATTGATTTCCATACATCAAACCTAAGGGACATAATGTATGTCCTCATGTTGGCACTCCAAAAATCATAATTGGATCTATTGAACATTGGTGCTTTATTAATAAAGAAACCTCCTTGATGACTACCCATACTATAACTTGGATCACCTTAAAGTTGTTAAGCCTTTACCAAAGGACCTACTCTAATACCAATTTTTAGAAATAAAATCACTAAGAGGGGGGTGGGTGAATTAGTGAGCCTAGATATTTCAATTACAATTGTATCCCTTTAAAACTATTAAATAAATAACATATATCAACTTGATCAATAAATATTCATAAGAGAGTTCATTCATTTAATGATGACACAATATCAAACACATAACACTTAGCTCCTAAGGGAAACCCTCATGGGGAATAAAACATATTATCAAGCCTATAATACATGGATTATTATCCTATAATAAATTACAAACAAGAAATAAACTCCCTTATACCAAAAAAACTTGATCATATCCTCCTAACCAAAGGTATTAAGTGAAACACATGTTTCACAAATAAAAACTACCCCTAATGAATATCAAGTCATTTAGACCCCCTTTGAACACTTCCACCTGAGTAATGATTTTATTAACACTTGATGATGTATCTTTGTTTATCTAACCCCTACACAAACTCTCTCTCTCTATTTCAAATAGGCCTCTCATATAGGCATGTCACAATATATCTCCTTCACTCAAATTATCCTCATATGAACACTCAAGCCTCTTCACATATCCTAAAATTGTAAGAGAACTATTTGGACATCAGAAATATGACCTACAAGTCATACACATAGTCATAAATCTAATTTGCTCATCAATTAATTAACTGGGCACTCTACCTCTCCTTTGCTCCATAACTCTCACAAACATTTTGCACTTTTATCATAAGTCTTCTACACAAATATATAAATCATCATATTTGATTTCATTATATATAGAGATATCATGAATTATCAAGTTCATAATCTTTTCATTATTTTTCAAAATATATGTCTTCACCCTTGAGGCATCTTACATAGGTCACACATAAGCACAACCCGCTTCTAAATAAGACCAAGTCACTTTTAGGTCCTATGGATATCCATTCAACTCTTTAACACTTATCCAAGAAAATTAAAAACATAAGAACACTTTATAAATGTATCGAACCATTCCATATGATCTATATGTCCTCCATAAGTTCCAAAATCCATCACAATACCCTTATGCTTAAGCACAAATCACTGAAACAACATTTTATGCATATAATCACCATGAATGAATACATAATCAACTTGTAAACCTTTTTTCATATTGCATATAATTATTCAATCATTTTGAATGCACATAGAGCATCTTTATGGAGTCTAAAACACTCCCCAATATCTTATTCACCATGAAACACCATAACAACATTTACATAAACTCATCTCGAGTTACTTACAGAATAAGCATGAATACATAGTTAACTTTGGAGCTTAAAATATTTATTTATACATACATTCAGACCTCCAAATTTATATTTCTAGACGTACCTTGGAGTCCTATACCACTTTGATTTTTACACCATGATAAAATTCATCCTTGATCAAAAGATATGGTCCAAAAACCACAGATTGTTTTTTCCCTTTACAAATTAAAATATTCAAATGCAAATAATCATAGTTAAACATCAAACACTATTCTTTCATATCGTATCCTCTTAGCTTTAGATTAATCGTACACCATTTATTTTCTCTAAACTTTAACATGTAGGTGCTAATTCTCAAACTTTAAACATATAACAGTTGACCTCATCTCATGCAATCTAGAAACTTTGACTCAATGCACTTTTTTGTTCTTCTATATGAAGCTTGGTCTTTAACAATGCTAAACATCTATCAGTTTGACCTCTTTAATTTAATACATAATATTGATCTCTATCTATACAATCACCCACTCATCATTGATTCTTGGAAGAAGCTCAATCTTTATCTCTATTTAGTGTTAAACATTGAACACTTCAGCACCATATCGTTGATTCATGACTTTTTGGAGAAATTCACATGGTCATTGTTGCTCTAACTTTAAATTTTGAAAAAATTACTAAGTATGGGAACATTGTTTATTTTCTTGGAAGGCAAACTTTGCACAGTCATATCTTTTACCTTGCTCACTCACATGATCTCAAATTTGGACCATATGATCTCCTCACATAAGAGAATATAACTATATGACAAATTTATCTTATAACCCTCACATTTATGAGATATAATGACATTAAATTTTTCATTCATATTTTTTTCCATAGAGTCAACTATGTCAAAAACTTGTCTGGGAGGCCAACTTTGCACTTGCATATCTTTTGATGCACTTCATCGCATGACCTAAAAATTAGTGAAAATCAAATATTATAAAAAATTAACAAACCCATATGATCATATTATTTTTAAACATCCACATGAGAGAGATATTCTATCATCAACACTCTTACTCGACTCTTCTTGCCACATTGCAAATTTGGCTAAGTATGGGAAAACACTATCAAAATGCCTAGGACCCCAACTTTGTACCCACATAATTTGAATCCACTTAGATGCATGACATAAGATCTATCACATTATAAATAGGTACTAATTTGATTATAACCATATGACCAACTCCTCCTCATTCATCAACACGTGGTAATGGCGATGTCATCAAATTTATTACTCATATTTTCTACCATTAGACCCAAAGTGTCCAGATGAAAGCTATGGAAAACCAAATGAATTCCACTTATGCACATAAGAAATAATATTTTAGATAAAATATTAGGGACCTTTCTTACATGCTCAAATAACCATAGTCATCACTAAATATCTCTAATGAAGCTAAAACTAAAGATTAACCAATTCTCCTTTAAGCACACTAGAACAAGCACATTACACACTTTATCATTATTACTTGGGATGTCAAATCACTTCATCCACTTAGCATGACACCTCCATGACATCACTGATAATTTTTCAATAGAACCAACTCCTCTAATGCTTCAACCTCTATTGGGTCACACCCAACTCTATCTTAGACCTAAACCTTTAATGGAGACCCACTTATAAACTCTATTCTTTTAATTTCCTTTAACAATTTACCCTCCCCCATTTCTATTGGACCATTTTTACTGATCTTAAATCCCACATATTTAGTCATAAACATTCCAACCTTTCAAATTCCTCTAATTGTCTCCTCTTGGCCATTGTGGATAATTAGTAGAAAACTGTTCCAAATGACAAAGTGGGAGCTTATATGGAGGAATAGGGAATTGTGGATAATTGGAACCTCACTCCCACCCCTAAAGCCTTTTCCAAATAGAAAACATGTGAAGTGGGACCTCCCCTTAGTGGGATGGCTTAAACTCAACTTTGGTAGAGTTTTTAAAGGTAACTCAGGAAGGGTGGGAGGAGGAGGTGTCATCAGAGATGAGTTGAGAAAGGATATTGTTATCTATGTTGGGCCCATGGGAACTTGTTGAGGTCAACAAACCTCCATTTTTGAAAAATAAGGACCCTTGTGTCTATGCAAACTTGTACCTTAAAATTAAAATTTCATTTGATCAAAGTGTCACTATTATGTTTTGCACATTATTTTAATTTGAAGATCATCTACACTTGGTATGGTTAGCATATTTGTGCATAATTATAGTTTGCACTTGTCTATAATTACTAACTTTGGATCTCTATGTTTTTTAGTTATAGGTCTAATAAAGTCTACATGAAATGAAAAATGTTTGGGTTTCATGATTTTAATGTTAACTTGATTCTTTACTAGCCTTTGGTCTATTGAAAGTACCTTAAAATAAAAAAATCATTTGATTAAAGTGTCACTATTATGTTTTGCACATTATTTATATTTGAAGATCATCCACACTTGGTATGGTTAACATATTTGTACATAATTCTAGTTTACCTATGTCTATAATTGTTGACTTTGGATCTCTATGTTTTCCAATTTTAGGTCCAATAAGGTCTACATGGAATGAATAATGTTTGGGTTTCATGATTTTAATGTTAACTTGATTCTTTGGTTTATTGGAAATCAAGTGGAATAGATAAACCCTTAGTCTATGTTTAATATAAGTACTTGATTCGAATTTGGTGGGAAATTTTTACACATTAACATTTTAAGTAATGTTATGGGCTTGGTTTTTTTTTAATCCTAAGCCTTAGTCATGTTTTTAAATATGACAAAACCTTAGTATAACAATCATTCTTGGTCCCTTTTATGTCTTGAGACCCCTTCATCCTTTTATTATTCCTGCAATCTAAGATAAATTTAAGGTGATCTGGAGGATTTGTCTTATGGTTTATAAAACTATGTAAAAGAAAAATGTTGTAATGGGAAAGTCAACATGTGGAAAAATATAAAGAGTTTATACAATTACTTCTTATATTAGAATTATTTTATGTGCTAATGGGTGTTATGTTGTAAATGTAGGACCAAACTGACCATTTACCCACATTACCTCTGTAACCATTTAACATCCAACTTTACCACATAATTCTATTAAGATTATGAGATAATCCACATATCCAATTATTTTTCTACCATAATCTACCATTTTCCTATTTTAAAAATAATCTTAATATCCTATTTTATGGTTTTTAATCTGCCATTATATATTTTATTTTTAAACCCAAGTCCCAAATTTTAAATATCCTCCATTTAAAAAAATCCCATCTTAATATTCTATTTATCCCATTGAATATTTTATAAACCCAAGTTCCAATTTAAACTGTCCCCACTTCACCATTCCTCACGAGGAATCCAATTCACTTTGATGGAATTTGGTCATAATGTTTTTAATTTCCATGGTAAAATTTTTAATAAACCTTAATACCATGCATGTTTTTAAAACCTTAATGCTTAACCTTTTGTTTTCCTCGTGGAATTCCATTAACTTTGGATGGTGGGTGAATTTGTTTAAGTGGGATATGTTTTGTTTTTTAAATTAAAGTTTAAACTTTATTCCATTCCACTTTTCATGGGGGTGAGTTGGATTTATTGGGATATTTACTAAACTTTATCCTTTTAACATACATGGATATGTTTTACGTATGGCATTAAACCACTAGCATGCAACTCCCATTCCTCTCCCACATAGATAATGGTGGGTGAATTAAATAGATGATGTGTTGGTTTTTGTTAAGCACTTTATTAATTAAAGCATGGAGTTTCAACCTCCCATTATTTATTGGATTTTATTATTTTATTTACATGTAATATATTTGGAGTTTAACCATACTTCAGGAAGAAATAGAAAATTGTTAGCTAACATTGGCTAAATGACACTTTTTATATATTACAGATTTTAGATTATTTTGGGAGGAACATATAAGACAGCTTATAGAGAGAAGTTGAAAGCCAATAAAAATAGATAAGTTACTTATTTTTTTATAGATAAGGAATGTTACTAGGAATTTCAAGCATGGATGGTCCATACAGATAAAGGTCTATTTTTATTGAAGAACATAGGTTATTTAATTCAGTGAATTGACCATGTTTAATTTTATTCCTAAGTCCTTTTTAACCTGTATAAAATATAGATATTTATAAATCCAAAGATATTTTATAAATCCTTTGAGAGTATTATTTCCTCATGTTGAGAGAATTAATAACCCATAGAAGAGAATTATAAGCATTTGTAGTTATTGTTTAGTTGAAGAAAAGAACGTTTACATGTTGTAGATGAGTTCTTCATATCACACAGAGCTACAACCTATATTAATTTATATAGGGATGTAAGTTTTAAATTTTATATTTATATATTATTTATATGGAATGGTTCAAATGAACCTAGAGACATAACCAATTGGTGAACCCTGTAAACAATCTCTTGTCTCTATTTTTTAGTTTTTTGGTATTTCATTAGTTTTAAATTATTCACTGATATTTGAAAATTAATTATATAAAATTGATTAATATATATTTTAAGGGATAAAAATGTGAATTGAATGGTTTTTACTGAATAATAAAGTTATAGGAGTTTATATAATACTCATAATTAAAATTGTTTGGATAATTCATATTCACATTTAAAAATCAATTCCTTTTAATTAAATTTTGGAAGATGACTTATTATATTTTAAAAATCCATTTTGAATAAAATAGTATTTATTATAAAAAGGCTAATTACTATTGATAGATCAATTTGAAAACAAGATTTTTGATTTAGAAATGTGTTTTTAGAGTTTTCATTCACTCATATTCATTTCTAAAAAAATAAATCCAATTTCTATTTTTTTTAATTGAGAAATTTAGAATTCTACATCCAATTCTATTTAATATTGAGGAATTGAGAATTTTAGTATTTGATTTTAAAATTTATTTGATTTATCTAAAAGATAAACCAACTTTTTAGATCACAAGGTCCTTTTTTTATGTTTCTAACTTTTAAGACTTATGTTTTTGGCATTTCTTTTTCAAACATATCTTTTAGCAACATTTTCCTTACAACAATTTTTCCAAAGTTCCCTTATACTTTTTAAAAGTGCCCTTCAAGTTTCTAAAATTTCCCTTCAGATATTATGAAAGTACCCTTTGGACCTTTTCAAAATGACCCTTCAGACTTTCATTGTCAGACATTTTTTTCGATGCAAAAAGATCAAAATAATTCCCCATAGTAGTTTTGTCAAAACATACCATTTATATATTTCTAAAAGGACCATTAAATCTTTTGAACATACCATTAAAGTTTTATAAAATTACCCTTTAAACTTTTGTCATCAAACATTTTTTTATGCAAAAATCCCAAAACAATTCCCCACATTAATCTTGCTAATGCAATTTTCCCAAAACATTGGCCAAAAGGCACATACCCTTTAGTATCTGTGTAACTTACCCTTTGTAAGTTTTTTCAAGGACACTTTCCCTATATAATTTTAATTTGGCCTTTTCAAAATTTCCCTTTGCCCTCTGAGATTACCCTTCAAGATTTTTGAAAGTGCCTATTGGAAATTTTGAAAGTGCCCTTCAGATCTTCTGAAAGTACCCTTCAGACATTTTGAAAATGACCCTTTAGAGTTTTTTTTCATCACCAATTCAGCCTATGAAATCATTCACTCAAGATAATTTCCTTGAGAAATTTATTTCATTGGTCTCTTTTGTGCCATGCTCATTTTAATATGTTTTAAACTTAGCCTAAGACTTTGGATTAAATCCTTTATTAATGCAAATAAGAACATTAATCTGGGACTTTAGCTTAAGTTCAATTTTATTCCCATGCCCTAAAATTAATATTTACTACTATTAATAGGGAACTAATCATGTTTGACTACTCAGATCACAATCTATGGCACACATTTACTAAGATGAATGATCAAATAGTGCAAGGTCATTGCTAGAAATATAAGCTCAATTTAAAGCCTAAACATCTTTCAAAGATCTGATGATGCACATTCATCCTAAAAAAAGTAAATACAATGGTATGAAATGGATATTAAATTTTCAAGAGCAAATCAGACTAGATAAGATGTTGCTACGTAGTTAAAGCATGCTAAACTGATAGAACTAGTAGAGGATAGATTGTATAAAGCTTGTGGGACTGCTAAGTGGAATGAACTTGGGGCTTAGTACAAATAGGAACCAATCTCACTCAAACCTATGGATCATTATCTAATAGAGCATGCTTTCTCCCCCAAACTAGATCTAATGGTGTAATACCAACCTAGGAAATTAAACATAAGACCCCTTTTATGACATAAACTTAGGCTAAAAACCTTATGACATGTCTTTTATTATTTGAAGGGTCACTTTAATATGATCTAAACCTAGTTTAAAACATTGATCTAAGACTTTGATTTAATATTTTTAGGTTCCTTGAGCCCTAAATTAAATATTTCCTATTATCTATATGAACCAATCTCACTTGGATTAATGGACATGTTGTTGGGATTAGCATGGCTTCACCCCCTTCCAATGTTGCTAAAATTGGTTTCTTGTGTTGCAAGATTAGTTCAATATCCTTTATGAATATAAATTATTAGAGTTTGGTGCTTCAAATGTTAAAATAGAACTTTTATTATCCTTTGGTTTGAAATTAATTGGATCCATTTTCAACCATGATTAAAACCCTAGTTTGATGTTTTGACCTAGGTCCTTTTGATTTAAATTCATATTTGTATGGGAGAAATTATAAGTGCCATATACTTAGCATAATTTTTTACCCTAAGGTTTAAGTCATGTTTTTAAACATGAGAAAACCTTAGTCTAAAATCTTATTCTTGGTCTCTTTATATCCCATGAATGTGTGGTCCCTTTTACTATGTTCTAACTTAGCCTAAGGACTTACCCTAAAGTTTCATCATATTTATTTATATAAATAAACCTTAAGTTAAAACCTTATGCTAGGTCATTTTATTATTGATAGGGTCCCATTTTATTATGATCTAAAATTATCATAAAATTTTAATCCTAAGGCTCATCTTCATGTTTATTAACATAAATAAAAATACCTTAGTCTTATGATTTTATCCTAAGACCTATGTATTTTCCTAAGCCTAACTTAAATAGTTTGTATCTTCTTATGATCAATGGAATGCAACTACTCAAGTAGGATTGATCTAATGGATCATGGAAAGTGAAAATTTTAATGACATCCCTGAGATGGAAAGAAGGTGACAAGTGTCATAGTTATAGCTAAGGAATAATGAACAACTAATGACTGCCCACCCCTTGGATCGAGATATGATGATGTGAAATAACTTGGATGATAATGATCAATAGTGTGAGACAAGGGTAGACTTTTCAATGGAACTTTGAGTAACTATGGGACCATAGCATGGCAAGAGGATGTTAACTAGCATAGCTAATAGAATATAGAGCTAAGTAGGCTTGTGAAATTACTAAGTGGTATAACCTTGGAGCCTAGTATAGATTAAAGCCTTGTCATATTCCATGATCATTGGCATGCATTTACTCACCCAAGAGAGATCGAATGAAATTTTAAACATGATTGATGTAAAATTTTAAACATAACTCAAATGAAATGAAATAATGACACATGTCATAACTATGAGAAAAATATCTAAGATAGCCAATGGCATTCAAATCCCAATAGATATGAATGGCCTACACTAGTAAGTATAAGGATAATATGATGGTACATAGTGAAGGGAGGATTTTAAAATTCAATGATCATTATTCAAACATTGATGAGTAGTTTTTCCATGAAAATGCCACAAGGATGCCATGTAAATGCCAATATAATGCTACATAGTCAAAAAAGCAATAGGAACTAAAGATCTAATAGACCCATGAAAAATAATACAAATACATGATCTAATGCATAATGCTCACTTAAGTCCAAATTCTACCACAAATTAAGCACTATAAAATCTATATGAAATCCTTAATTTGACTCTATGATCACCATAAATCAAGCCTAAGAAATTATATTATTACTAGTGCAAGTATAATTCAATTCAAAAATAGATTATGGACAACTAGTGAGAAATTTAATAGAAGTTCATAGTCATGTGCAATTTGTGAAATAGATTTTCTATAGACCAGTCTATTAAAAGGAAAAGGTTATTTGTTTTAAAATGCAATAGCAAGGACACCTATCCTATACACTTATACAAATGTAATTAGATAAGATTGACCAACATACCACCTTGATATGATATAAAAAGGGTATTATCCATTGTCAAAAATAAGGGAAGGAGTTATAAGAGCCAAAATTACTTTTTAAACTTAGAGTAAACAATAAAAGCAAGAAATTATACAGAGATTGTCCAATATTTGTCTATGTGTTTACTATCTTGGCTTCTCTTTCATTTACTTGTTTTTATTGCCAAATTTTAATGGTTCTTATGAATTCTTGTCATGCACCTTTAATTATAGATTTTTTAACTTGTGTTAATGCTAGGTTGACAAAATTTTCTTAGGTTCATATCAATTTCTTTAATCTTCTTGCATTTGGTTAATGTAGTTTACTTGCAATGTTAAAATCTTTAAAGTGAACCTAGTTCTTATTTACATTATGTCCATCTTCTTTAGAAGCTTGCATAACGTGTGATATGATTTGAGCCTATTATACTTCATGCCACATATTGGTTAAGTTCATGTCTAGAATAAATCTTAATTTTGTCATGATGTTTGGAATAAAGATCAGCAACATTTCTTTATGCCCTACCCTTCTTTTTGTTTCTTTTTTTTAAACCAGATTCACTTTATTTTAATTGTCATTATAAATATCCATCTTAGATTATTTCTTGATCATGATTCACTATTCTTGGCATAGATAATTCATATTTTATATAAGATTTGCTATTTATCCATGGTGGCTCCCAAACACCAAATATTATAAATATTGTGAAATAGTCACTTGTTCTACCTCTGTTCCATCAAAGATAATAGGATTATCATAACCTAAAACTCATGTGTTAAGATCTTAGGAATTTTAGAAAGAGATATTTATTAAACACTCTAGGTACCCATGGTACACATTTAGGCATCAATAAGAAGACCTTCACTGATGCTAGAAGGAAGGCCTAAGTTGATCTTGGTGAATTTGTAGAATCTTTGCTAATTTTGATGTGTTTTTATCAAATATTGATGTATTCTTTGCATATTTATGTAAATATCATTGATCTTGATGGTCTTAGACCAATCCTTTTGCTTCCTTTAGACAAAGATTGATATTCTTTGGAGATCCATTGACATTTATGTAAAGGTAGTTCATTCTTTGTGTATTCCCTATGTTTAAGGTTAGTAATAGAAATTATGTACAAAGATTGATTGGTTCATTAAAATTTTGAGTTTATTCAAGATTAGTGGTATAATTAGCCCTCTCATTCATCAGTCTAGGTGTATCTTTGAATTTATTTAGTTAAAGATATTCATGTTTTACATGTATTTGTGGAAAACTGGATTAACATGTAAACTTAATCATTATAATTTATAAATATAGGTTTGATGCATCATATTTTAAATAGGTTTCAAGGTCATGATCCAAAATAACCAAAATCAAGACTGATGTGAGCATAAAATTTCAAGGTCTCAACCAACATCACCATATCAGGGTGCTCATGTGTTCAAGGTATGGCTTGGCTAGGTTGTTCCTCAATCAACATGCCATGTATGGTACATAACCTTCTTCAAAATATTGAAAGTTATTTGCCTTATTTCAATCCTAATAATGTTATAACTATTGGAGAACATATTAAATCATTCAAGGTTACTTGGATATTGTTAAATATAGTTCATGAATATGTAGCATGTAGATTGTTTCTATTCACTTTCAAAGATGTTGCATATGATCAGTTTATCACCATACCTGAGAATTACATCACTAGTTTTAATGAATTTAAAAATATTTTTATTGATTAGTTTGGCAAAACTATTAGTCTATGCACCCTTTACCAACAATTTGTCATAGTTAAGAGGGATTTTAATGAGACCATAAGATACTTTAATGCTAGATTCCAAAAGATGTTTAGTAGGACCATGGAACCATATAAACCTAATGTGGCTTTGGCTTTATAGATTTATAGGGATGCCTTAGGCCTCATGACCTCTATGTTCTTGAGAATATTTACAAATGTCATGAATACATTAATGTTGGTTTATGTTGAAGCTATGATCATTGATGACTAGATGAAACCCCAAGGTCAAATGGAATACTCCACCCCCAATTCCAATCATAATATACCTACTCTAAACCAACCTCTTATTTGGAACCAATTACTATTGAGTCATCTATATCCTTGCCAAAACCTAGGGTTCTTGAATAACACTATTAATGGGCTTCATCCACAAAATCATGGAACTCTAATGACCATATCTAGTAGCAATGATCCAATCCATTAACCTAAGACCCTAGATAACTCTAATGAATTAATATTAGAAATGGTCCAAAAACTAAGCACTTTCAAAGATGTTGCATATGATCAGTTTATCACCATACCTGAGAATTACATCACTAGTTTTAATGAATTTAAAAATATTTTTATTGATTAGTTTGGCAAAACTATTAGTCTATGCACCCTTTACCAACAATTTGTCATAGTTAAGAGGGATTTTAATGAGACCATAAGATACTTTAATGCTAGATTCCAAAAGATGTTTAGTAGGACCATGGAACCATATAAACCTAATGTGGCTTTGGCTTTATAGATTTATAGGGATGCCTTAGGCCTCATGACCTCTATGTTCTTGAGAATATTTACAAATGTCATGAATACATTAATGTTGGTTTATGTTGAAGCTATGATCATTGATGACTAGATGAAACCCCAAGGTCAAATGGAATACTCCACCCCCAATTCCAATCATAATATACCTACTCTAAACCAACCTCTTATTTGGAACCAATTACTATTGAGTCATCTATATCCTTGCCAAAACCTAGGGTTCTTGAATAACACTATTAATGGGCTTCATCCACAAAATCATGGAACTCTAATGACCATATCTAGTAGCAATGATCCAATCCATTAACCTAAGACCCTAGATAACTCTAATGAATTAATATTAGAAATGGTCCAAAAACTAAGCACTTTCAAAGATGTTGCATATGATCAGTTTATCACCATACCTGAGAATTACATCACTAGTTTTAATGAATTTAAAAATATTTTTATTGATTAGTTTGGCAAAAATATTAGTCTATGCACCCTTTACCAACAATTTGTCATAGTTAAGAGGGATTTTAATGAGACCATAAGATACTTTAATGCTAGATTCCAAAAGATGTTTAGTAGGACCATGGAACCATATAAACCTAATGTGGCTTTGGCTTTATAGATTTATAGGGATGCCTTAGGCCTCATGACCTCTATGTTCTTGAGAATATTTACAAATGTCATGAATACATTAATGTTGGTTTATGTTGAAGCTATGATCATTGATGACTAGATGAAACCCCAAGGTCAAATGGAATACTCCACCCCCAATTCCAATCATAATATACCTACTCTAAACCAACCTCTTATTTGGAACCAATTACTATTGAGTCATCTATATCCTTGCCAAAACCTAGGGTTCTTGAATAACACTATTAATGGGCTTCATCCACAAAATCATGGAACTCTAATGACCATATCTAGTAGCAATGATCCAATCCATTAACCTAAGACCCTAGATAACTCTAATGAATTAATATTAGAAATGGTCCAAAAACTAAGCACTTTCAAAGATGTTGCATATGATCAGTTTATCACCATACCTGAGAATTACATCACTAGTTTTAATGAATTTAAAAATATTTTTATTGATTAGTTTGGCAAAACTATTAGTCTATGCACCCTTTACCAACAATTTGTCATAGTTAAGAGGGATTTTAATGAGACCATAAGATACTTTAATGCTAGATTCCAAAAGATGTTTAGTAGGACCATGGAACCATATAAACCTAATGTGGCTTTGGCTTTATAGATTTATAGGGATGCCTTAGGCCTCATGACCTCTATGTTCTTGAGAATATTTACAAATGTCATGAATACATTAATGTTGGTTTATGTTGAAGCTATGATCATTGATGACTAGATGAAACCCCAAGGTCAAATGGAATACTCCACCCCCAATTCCAATCATAATATACCTACTCTAAACCAACCTCTTATTTGGAACCAATTACTATTGAGTCATCTATATCCTTGCCAAAACCTAGGGTTCTTGAATAACACTATTAATGGGCTTCATCCACAAAATCATGGAACTCTAATGACCATATCTAGTAGCAATGATCCAATCCATTAACCTAAGACCCTAGATAACTCTAATGAATTAATATTAGAAATGGTCCAAAAACTAAGCACTTTCAAAGATGTTGCATATGATCAGTTTATCACCATACCTGAGAATTACATCACTAGTTTTAATGAATTTAAAAATATTTTTATTGATTAGTTTGGCAAAACTATTAGTCTATGCACCCTTTACCAACAATTTGTCATAGTTAAGAGGGATTTTAATGAGACCATAAGATACTTTAATGCTAGATTCCAAAAGATGTTTAGTAGGACCATGGAACCATATAAACCTAATGTGGCTTTGGCTTTATAGATTTATAGGGATGCCTTAGGCCTCATGACCTCTATGTTCTTGAGAATATTTACAAATGTCATGAATACATTAATGTTGGTTTATGTTGAAGCTATGATCATTGATGACTAGATGAAACCCCAAGGTCAAATGGAATACTCCACCCCCAATTCCAATCATAATATACCTACTCTAAACCAACCTCTTATTTGGAACCAATTACTATTGAGTCATCTATATCCTTGCCAAAACCTAGGGTTCTTGAATAACACTATTAATGGGTTTCATCCACAAAATCATGGAACTCTAATGACCATATCTAGTAGCAATGATCCAATCCATTAACCTAAGACCCTAGATAACTCTAATGAATTAATATTAGAAATGGTCCAAAAACTAAGCACTAACTTTATTTAGTTGCAAAAACAAGTAGAAAATATATGAAAGGGATCTAACAGATACTATGCTTTTCAAAGGTTCTATAGGCCTCCAAACAAGTTTCATGATAACAATAATAATGGATCATTCAAAAACATATAAATGAATTTTTGTGATATACATTTGGTGAGCATCATTTAGTTGATTAGGATGAAGCCTTTTGGGATGAAGGATAAATATTGGTAGTTCATTTCCACCTCAAAAATAGCCCAATGAAAGCATCAGTCTAAGGATGATATCCAAGCTACCATTATTGATTAAAGATGATATAAGCCACTATCTATCTATTGATTAAGTAGAACTAGCACTCATGCTACAAATTATAAGAATCTGGGAGGAAGATGATTGGGTTTTAAACCCATATCTTTAATCTATTTACTATATAATGGAGGGTAGAAGTCAATATAAATCATATGAAATTCATGAACAAACAAGTTCTCCCATATGTAGGATTCCATTAAAAGAAAACATTCACATTTCAAGGCTCTATAGTAGACTAAATAACTTTCCATTTGATCTTGGAGGTAAGTATTTTATGGAGTTAGTGTAGGGCTTAGTTTAGTTTCTTTTTTTTCTTTGTTTCTTTCTTTTTCCTTCATGTTCTTTATTTGTATATAATGCCTATTTATATTTGTTTGTTTTCTATTGATTTGTTCCTTACTTCTAAATAATTCCTTTTAGACAATTATTAGCTCAAAATTCACTTGATTACTTAGAAACTCAACAAGTTTAGGAATACATGTGTGAACCTTAAGTGTTGACCATGGATTTAAAATACAAGTTGTATGTTATAGTTTGGAGAAACTGGTAAGGACTATTATGTAGGTTAATTGTTACATAAAATCTTAAATTTTTTTTATCAAAAATTGGATTTAAGAAGAATTGAACATGTCAGATGAAAATTTAAACTATTAGGATATAGTCATGTTTGCACTTAATAAACATTCATTCTTGGGACAAAGGTTGAAACCATAGGTGACTGTCTAAAAGTCAAACATTTGACCAAATCCCTAAACCTAGCTAACTTGGTTCCCAACCTTTGTTGGAAAATCAAAATAATCTAAAAAACACAAAATAAGAACTTATTTCAAAATTCAAAGGCCTTCTAAACAAGATGTGATTCAGGTAATCTCCACCAGGGATATGGATACTTGGTTGACAGTAGATCAAGGCCTTAAATTGAGCCAAAGTCATCTCTATTAGGGTTATGGATGTTTAAATAGAAACAAAGCAATGACCAAGCCTTCCCTGAGCTAAAGCATGGTTCTATATAAATTTCCAAACATGTTGTAAGTCAATGTTAATGGATAAAGGCATGAAATCTAGAATTTGTTCCCTAAATCCTATGGAAAATAGGAATTAGAATCAAATCACACACACAACATGATTGGGTTTTGATATTTGATTTTGATTTTACATATGTAAGACTTGTTTTAACCATGAACTGATCTTTATAATGGTACTAATCAATTATAATAGGTAATATAGTTGTTTTTTTTGAGCTAGAGTCTCTAAATTCTAGCCTATTTTTATTTTTCCCATATAATTTGCCATTTTTTTAGGTCAATAAACCCCCATTTTTGAAAAATAGGGAGCCTTGTCAAATTATACAAACTTGTACCTTAAAATAGAAAATTCACTTGATCAAAGTGTCATTATCATGTTTTTTACATTATTTGTATTTTAAGATCATCCACACCAAGTATGGTTAGAATATTTGTGCATAATTTTTGTTTACCCTTGTCTATAATTAATAACTTTGGATCTTTGTATTTGCTAGGTACAGGTCCAATAAGGTCTAAGTGGAATGAGCAATGCTTGGGTTTTAGGATTTTAATGTTAACTTTATTCTTTACTATCCTTTGGTTTATTGAGAATCAATTCAAATTGTTAAAACCTTAGTCTAATTTTACTCTAAGTACTTGATTCAAATCTAGCAGAAACTTTTTACATGGGAACATTTTAAATAATGCTATGGGATTAGTTTATTTTTATCCTAAAGATTAATCATGTTTTTCAACATGACCAAATGTTATTCTAACAACCATGCTTGGTCACACCTTCATCCTTTTATTATTCTTGTAGTCTAAGCTAAATGCAAATTCCTTTTATTATGTTTTTAACTTTTAGGGTTTATGTTTTTAGCATTTCTTTTTTGAACTTATCATTCTAGAACATTTCCCCCATAAAAATATTTCCAAAGTTCCCTTTATATTTTTTAAATTGTCCTTTAGCTTTCTAAAAGTTCCCTTTGGATCTTATGAAAGTACCCTTTAAACCTTCTGAAAATGACCCTTCAAACTTTTGTTGTCAAACATTTTGCCTAATGCAAAAATCCTGGAACAATTCCCCATAACAATTTAAAAGGAGCCTTCATGATTTTAAACACACCCTTTGGGTTTTCTAAAATGACCCTTCAAAACTTTTTTGTCAGACATTTTTTTAATGTAAAAATATTGAAACAATTCCCTGTAGCAATATTATTAATACAATTTTCTTGAAACAAAGGCCAAAAGGCACATACCCTTCAAGCTTTGTACAACTTACCCTTCAATTTTTTTATCAAGGACACTTGCCCTATAAAATTTCCTTTCATCATTTTCAAAATGGTCATTTGCCCTCTAAGATTACCTTTTGGGATTTCTAAAACTACCCTTTAGAATTTCTAAAAGTGTCCTTTGGATCTTCTAAAAGTACCCTCGAAAACTTTTGAAAATTACCCTTCAAATTTTTTTTGTCATCACTACTTTTTCCTACAAAATAATTTTCTCAAGACAATTTCCCCAAGACATTGATTTCCTTGGACTCTTTTATGTCACGATTATTCTAATATGTTTTTAAACTTAGCTTAAGACTTTGGACTGAAGCCTTTATTAATGTGAATGAGAACATTAATCTAGGACATTAGCTTAAGATCTTATTTTTACCATTCCCTAACTTTAATATTTCTTATTGTTTGCAGGGAACCAATCATGTTTGACTACCAAGATCATAATCTATAACACATATTTACTTAGATGGATGATCAAATGGTGTAAGATGATTGTTAGAAATATAATCTTAGCTTAAAGTTTGAGTATCTTTCAAAGATATGATGATGCACATTCATCTAGATGAAGTACATTTAATGGTGTGAGATGGATATTGAATTTTCAAGAGTAACTCAGGCTAAATAAGATGTAGTTGTGTAGCTAGAGCATTCTAGCCTGACAGAATTGGTAGAGGCTAGAGTGAAAAAATCCTATGGGACTATAAAGTGACATGATCTTGAGGCTTAGTATAGATAAGAACCAATCTTTCTCAAACCCATGGATCATGATCTAATGGAGTGTGTCTACTCACCCAAATGAGATCTAACAACATGAGACCAAGTTGGGAAATTAAACATATGACCCCTTTTCATGACATAAACTTAGGCTCAAAACCTTATGACATGTCTTTTAATTTTAAAAGGGTCACATTAATATGATCTAGACCAAACTTAAAACATTGATCCTAGACTTTGATTTATTATTTTTAGGTTCCTCAAGCCCTAAATTCAATATTTCCTATTATCTATAGGAACCGATCTCACTTGGATTAATGGACATATTGTTGGGATGATCATGGTTTCACCCCTTCCAATGTTACTAAAAAATGGTTTCTTGTGTTTTAAGATCATTAGAAACTCATTATGAATATACATGCTTAGGGTCTTGTGCTTTAAATGTTAAAATGTACCTTTTATTATCCTTTGGTCTAAAATTAATTAGATCTATTTTAAACCATGATTAAAACCCTAGTCTAATGTTCTAACCTAGGTCCCTTTGATTTAAATTCATATTTGTGTGGGAGTAATTATAAGTTCCACAGACTTAGCCTAATTTTTTACCCTAATGTTTAAGTCATGTTTTTCAACATGACCAAACCTTAGTCTAAAATCTTATGCTTGGTCCCTTTTTATCCTATCAACATATGATCTCTTTTACTATGTTCTAACTTAGCCTAAGGCCTCCTTTTATCATTCATAGGGTCCCATTTTATTATGCTCTAAAATTAGAATAAAATTTGAATCCTAAGGCTCATGTTCATGTTTATTAACATAAATAAAAAAACCTTAGTCTTAAGATTTTTTCCTAAGACCTATGTATTTTATTTATCCTAACTTAAATTGTTTGCATATTTATAGGATCAATGGAATGCATCAAATCAAGAAAGATTTATCTAATAGAGCATGGCCAGTCAAAATATCAAAGACATCCCCAAGATGGTGATAAGGTGACAAGTGTCATGGTTACACCCTAAGGAACAATAAATATCTAATGGTATCTGACCCCTCAAATCGAGATCCGATGATGCAAATTGACTTAGATGACAATGATTAATGGTTTGAGACAAGGGCAAAATTTTCAATAGAGCTCTTGGTAAATGTATGACCACCACATAGCAAGATCATGTTAACTAGTAGAGCTAATAGAATACAAAGTTTAAGAGGCATGTGGGACTACCAAGTGACACAACCTTAGAACCTAATATAGATTAAAGCCTAGGAATATTTCATGATAAACAACATGTATTTTATCACCCAAGAGAGATCCAATAGTGTGTGATTGATGTGGAATTTTCAAAATATCTTAAAGTAAACATGGTAATGACACATGTCATAATTGTGGGAAACATAGTTGAGATAACCAATGACATTCAAATCCTAGGATTGAGATCAACTTGTTCTAGTTCATGCAAGTATAATCTGATGGTACAAAGGGAGGATTTTAAAAGGCAATAGACATTATTCAAACATTGATGAGTATTTTTTCTATGAAAATGCCATAAGGATGCGACACAAATACTGAGATGATACCACATAAGTAGAAAGGGAATAAGAACTAAAGATTTAGTGGAACCATTAAAATTAAAATATAAATAGATGATCTAAGGCATAATTCTCACTTAAGTCCAGATGCTGCCAAAATTTAAGCACTATAAAATCATTACAAAATCTTCAATTTGACCTTGTGATCACCATAAATCAAGTTTGATAAATTGAACTATCACTAGTGGGAGTATAATTTAGTTCAAAATTAGAATATGAACCACTAGTGATCAATTTAATATAAGTTCATGACCATGTTTAATTTCTGAAATAGATTGTCTATAGAGAATTATATTAAAATGAAAAGGTCACATATTCTAGAATTTAACATACAAGACATATATCCTATACACTTATACAAATGTAATTAGATAAGACTGACTAGCATACCACCTTTATCTGATATAAAAAGGGGTATTATCGATTATCAAAAAGGGAAGAGGGAGTTCTTAGAGCCAAAATTATTTTGTAAACTTGGGTCAAACAATACGAGTAAGGAATTCTATAAAGATTGTCTAATATTTGTCTATGTGTTTGCTATCATGGCTTATCTCTCATTTGATTGTTTTTATCACCAGAATTGAATGATTCTTATGAATTATTTGTTTTCACCTTTAATTTTGGAGTTGTTAGCTTTGTTAATGCTAGGTTGACTAAAATTTCTTAGGTTCATTTCTTTCTCTTTACTCTTCTTACATTTGGGCTAATGTTGATTGCTTTCAAGGGTAAAATATTTAAAGTGAACTTGGTTCTTATTTACATCATTTCCATCTTCCTTAAAACCTTTCCTAATGTGTGATATGATTTGAGCCTATTATACTTCAAGCAATATATTGGTTAAGATCATGTCTAGTTGAAATCTAAACTTTGTCATGATGTTTGTAATGAAGATGAACAACATTTATTGCTTCCTTACCCTTCCTTTCATTTCTTTTTTAACCAAATTCACTCTATTTTAATTGTCAATGTAAATATCTATCTTATATTAGTTATTGATCATAATTAACTATTATTAGCATATATACTTCATATTTTAAATAAGATCTGCTATTTATCCATGGTGACTCCCAACCACCAAATATTATAAATATTATGTAATAGTCACTTGTTCTACCTCTGTTCCATTAAATATAATAGTATTATCACAACTTGTAACTCATGAATTGAGTTCTTAGGATTTATAAAATGAAAAGTGTTTCTTAAATACTTTAGGCACCTGTGGTACACATTTAGGCATCAACATAACCCAAATCAACCATGTTTCATAGGCATTAGAGGGTATTTAGGGTTTTCATCTCATGGTATAGTTAAACATCTCAAAGTTGGCCATTAAAGGAAACTCACTCAACATAATTAACACCCTCACTAGAAAATTTCATCCTTCCCACACCATTAGACATATTATCATTGATTCCAATTGCCTCCTTCTCCCCCATGCCCACACCATCTATCACATTTTTTGTGAAGCTAATAAAGTGATTGATTCCTTAGTGAACATGGGGTTTTCCATCTTTTATCTAGCCACATGGATCGAGTCCCACAACATAACACCACATATCCAACCCACGCTTAGTGATGATACAATTTTTCTTAAGTGATAGGCTGGTAATGTAGAGTCATGTGGGAGATCCAATCATAAATTGAAAAGGTCCAAATTTTAATCAATGTCATAAAAATGACATGAAGTTTAAACTCAAGCATGATGAACACCATTTCAAAATATCACATTCAAATGGTATGGGAGAGAAAAATTAGGAATTTTGCCTAGATATCCTACCAATGACTCAAGGAATAGTTGTAGGATCAATAAAATGTCATGGGGGAAATAGGGAGCAATGTGATCTTATCTATTACACATAAATATAGACTAATCGTAAAGTATGGAGAAAGATTTGGAGGGGTAGTCTCATAGAATTCATGCTTAGGATCAAGGGCCACAATGAGATCCTTGCCAGAGACTTTGTAGTTGGTTAGAAGAAAAGGTAGGTAACTTTCAGGGAGGTCATGATGACTATCTCTTAGGAAATTATAGTACAAGTTACTGGTGTGACTTTTAATAACATAAAGGATTATAAAGATAAATGGTGCAAGCAAGAACTTATCCAAGCCTTTTTATAATGTAGCATAGTATACCACACTATAAATAAGGGTTTTTTTGAGCTAATGTTGTATGAAAGTGGACATAAATATTCCTCTAGGTAATTCAATATCCCACCCTTAAATGGAAATTTACACACATTTTATTGCATCACTTTTTATTGTTAAAGAATTTTAAAAAAAATAAGATAAGCTTGCCCTATTATTTACTCATGTCCCTTGAATCAACTACCCTATTATTTCAAGAAAGGCCCTCTATTGATATTATCCATCAAGGTCTTATTGTCCTTCTCATAAAATAGGCAACCCCTGTGAGAATCAAGGATATTCAATTACTAGAAAGTAGCTAAGATGAAATCCCTAAAAAAGGCCACTCTAGCGGAGGCATAAAAAGTGAAGCCTCTCCTTCCACCCACCTAGCCTCATGAGAGGGGGGAAGAAGCAAAAGAGAAAGGCTCATGATCATTCTCCCCCTCAAAAAATCACTAGTAAGAAGGATAAATAAAGCTTCCAATTCCATCAAGACATTAAGAATCCCAAATTTGAGATTCATGAACTTAGGGTAGCTAAAGTTTGGAGGAGTGACAAGGATACATTTAAACTCCTTGAGTGTTAAGAATTAAAAACATTAAACTAGATTTAATATGACCATAAATCATATCTAAATCATGCAATAACATGCATCATAGAAACATTCCTCAAATCATAGATATTATGAAAGCATAAATGCAGAGAACAAGAAGCAATCAAACATAAAAAAATGTATACCATGGTTCACCCAAAGTGGGATACATCCACCAAGAAATCCCTCAAATAAAACTATAATCTAAAAACAAGATTACAATGAAATCTCATAAAGATAGAAAATATCCTATAGAAAATGTTTCAAAAATAAATGTTGCACTTTCACCTGCACTTGCACAATATTGTATCTCACAAACTATTATACCAAACCCTATAATAAAAACCTACACTTTAAAAAAACACTTTCACTTTGAATCTCATCCTCAAAGCCACACCCTGCAAATAAACCATCAACCTCTAAAGGTCACACCACACTTGCATATATAGCAAATGAGGTAAAATCCATAAAAGGAAGAGAAATTGTGCCATGCTTATCTAAGATAAGAATCACAAACTAAGGACACCTCAGTTCTACCTCATCAAGCTCATCCAAAATCCCATCCAAGAAGGAACACACCAAGATAGAGTCTCCACCTTTTAAGGAACATTTTCCAATAACATGTGATCACAACCAACTCCTTATAACAATGAAGGAAATACATTTTCTGATGAACAACCAACTCCTTGAGATAAAATAAGTTAGCATGGAAAATAGGCATCTAACAACCAACTCCATAAAACATGGAAACACAAAAATTAGATAAAACAAAGAATATTCCACTCACATGTGGATCAAGGTTCCACAAAAGGTGGAGTGGGTAAAAATGAACTCCCCATATTTTTGGATCCCTTTAGGCCCCCAAAATGTATTCTTATTGTCATTTGATATCCCCAAAGGGCTCCACACTCAAAAATCTCCCACTTGGAGACCATTTCTCTTGAACAAAATCTATCACTTCTCCATGACCACTAAATCCAACCAAATATGAACATAGTCTCAACTTATCCAATGTGACCACCTTGGTCATCATATTTTGAGTATTTTGGATAGTATGAATCTTCTCCATATTCACCAAGTTCTCCTCTATATTTGTCCTGATGAAGTGATAATGTAACTGATTGTGTTTCATCCTCGAGTGGAAAGTGGAGTTCTTTGCCATATTAATAACACTCTAACTATCATTATGTATTCTTCCAACTTCCTTCTCATGCCCCAAATATTGAAACAACTCCTATAACTAAATAATCTCCTTACTAGCCTTTATGTAATTAATATACTCTACCTCTATGGTTGATAAAGTCTTAACCTTCTATATCCCAAAACTCTAACTAACCATTGTATCTCTAACAATAAATATATAAATTATTGTACTTATCCTACTATCAATATCCCTTGACATATCCAAGTACACATAACCATGTAAAGTGGCATCTGATCCACCATAGCATAATGAAAAATCCATGGTTCCTCTCAAATATCAAAGAATCCATTTCACTTCCTGCCAATGCTCATAACTTGGATGACTCCTATTCCTATTCAAAACTCCCACTACTTGGGCAATATTTGATCTAGTAAAAACTAGGGAATTCATCAAACTACCAACTATCTTTGATTAAGGTACCTTTGGCATCTTAAGCTTTTTAGCTTCCATCTTGGGACACTTCTCCTTTGATAATCTATAGTATCCTACCAAAGGTGTACCAATAGATTTAAGATCTAACATCCTACACCTTTACATGACTTTCTTCACATACTCTGAATGGGATAAGATCAACTTTCTCTCTTTCCTATCACAAGAAATACTCATACCAAGGATTTTCTTTACAACACCTAAATCCTTCAAAGAAAATGAGTCACTAAGTTATTTCTTGAGCATATGAATATGTTGTATGTTCTTTTCTGCAACTAACATGTCATCAAAATAAAATCATAATATAATAAAGGAACCATCATCAAAATGTTTGATGCATATGCAATGGTTAAAATTACACCTTTGATATTCTTGTTCCAACATAAAATAATAAAATTTCTTATACCATTGTAATGGATCTTATTTCATGCCATACAAGCTCTTCTTTAGTCTACACACATAGTTCTCCTTCCCTTTGACCTCATATCCCTGTGGCTGCTTCATATACAACTCTTCATCCAAATCACCATGAAGAAAATTAGTTTTCACATCTAAAAATTATAAGTGTAAATCCTCAATTGAAACTAAACGAAGAAAAATCCTAATAGAATTCATTTTTAAAATAAGAGAGAAAATCTCATCAAAATCAATACCTAAGATTTGTGCAAATACCTTAACCACCATCCTAGCCTTATACCTTTTTCTTCCTTCATCCTCTTCTTTTATTTTGAAGATCCACTTGTTTGGTAATGCACCCTTGCCTTTGAGTAGCCTTACCAAATCCCACATTTGGTTCTCCATGAGAGATCTATGTTCCTCATCCATGGCTTTTTCCCGTTTCTTCCTAGAATAAACCTACAATACTTCCTCATAACACTTTGGTTCTCCATTCTCATTGAGTAACAAATAATTCAAAGAAGGATAAAAATATTTAGGTGATCTTCTTACCCTAGAAGATATTATTACCATAGGATTTTGGGGTCCTTATGTAGAAGGTTCCTGAACTAAATCATTGTATACTTTTCCATCCACAATATCATCCAATACTATGTACTCTTTTTATTACTACAATTGATCCTTATACATGAATTTTTCATTAAAGACTACATCTCTAAACTAAAATATTTTCTTATCTTTAATGATCCATAAATGAAAACTGAAATCATCCTCACCATAACCAACAAATGTGCATTTATTTGATTTAGTCTCTAACTTGGTCCTATCCATTTAATTAATGAGAGAAAAAGCCTCACATCTAAAGACTCTAAGAAAAGAATAATCAACATTCTTACTATAACAAGCTTGTTTAAGAATTCCTCCATCGAAAGGCATAAAAGGTCCTTTGTTAATTGGATATACTATTATGATAATTGCTTTTGTCTAAAATTGTAAATGTAACCCTGCATGTAACCTCATGCTCCTATCACATTCCATTATTATTCTATTCATCCTTTTAGATACCCCATTCTATTATGGAGTTCCTAGAGCCATCCTTTGCCTACAAATTCCATTGTTAGAATAATAATCAAAGAAAGCATTAATAAAATACTCACCTCCATTATCTAATTTGAGACATTTCAACTTCAGACCTATTTCATTCTTAGCCAAGGATTTCCACTTCTTAAAAATGTTACATACATCAAATTTATTTTTAATACAATAAACATAAACTTTCCTAGTTACATCATCAATAAAGTTAACATAATAATTAGATTCACCAATATAAGATACCTGAGTTGGTCCCCATACATCTAAGTGTACCAATTCTAACTTGTGATATTTTTTTGTGGGTTTAACCTTAAATAATTAACCTACTTTTGTTTCCTATACAAACAATTATCATAGAAGTCTAGGTCTAGATATTTTAATCTACGAAACATGTCTTTTAAGATCGTCATGCCCTTATGGCTCATATGATTGAGCATATAA
The DNA here is from genome assembly GCA_037957365.1 of Torreya grandis. Lineage (NCBI taxonomy): Eukaryota > Viridiplantae > Streptophyta > Pinopsida > Cupressales > Taxaceae > Torreya > Torreya grandis. The sequence continues at coordinate 2,109,676 of JARHVA010001412.1, forward strand.
TACGACATAGTTGTGTTTCTATATGTAATAACTAAATCAAGAGAATCAACACTACTAGTCAAATATAAAGTACCAACTTTCTTACCTCTCAAGATCACAAGAGAACCATTGGTAGCTTTCCAAGAATCTATAGTAAACATTACCAAACATCCCTAACTACCTAATTGCCCCACTAAAACCAATTTTTGTCTCAACATAGGCATGTGTCTGACATCCTTAAGTAGCCATGTATTCCCATTCTACAACTTAACCTAAACACAACCTTTCCCTACTATATCACATGGTTCATCATGACCAAGATAAACATTTCATATATTTTCTTGAATATAATCAGTAAAATAATGCCTATGTTGGGTGGCATGAAAAACATCCTCTAAATATAATACCCAAGACTCAGAAAAATTATCCATAAAAAGAATTAAGGCATCCTGACATGAATTACCTAATGTCACATTTACCTCATTCATTTCCTTTTTTTTGGAATTATTATAAAAAAAAGTGACCAATAATCCTTCTTTGAGTGTCCACTCTTCCCACAATGCTAGCATATCATCTTGGATCTAGATTTGGACTTAGATCTACCCTTTGACTTTCCATGGTTGTCTTTTCTCTTGTCCTTTTACCTCCCTCTAGTATCAATAGAAAAATAATTAACTAAAGATGATTCACTAGTGCTTTTCCTTCACGGTTCCTCACTGAGAATCACACCTACAACATCCTAAAAATTTAAGCTTCCCTTGGTAGGGACTACATTACTCATAGCCATAACTAAACTATCCTAACTATCAGGCAAAGAACATAAAATTAACAAATCTCTAACTTCATAATAAAGCTTAATTCCAATTGAAGTGAGCATACTTACAACCATATTATAATCATTTAGATGATTAGTAATAGAACCATTCTCAAACATTTTCATGTTAAATAATCTTTTCATAAGAGAAATTTTATAAGAAGCAGAGGGTTTCTCATATAACTTTCCAAGTTTATCCTTGAGATATTTTATGGTTTTATCATCAAAATTATTAAATGCAATAGAATATGCAAGGCATAACTAAATGGCTCCTAATTCCTTCCTATCAAGTAATGACCAATCCACATCACTCATACTTATAGGTTGTACTACTTTCCCCTCTAAAGGGAGATGCATCTCCTTATAATATAGGTAATCTTCCATATACATTTTCCACAAACCAAAATACTTACCATTAAAATTCACAAATATAAATATGATCTCTTCTCCCATAGCTCTCATTTGAGCTAATAACCATTCCTATGATTAACCACTTCAACAAAACATAACCAATGACACTGATAGCAGTTGTTAGGAATTAAAAACTTTAAACTAAATTTAATATGACCATAAATTAGATATAAATAATGCAATAACATGCATTATAAAAACATTCCTCAAATCATAGATATTATGAAGGAATAAATAGAGAGAACAAGAATCAATCACACATAAAACATATCTATTGTGGTTCACCCAATGTGGGCTAGATCTACTAAGAAAGTCCTCAAATAAAACCATGATCTAAAAATAATATCATAACAAACTCACATAGAGATAGAAAATATCCTATAGAAAATGTTGTACTTTCACTTGCACCTACATAATATTGTATCTCATAAGCCACTATACCACACCTTATAATAAACACTTGCACTTTCTAAAAACATCTACACTTTGACTCTGATCCTCAAAGCCACACCCTACAAATAAACCATCAACCTATAAAGGTCACACTACACCTATATATATAGAAAATTAAGGAAAATCCATAAAATAAGGATAAATTGTTCCATTATTATCCAAGATAAGCATCATCCACTAAGGACACCTCAATTCCACCTCATCAAGCTCACCCAAAAGCCCATCTAAGAAGGAACACACCAAGATAAAGTTTCTACCTTTTAAGGAACATTTTCCAACAACATGTCATCATAACCAACTCGTTGTAACAAGGAAGGAAATACATTTTACAATGAACAACCAACTCCCACAGAGCAAGGTAGTCAACATGGAAAGTATACATCTAACAACCAACTCTATAAAACATGGAAATATAAAAATTAGATAAAAACAAGGAATATTCCACTCACATGTAGAGCAAGGTTCCAAAAAAGGTGGATTGGGGAAACATGTGCTCCCCATGTTTGTGGAGTTATATAGGCCCCAAAAATGTATTCCTATGGTCATGTGATGCCCCAAAGGGCTCCACACTCAACACAAAGGGCATCAGATAGAGGTTATCAAGGCTCCATGAGAACATATACAGATTGGGTAGACATATTTGTACATACATGGATCAATGGAACAAGGTAAAACAAGAAATTTATGACTTAAAAGAGGGGACTGGGTACCAATAGATGACAGACAGGGGAAAGGGTTCCCCCAAAGGCAAAGAGGTTAGCACCATCACCCCAAGGGAACACAACACCAAAAGTGATAAAAATATAGGTATGATAGGATATAACAATAACTTAATAGGATGATAAAGGCCTCAAATAAGAGTACTAAACAAAAATAGGAAGAACCTAGCATAAGGGAGTGGGGAATAAAATCAATGAAAGGAAATTTACCTAATTTTTATGTCTGGTTAGTTGGTTCTATTTCTCTTTTTCTAATATCTTACTAAAAGACTATGTTTTCCAGGCCTTATGCGTCTTGTTATTTTATGTTTCATCAACTATTTTTTACTAAAACTATAGTTTTTAGGTCCTTTTAAATCATGATATTAACCTATCAAATAAAAAAAGGAACCCAAATACAAGGGGATGTATATCCTTCATTTCTTTTAGTTCAAGAAATAATTAAGGTATTTTCATAGAGTTTTTTTATAAATCCATATCATTGTAATTAAATTAAAATACTATGGCATAAAAAAGAATTTTAAATTTTTTTAATTATAATTATATAATCACACTTTAGTTACACCAATGCAATATTTCCCTAATTCACATATATTCGTATATTAAATGGAGATAGTTCTATCTATATAATATACCATCAATTCATGGATGACACTCTAATGTTGGTGGAATATTCTATGGGATAGGATAGGGCCATTAAATCCATAATGTTATACTATGAGAAGGTTTCACGACAATATGTGAACTTTTCAAAAATTTCACTCTATTTGGTTCACACCAATGCTAAACTATAAAGAAATATTTATAGGATCCTCAAATTCTAAATCTAGACTCTTCCTATGGTTTATCTTGGGCATGCCTCTTTGTAGTAAAATATTATATATATATATATATATACATACATATATATACATACATACATATATACATACATACATATATACATATATATATATATACATATATATATACATATACATATATATATACATATACATATATATATATATATATAAATACATATATATACATATATATATATATACATATATATATATATATACATATATATATATATATATATACATATATATACAAATATATATACATATATATATATATACATACATACATATATATATACATATATATATATATATATATGTATGTGTGTGTATATATATATATATATGTATGTATATATATATATATATATATATATATATATATATATATAATTTAAACTTGCTATTAAATAGGTTTCAAAATAAATCCCAACTTGGAAAGGCATTCTATTATCCCAAGCAGGAAAAAATCAATTATTCAAAAATTAGTTGCAAAGTGTACCTATTTTTTAGATGTCCATATTAAAATTACCATCAAATATTATTGATATATTAGAGTAGATTAAAATAAAATTTGTTTGGTTAGGCAATGAATAATATAATATGTTTTAATTGGTTTCATGGAACAAGGTGTGTAGACTAAGGGAATGGGAGGGTTGGGTTTGAGGTGAATTAAAAACATGAATTTACCTATCATTTCTAAACAAGGTTGGAATATAATGAAGGAAGAGGTCATTTGGACCATAAAAATAAGACACAAATACCTATTACATGGGAAGTAAGATAATATTTTCATGGAGGTAGTTCTTGACCAAGGTTTCATATTTTAAAAAGCAATGATAAAGACCATAATTAATTTTTAAGGGGAAAAAATGGATTGTTGGTAATGGCAAATAATTCAAACTCTAGGAGGACCTGTGGAATTATAACTTTCTTCTAATTTATCTAGAAAAGAGGGATTTTAGTGTTTTTTTAATAACCACTATTGGAAATAAGGTCTATGATTATTAGTCTCTAGGAGAGGATGTCTTTTGCTTAAAATAACTAGCCATGGAAGAAACACTATAGACTATATAATAGAACATGTGATGTTTTAACTAAAAACTACAAGAGGCACACATTTATTTACATCTAAAATAATACAAAGTGATCTAACATAAAGAACAAATGTTTGATTATTATGTCGAGGTGAGATATTTTCTTGATCTAAGTCTCAAATAAGTTGGTTCACATTGGATTAAGCTTTAGGATAAGAGACTAGTGCCCAAGGTTAACATCTTTATTTGGCTAGCCAATGAAAAAATATCCTGATCATAGACAACCTAAAGAAGTGAGGTATGAATTTTCATAATAGATGTATTTTATGAAAAATGGAGGAGTCAGTCAAGCATTTATTTTCAGAGTGTACCTTTCTGACCAATTTTTTGAATGTTGTCTTAAAAAACTCAATCTAGCATAGGTTAAATTTAAATATTATTTAGTAAAGTAATACCCCATGGAAATATATGGTTATCGATTTTTTTTTATGGAGACTCATTATTACCCACATATTTTGGGTAATTTAAAAAGATATAAATGATTACATTTTTAGGGAAAACTATGGCATCATGAAGTCAACCAAAATAACAATCATGGGGGCCATAAAAGAGAATTGGGATGCATTCCTTCCCAATATTATTGGATATCTTAATTAGGATGTCCTAATTACCCTCTCCTTATGTAATAATGGGGTTTTTATACCTTAGGAAAAATCCATTATAAATATTTATAGAAGTCTTGTTGAGTGTCTTCTACTTCCAAATAATTGACTAAAGATTAAATTTGATGTTGTTGAAAAGGGGAACCTAAAGGATGGAAAAGGTGGAGGGATTATTAGATAAATAAATGGATCATTTGTGTTAGATTTTATTGGATAAATGAGAGTCCAAACTAACCATGTGACTGAGGCTAGATCTTCCCTATAGGGAACCATGGTAGTTGGGCAAATGATTCAAAATTTGGTTATGGAGGGTGAATTTTTAAATATCATTAAATTCATATTAGGGGATTCCCCTCCTATATGTACCATTAATTATGAAATTAGGGACTCTAATATCCTTCTATTGAAGGTATAGTCTATTAAGATCTAGCATGTCTATAAGGAGGGAAATGCATGTACATATTTTTTAGATAACTTGGGTGTATCAAGAGTTTTCAAAACATGGGCATCATTGGATGGACTTCCCCACCATATTTGAAAATTTTTGATAGATTAAAATAAATATTAATCTTCATTTTTTGGTGGGCCCTGGTGGTGGAATTAATAACTTAGGTCTTTTTTAATTATTGTTAGTGTCATGTGGGTCTATTTTTCATTGTCTTATTTACTCAATTTTTTATATTTTATTGGGTTCCCACTAAGGATCTTGCATAATATTTTATATTATTGGGATATTATTTTTATGGGTCCTTGGAGGACTCTTATGTAGTCTTGGTCTTGACCCAAGGTTTTTATTTGTGTCTGGTGGCTTTATAATGGTTTTGTGTCCTTGAAACCCATTTTTACCATTATTTTAAAATGTACCACATTAAATATTTTAAAAATTTATTTCCAATACATAATATCATATAAATTTATGTGGAATTCATATTTATTGCTTTACCATTTAAATTAAAAAAACTATAATGGTTTAAAACATTAGCTTTTCAATCAATATCAACTTGTTATTAGATTGGTAATAAACTACACAATCAATTCAACAATGGGGTGGTTATTATATCTCTAACTCAAATTTTAACTAATATCAATAGGTATTCCATGGTAAATGTTCATATTTAAATTTTATGTTCAATAACACAAGGAAAAGGATACCTGTATAGGTCCATCCTCCACCTAGTGTGGATTACTTGTAATATCTTAGAGATTTGAAGTTGTGATATTTTATTTATGATAAAATATCATGGTGGGACTATAACAGTATAATAATATGAATTTTATTTCATATTTTAAATAAACCTTATACTTTCTAGTGTGTTACCTCATATACCTGTGGTACACATGAACCTTGAATTTTATGATGTTTCTCAGAATCCCTAAATCTCTATGATACAAGCTATAAACCAAAACAAACTAGTCCATAACAAATCAATGATTCATATAAGAACCTTGGTCCCAAAAGTTTCTAAAGAGTTCTTATATTTTATAAATAAAATATCCATTCAAAATGCCTAAGATAAATATCTCTCCAAAGTGATTTAATGCCTTGTCTTTAGCCGCCCAGAATTACAATAATATTCAAGATAGATGTAAATAATGTATTGGTATAAAATTTTGTTTCTTTACATTATTACGAGGTTGAGGAGCTAGGTGTGCAACATAAAGGTTTAAATATTGATAAATGGATGAACATGAAAAAAAACAAATGAAATTTTATTGAGGAGGATAATACTAATGAGTTATTTATTAACAAATGAAATGATGATGACGATGAGTAATTGACACCTCTTTAAGAACTCAAAGGTTAAAAAACACTTGAATAGGCCTTGTATGTTAACAAAGAAATGAAATTATTCTTTGTTTTAAAATAGTGGTATGTACTTATTGATGAGGATCATCCTATTATATTCATTCGACATAATAATCTAATGGATATATTATTTTCTCTTGAGATTGGATATAATATTCTTGGATAGGAAGAATGTACAGTTTGTATTGATAAGAAATATACAAATGCATATCCTATTTCCAATATAAAGGATTTAAATCCCTCATATTGGGACAAGTATGTAATGTTTTTCATCAAGGATTTTCATTCTTTTATATTTTAGCATCTATTAAGACTTAGTGTGAAGTACAAGCTAAAAATTATAAATCATCATATCAATGATGATGTGGAGAAATAAGAGGATATCACATTGGAAAAGAGAGAGCAACCATTTTTATACAATAAAAAGTATATGAATAAGTTTTAAACCTTAATATTTCAAGGTATACTTCAAAATGGGGTGATTGTTTCTTTTGCAGGATTTATTCCATGGAATATTTTAATTAATAAAGGACATCATTTCTCTCTACCAATGAGTTTGCTTCTTTGAACTAGACTTATTAAATAGATATTAGTCTATGATTTCCATTTTTGAAAATGATATACTTTACATCACCTATCATAGTTTTCTTGGAATTGTGTATTTGTTTATTTTTACATACATAAATTTTGGGTAGAGTTTAAAGGAAATAAGATTTCATAGGAAGGTGAAAAAGATAAAATTATAGGCTCAACCCTTGTGTCATTTTATTTGATGGAATAATGGTAAATTTGTTGATTTAAAAAATCAAAAGTGGAGTAGAATTCATGCTTGATGTCATGTTTTTTAATGCTTATAAATATTCAAATAATAACAATAGGGTAATTATAAAAATTTAATATCCTTTTATAGGTAATTTTGGGGATCAAATTATAATATTAGGTCTATAAATCCATTATAGAGAATACACCTTATAAATTTGTAAAGCAAAATAAAAAAAATTGGATATGATGAATGTGAATGTTCATTTTTGTAAATAATAAAGGATTCAAATGGTTATTTATTTTTATTTTAAAACCATATATTTCCCTCAATCCATACCCTTAGATTTAATCACATGTATATTAACAATTTGGACTCCTAGGCCAATGTCAACCCCTGTAACCCAAAACTTCACTTTTGCATTAGTTTACCCTTCCAAATAGGTTTAAATGAAGTCTTATAAATATTTTAGCAATTTTTAAGGTAATTTTTGAGAAATAATGTATTTGTAAAAGTTTAGGTAAGGTAGTTCCATGTGTTTTCTACTTGTCTAAAGCATGCCTGACCCAAATCCTTATTGGATGTCATTATAGTGTCTTATACCAATGTGATTAAAATGTGGTAGAGTAAAATCAAGGTCAAAATGTGGTTAGTATGTTTTCACACACTTGTCCAAGTATTTTGGGTCAATTTTAATGTGGAAGTGGTAGTTAAAAGAGTCTTACATAGATTATCAAAGTAAAATAACACCACTTTTTAGGTGATCACATTGGTCCAAAGAGAATAGAGGTCCACAAAAAATACTTCAGCTTATGTATGCTTGAAGGACAAAAATAGGACAAAAAACTTCTCCACTTATCCATCAAGTTTGTAAGGCATTGGTAAGGTGAAGAAAGATCAATTTTGTAATGAATGGTTCATGAAGGAGAGAGAGTATCAGGACCAATTCTCATAGGGGTTGGAAGGTACCCATTTTCCCATCCAAATTTTAGAAAAAATCTATATATTGAGGTTCTATGCTTTATGATTCATCCTTAATAATCTTGTAGACTCTAAAACCATTATAAAACATTTTAGAACACCCTTTTATAAAACATTTTAGTACATCAACTTAGAACCCATTTTCACCCTTTTGTGCTTAAGGGAATGACTCTTGATAGTCAAACTAACCATTGATGGGTATCTAAGATTAAAAAATAAGAACTTCCAACTGTAGGCAAGATAAGGATGGGTAAAATAGAAACTTTCCCACGCAAACCTTATAGCTTACCATCTCTTTGAATTGGCATCTTTATCCCAGACCAACTTAGAAACTTCTTTCCTGCTCACTTATCAAATTTTTGATATAAATTAAGGTCTCTTCGAAGAGAAAAGGATCCCAAAAATTTCATCTAGGCTCTCATTTTTTATTTGTGTAGGCATCCAAGATCCCAAAACTCTATCCGCATGACTTTTAAAGGTTGGAGTATTATTATTCTATCCAATTTCATTTATCTTGTCATTGTCTTCCACTTTGCATCGTATAGGTATTTTTCTCTTATTTTTAGCATTTCCCTTCTCCACTAAATATTTTTGTCTTGATTAAATCACTTGAACATTATCACTCACCTTCAGAACCCATATTTAACCATATGCCCACTTGCCATTTTGTCCCTAGATTCACTTCAATGCCATACAAACTTACACAGTTAAATGTCATTGTTCATTGAAACTATCACCAATTACATCAACCATCACTGGTCACTTAACCGTTGACGGTCAGACCAACCATTGCTGGTCAACTTGACCATCATCGGTCACCTATCAGGCCAAATAAAAACTTGTTATTTTTGACCTCCTCATACCCCACTAGACCCTTTTTTTAAAATCCTAAATTATCTATAGACTCTACTCAAATCATCTATACCTAACCTTGATCCACTTTTTCATGGTATTGACCCATTTTGCTATATTTTTACTAAATAGGTACATTATTTATTTCTTGCATAAGCATTTATGTTCTTACCAATTTATCACCTTTCATTTATATTGTTATAACATTTTTACCATTAGGGAGTGGATTGACATCCATTCAAGGGAGCTTTCACTTCTTGGATCTAGCATGTTACTAGGTAGTCCACCCTTCATACTCATCTTACAAACAACTTTGTTTAGTGTGGTCTTATTATAGGTAGACCTTCCTTGCCAAAAAGGATCTCCCACTTTGTTTGGTCATCAACAAGTGCAATATTTAACCAGGTACACACTCCTCATCTATTATTTCTCTCCTTTTTTTGAAAAGTTAGAAATAGTAGGAAACATTCTGGAATGCCTGATGGGACCCCTTCTAGGTTTGTAATTATTTTTAGGCATATAGTTACATTAGTGAAAATCCATGTTCTTGAATTTATGTTATTTTTAAATTCCAAAAGGTAGAAATTTATTTTCTTTTCTTTTATAAAAATCAAAAAAAAAAAAAAAAAAGGTTTCCATCTATGGGATAGGTTGCATTTTCATCCTACATTAAGTACACTGTAGTTGTTCTTTGTTTGCATGTAATGACATCAAAAATTTATTTTGGTTAAAATTGAGTGCATTCATTGTTTTGTCTACTTAATGCTTAGCTCACCTAGATTAATTAAATGCATTATGAATTAATTATAGTGCACATCTATTACACTACCAAACTACTTGCACAAAACAAACATCAAATCCTACTTTAGATAAGGTCCATTGGGATTTCATCACCCTTTGGATCACCTTACCCTACCTAGTGATCCTGGATTTCATCACCAAGGGGAGGACCCACTCCATTCTCTATTAGAATATAAACTCTATAAAAATGATATTTATTATCTAAGTGGCCTAGATTATCCTTAGGTTTGTGAAGTACAAGGAGCAAGCCCCTAGTAATAGGCCCTCTAGCCAGTCAAGTGAAAATTCTTTTGAGCACAAAAATTTAACCCAAAACCATCCTTAGATATCTCTTCTAGTACCCAAATTGAAATCCAATTTCCCCTTTCACACTCTCTAAGTCATAAGCTAAAAGTGATTTAAAATGGATCCTAGGATTAATCATGTTTTTAGTGTATGCTTTATCTACTTTGATCTTTTCTTTATTTTATCTTTGTTTGATGAGTGAGTTTTGCAAATACCTTTCCATTTCTCATACGGTCTTAACCAGATAATAAGTGATAAATCAAAACAACCAACCATCATCTTCCTCTTCATCCTAATCCATGGATTATACCTTAGATGTTGATACATCCCCCCATGATTTACCCCACCATTTTCCTTCACCCACTAGGCCTCCCATGGTTCTCAAAGGTGATGTAGATTTTGCCACTTTTTTTGACAATAACCAAGTGGCTCTTCAACACTTTCATAATACCTTAACTTACAATGTTTTGGTTACTTTGGTACCTTCAGTGGATCTACCTTATGGTATGTGACACCAACTCATGCTTGGTGTTACATCAACCTAACCTTTTATTATCTAATATTCATCTTCTACCACCACCCAGACACCTGTTACTCATGGTTGGCTCATTTACTACCACCACCTAGACACTTGTTACTCCAACCTATACCTGTAATATTGTCTCAACCTTTCCCCTTGTCACTTATGCCCCTTCTACCAACATGGTGTCTTCAACACCCATTTATACTATTCCTTCCAACTCAACCAATATACCAACCTCTACCCCATTTTAGAACTTCGTAGTATCCATACCACAAACACCTCCCCCCATTATCACTATAGTAGATACCCATCAACAACCCATAGGCACTTTAGCATTACCAACCCAAACCCTACCTCCATCAACCAACCCAAATGTACCCCTAAACCAACCATTATCATTTCCTTTATAAACCCTTACAACATCATATCAATATATTCCCAACCCATAGAGATATATTATGCCTTTCAATCAAACATTAATGCCTATCATTCTTATTGGGGAACTATCCCAAACTCAATTTACTATATATTAATATGCACCTGCTTCTGTATCTCCTACCACATATCAATTCATAGTTGGAACACAACCTCAAAAGAACTTACCATTAAATTATGCAGTTGTCCAACCCTAACCCAACGTAATATAAATACTCATGAATAAGATGACCTATCTTGAATCCTCTATATATGAGTCTCATAATATTTTATTCTATGACCAAATTTACAATGAGCCAATTCATCCATTTGTTCCCATCCATGCTTATCCATATCAATGGGAACTCCCCAAATTCTTTAAGTTTCAGGGTAAGGAGGATCTGCAACAACATTTGAGGGTGTTTCACCATTCTTGTTACTTGATCACATATGATGATGCCCTCCTCCTCTAAGCCTTCCCTATGTATTCATCAAGAACAACCTTAGATTGGTATAGTGCTCTTCCTAAGAACTCTATCTTTTCATTCTCCCAACTTGCCCAAATCTTCTTAGAACATTTTTTAGTGAGCATATCTAAGAATATATCCATAACCAACCTATATTCTATCAAGTAGTTTGATGATGAGTCAATCACCAACTTCATCACACGATGGTGAGGTCTCATCAATGAACTATCCTTCTTACTACCCCAAGTATAACTCATCAAGATTTTTTAATAATGGATGCACAAAACACATATCTCCCATTCTTCAAGTGAAAATGTTTAGAACATTTTATGAATCATTCACTATGGCATGAAAACTTGAAAAATGTGCCATAGATGAAGGAAAAATAAAATTGTGAAATAAGAATTCCACTTTTAAACCCAATGATCCCTCTATCACCAAGACTACTAGCCAACCCAATCCTAAATCTAAATCTTATACAAACTTGGTTGTGTTGAAAGTTTCTCCACCTCCATCCATTAACCAACCATGTCAAACCACTCCTTCCAACCCTTCTTATCCACCAAACCAAAATCCAAAACAATTTCCTCCTAAACAAATCAAACTTAGAGGAGAATCTTATGCCTCTATGTCTAGTATATTTCTTAAAGTTAATGTCATCAAACTTCCACCAATCAAGCTGCCTCAATAATTTGACCCCTCTCACCTAGTGCCTAGTTGGTATAATGAAAATGACCATTTTTATTTCCATTGAATCATAGACATGAAATAAATTGGTATAACACTTTTAAAATCCTGCTCAAAAACTTGATTGATAATGGTGAATTATCATTTGACAACCCCTATGTACCTCTTAATCATTCACTTTATATCTTTAGCAAAAAGTTTCCTAATCAGTCAGCCCAACCCCATAACAACTCTGAACCATCCTCATCCCATAAGTAACACATAATCAACATCATCATAAATGAGCCCATGGTGGATTAGCTCCACACTGCTACCTATGAAAGAAGCAATTTTACCTCTTATCCCTTAAAAAACCTAAATAAAAGAATTTATAGCCCCCATGTCTTCACTTGATCAAATCATACCCATACCCACCTCTCCTTTCATGTAAGCAACCATTGATTTAACCACCTCTTCTTCTACCCTAACTAATATAATGGTATAACCCTCCTCTTTTCTTTTGGATACCCTAGTGAAAGAAGAAACTAGGGCCACACCTACACCCCCAATCAAAAAACCATCTATTGCCCTAATCACCCCACAAGAAACCATTACCTCATTTACCCAACTGGGGCATCCAGAACCTTATAGCTCAAGTAAATATGAAGGAACCCTACCTTATTCCTCACTTAAGGGCTTAACATTCAAAACAACTAATCAAGGACCCAAACTCATTTACAAGCCCTTTTCTCAGTTTATACAAAGTCTATAATTTGCCTCACAACCTAACCTAGATAGAACCACCTTTTGGCACCATCTGAGACTCCCATACAAAAATAGATTTGAACCCTTGACCTCATTGGCATCCACCCTAAAACCTATTATCACTCAATCATCAAACATTTCTTTCTCCTAAGACATGAGAGAACCGTATTACCCACCTCCACCTAAATCATCTCATAATTTTCTTTCTAGACCAACCAAGAATCTGGGTATCTTTTCCACACCTAGCATCACCCATATACCCATCAAATTGGACCTAACCCCATCTAGTCCACCTAAAAAACAACCAACTAAGATGGATTAGAAGGTGTAATTACCTAAACCTCATCCTTGATCTTGACCTATGATACCTCCTTCTCATGTACCATCTATTTTGGGACCCCACCCTTCTACCATCCCATTCACATATTCTATTTTAATTAAACCAATGCCTTTTTCTATGCCTACCCTTACACCACCCAAGCCATCAACTTCTTCATCATTATTATCTAGTTTATCCCCTTCTACTCACCCACCTATTATTAACCCCTCATCCTCTACTTTGAAACCATAATCATAACTAAGCCAACCCAACCCAAACCATCTACCAAAGTTATTTAACCACCTACCCCTTTTAAAGTCAAGTCTATGCATAAGAAGGTTCCTATTTTTGTGATGAACATTAAAACACTACCAACACCATTAAATAAATATTATGTAGTTATTTTATAGAGGTTGTTGCAAACATCTTCCATCAAGTTGCCACCCATCAATCTGTTCACCCCTTCTAATACTAAACCCTCTTAGTTTGATGATACTTTGATTTATGCATATCATAGGGCACTAGGACATGATATAGAGAAATATAAATCTCTCCAAACCCTTGTCCATAACATATATGATAAGGATTATCTATTATTTGATGAGCCACCTTCACCAACCCAATCAATCCAACTACCAACCCAACCAATCTAACTACCAACCTAACCAGTCCAAATACCAACCCAACCAACCCAAAAAATCCAACCACTGACCCAACATATATCAGCTCCACCACTTCAACCTAAAGGTGAGGGGGAGGAACCAAATCCATCACCTAGTCCAACTGAGCCTATTTTCCATACCATCCACATGATTACCTGATCTAGGGCTCAACGAAGATGTAAATGAAGAGCCAATGTACTTACCCCATGGATATATCCTTCAGACTCTCAAGCTTCTAAAAAGTCCCCAAAGAAAACCTCTTCATCTATGCCATCACCAAGACCTAAGGTTTTCATCTTAGGTGTACCCCCACTAAATCTTATGCATCCATTAAGAAAACCATGTTCAAGCAACTTCACCAAATACTGATAAACATGAGTCTATATGACTTGATCAACACCTAACCTCACCATTGTCAGGCACTGATAGAGGCTCTCATGTGTGTGTGTGTGTGTGTGTGTGTGTGTGTGTGTGTGTGTGTGTGTGTGTGTGTGTGTGTGTGTGTGTGTGTGTGTGTGTGTGTAAAACCAAATGACCCTCAGCCTCTTGTGTCTTTTATTAGGGCCCTCCAACATTCAACCATTATCACCTTCTAAGATTTTGAGATACCTCTAACACATTCTAAAGAATCTAATCCTCCTCTCTTTGTCACTGCATACATCAATCACACTTGAGTCAATAGGGTGATGATTGATGGAGGAATTAGCATCACAATAATCTCATCCTATGCTTTTAATTAGTTACATTTACCAAAGTACATCATAGCCAAAAGCAAAATGGTTCTTCACTCTTTTAATGACACAATGACCACTACCTTACGGACCATTGTATATCAAATACACTTAGGACCTTAAACCATTCCTAAGGTATTTTATGTTAAAGAGGGTGAGTTATAATATAATATTCTAATTGGAAACAATTGGATCTAAGATATGAGTTGTATCCCATCTATTTTACACTATTGTGTCAAATTCAAACATGAAGGATAAGTTATAACCATCAAGGCTAATCCCAATCCATTTACATCTTGTAACATGACCTATAGGCCTAATGATGTCCTTCCATATTCATATCCCACACATTTAACTAACCCCATTAACATAATTACACCACCAACTATGACCCATAGTGATTCTACAATTAATAATAATGAAGCCTCAACCAGTACATCTATCTCTTCTTCCTATATTCTCATTGAGGATTCCTTGGCACAAAATTTCTAATGTCTCTCCCTTGGGGAATATCAACTTTTAGCTCTAGATGCTTTTTCCACTTTGCATGAATATGAGAACCTTAAAAATTACCCTTATTATGAACCCAACATAAGAACCATCATCCCCTTTGGACTTCCCAACAATGAAAAAAATTTTATCTATGGGGAACTTGATCAACCACTTGTCACTCCTATAAACACTCTATATATTAAACCTTTCACTTCTGATTTATCCTATCTAAATAATCTAGCCTTTCCCAAAACATATCTTTATCATTGTGCTTAAAAAGGATTTGGTATGGGCCTTTAATAGCAACGACCTCATGAATTTCTTGTTATCAAAACATAAAAGCCTCATGAGTACTTTGGACTCAGGTTTGAACCACTAGAAGAACCCACCTCATAAAAACCCATTATTACACTTATGGAAGAGATTTCATCCTCACATAGTTCATCTTCCCAATATAAAGACTCTAACATCATCCCATCTAATTTATTTTTTAATCAATACCATTAGCTTAGGACCAGTAACCTATCAACAAGGTGGCCAAACTAAAACCTTTCCTCTCATCCATCCATGATTGACTATGATTCACCCACTATTCACACCATCTAATGCCAAGATGATTTCTCCATCCTGACCTACCTTAGTGTAGGGGATTCTTCTATATACAAATCCCTTCCCATTAAGAACCAAACCATGTTAAATGATTCAACTACCAATATTAACTTAGGAACTTAGGAAAATGCTCACATCATCAAAATTGGCCAATCCTTAAACATGAATGAGCAACAAGATTATCTTGCCTTCCTTCAAGAGCATATCATCACAATCACATGGTCTTATTAGGATATGCCAAAGATCAACCCCTCTATAGTTATCTATAACATCATTACCCATCATGAGGCTAAGCTAGTATGATTAAATCTTTGCAACATGCACCCTTGCATATCTCTTCTCATCAAATAAATTTAATGCCTTTTAATTGTCAACTTCATTCAACCCATTGATTATCCATAATGGGTCTCTAACATTGTTCCCATCACCAAACCCACTAGGGGACTTCATCTTTGCATTGATTTTCATGACTTTTCTGAATGCCTCAAGGATGACTTTCCTTTACCCAACATCAACCAACTAGTTGATCTTACCATAAGTAATGAGATGTTATCTCTCATGGATGGCTTTTTAGGATATAATCAGATCTTGATCTCCCCCTCAGATCAATATAAAACAACCTTTATCACCCCTTGGGGTACCTTCTATCAGATCATGCCTTTCAATTTAAAAAATTTAGGAGTGACTTATCAATAATCCATGACCTATATCTTTCAAGATATTATCCATAAGATTATATGAATGATCTCCTAGGGAAATTTATACACCACAAGGATCATCTAGTTGTTCTCACTATCATATTCGATTGACTAATCCAATTCCATGTCAAGCTCAATCCTAAGAAATGTATTTTTTGGTTTCTCTCTGGGAAGTTCCTTAGCTTTATGATTTCCCTATATGGAATTGAAATTGATCCTACCAAGGTTAAGGCCATCCTAGAAATGCCTCATCCAAAAAACCTTAAACAACTTCACAGTCTATAGGGAAAACTCTAATCTATACATCACTTCATCTCCCAACTATCAGATAGATGCCAACCATTTCACCATCTCCTAAAGAGAGACACCTCTTTTAGATGGACCAAATATTGTCAAAAATCCTTTGATTCACTCAAGGAGTACCTAATTTCTCCACCAGTTCTTATCCCCCCAAGGATGACCAGCCTTTCTACCTTTACATATTCAATACTGATCACTCTTTAGGTGAAATGTTAGCTCATTGAGATGGAAAAAACATAGATCAATCCATCTATTATATCAACTACATGCTTCTAGATTATGAGACATGATATAACCATCTTAAAAACATTTATCTTTCTTTCATTTTTCTCACCTCTAAACTCCATCATTACCTTCTTAATCACAAAACATATGTTATTACCAACATCAACCCACTCAAGTATATACACTCCAAGATATAACAAAATTATCCTATGGCTAAGTGGATCATGCTTCTAGCTAAGTTCTATCTTGAGTTTCTTTAACAAAAATCCATTAAAGGGTAGGCCATTACTGGCCAATTGGCTGAGACTCACTTCCAAAATAACCAACCCATTACATTAACCTTTCTAGATGAATCTATTATGATTATTTCTTAGGAAGAATCCCCTTATTAAATGACCATGTTTTTTGATGGCTCTAAATGTGAACATGGTGGGGGTGTAGGCATGATTCTGATTCCCCTTCATGAAGAACCTCTTCCACTTTACTTTAAACTTAAATTTGAATGTACTAACAACATGGAAAAATATGAAGCTTTGGTCATCAGTATCAAAACTTATCTCACTTTGGGAATCAAAACCATTTCCATCTTTGATGATTCCAAACATGTGAATAACCAAGTAAATGGGTCCTATCAATGTAAAAATTATGTTTTGAAAAAATATAAGCTTCTCATCGACAAACTCTTAACATCTTTTAAATGTTACCCAATCCAGTTATTACCCTGATCTACTAATAAATTCATAGATATAATGGCCTCCCTTACATCTCAAATTCCCTCTCAACCCACTAAATCTAAACTATTTGTCACCATACATAATTTCATTAAACCTTCATATATTAGTTTAGACCTTCCTACCATTTGTAATGTGGAGGCATCTCCTTCAGATGTCTTATATGACCAAAATTTTAACTACCTTAACCTTGGCATCATTCCACCCAACCTCTCAAAGATTGCCTAAAAAGCCTTCATTCAGGGTACCTCTCATTATACTATACTAGGAGGAATCCTTTAAAAATGTGGCTTTGATGGCCTTATTTTTCATTATCTTCAAAGTTAAGATATTTCCCATGCTATCAAGGAAACTCACGATGGAGTTTGTGGGGTATATATTAGTGGCCTTACTATTGCTAAAATAATCCTACACCTTGGCTATTATTGGCTTACCCTTAATTAGGACTATTGTGACTATGTAAAAAAGTGTTTCAAATGCTAACAACATACTAACTTTCATCACATGCCTACTCATAGACCTCAAGTATCCAAAGATTATTGGCCCTTCTCATAGTGAGGGCTTTATCTCATTAGAGAAATCAATCCTCACTCATCTCAATGACAGTAATACATTACCACCACTATTGAATATTTCACTAAATAGGTGGAATCCATTCTCCTTATCTCAATCAAATAGAAAAAATATTAATTTCATGAATCACCACATCATCTATCATTTTTGTGTCCCTCACAAAATCATCACTAATAATGGGAAATCATTCAAAAAAAAATTAAATCCCTCTATGATGCTTTTGGCATCAAGCTCAACCATTTCTTGTCTTATCATCCATAGGAAAATAGACAAGTAGGAGCCTCCAATGAAACCCTCATCAAGATGCTAACCAAATTTGTAAGTGCTTCAAGTTAGGATTGACACTTACACATGCCATTCATTTTGTGGGCCTATCATGATGGGTGTCATTATTCCCTTCATTTAATCAACTCTTTATTGATGTCATATTCAACCAAGGGTGTGTCTAAAGCTATATGCAACAAGAAGAATCTTAGCAATTTAGTAATTGACTGTAGGTATTTGTATATTTTTTTTTTGTTTTGGGGATATTTAATGTCTTAAAGACCTCTTGGTCAAAACTTTATTGGAATCAAACTATGAAAATCTGATGGAAGTAAACACACATTACAAAAATGAATTACAGGAAATAAACACACTTTTTCATAATGAAATAGATTGTTGAAAATGAACAAACTTTACAAAATTAAACATACAATTTAGAATGCTTGGAAAATGATTACAAATAAACGAGAACTTAATATAGAACACCTATGGGGACAAATCTACAACAAATTTTAACTTAAGGAATTGAAAGCATTTATAAATTTAATAGATCTACCTATTTGCTTTTGAAAATAAAATATAAATACCAACAAACATGAAGATCCTAGTTTTTGGAGTGCGCCCTTGCTCCATCTAGAAATAGGATTAAACAACTTAATTCTCTCTCAAAATAGAAATCGCTATTTTATTGATAAAATGTTTTGCATTACAAAAATGTACTAGATATATACAGATCAATCTATATCTATCCTTATTCCTCTATTCTTCAATTATTACCATTATTCCTATATTCTTCTAGGTCTATATATATTCTTCTTCATGTGGTGCATTGATGGCCATAACTATTTTATGGATATGATGAAACTAAATCATGCCCAGAATAGATGTTGAAGTAAAATGTGGCTGGATGTACATTTGTATGATAAGTGTCTTGGATCTGCAAGTATGGGAATCAAAAGTCTACTCCTGATTAATAGGATCATTGATTTGATAGCTCACCAACCATTTCAAATAGATCTTTATCAGTTTTGAGACATTAGAAGAGTTTCAAAACTAAAGGAAATCATTCCATGTCTAATTGTGAAAGTTTTGGAGCTTATCTACAAGAGTTCTAGAACTAATTCTGATAATTTTGAAACTAAATATAGAGATTTAAAACTAAGTTTGAAAGTTCTGGAACTAAGTTTGAAAAATTTAGAGCTAAATCTTAAAGTTTTGGAACTAAGTTTGAAAATTTTAGAACTAAATCTAAAATTTTTGGAACTAAGTTTAAAAGTTCTAGAACTAAGTGACAGAACTTGTAATAGCGTGGTGGAGATCTGGAACTAAGCTGTATTGATTCTAATGCTTCCAAAAACATGCAATCCACTTCATATTTATTTTTTAGCCTGATGATGACCCATTTTATTACAAAACTTGAGTTTTCCAAAACACTTTGTAAGGAATTATAGAACTTTTAAATGTTAGAATCATAATCAACAAAAGATGGAAAATTACATCCTAACTCATATCAGATCAAATAAAAGTCACAAAATGTAGTCAAACTTAATAGAAAGAGAGAGTAATATGAGGTCATTTATTGTACATTTAACATGCATATCTTAGGCTCATAATTTCCCCCATACTTACTTGTTTGTAAGTCCCTTTAAAAACTTTACTCTTGAAATTTGAGGT
This sequence comes from Torreya grandis, assembly GCA_037957365.1. Taxonomy (NCBI): domain Eukaryota; kingdom Viridiplantae; phylum Streptophyta; class Pinopsida; order Cupressales; family Taxaceae; genus Torreya; species Torreya grandis. Next base: position 2,130,195 of record JARHVA010001412.1, read on the forward strand.
TGTATATTCTACATTCTATTTGATTGCTTAGATCAAATGGCTAGAACTGAATATTCCAATGATTTGATTTAGAGGTAATATACCCTACTCCTACTTCTACTTTTCTCTTCCATTCCTCAAATTGAGTGGGATCTTTATATTCTTTGTTTTGCCAAGGAGATATGGGGGTAAGAAGTAGAGGTGGCCTTGTCTGCATTCCTATCCATATGTGCTTATGAGCTTCATTGATCTAAGGAATTATTGTGCATAAAGCTTTTTCCCTTTCTAAACTCCAGATCAAATTTGAAGGGGATATTACTTTCTTTATTTTCAATGCCATTGGGAGAAATTCCCATCTTTTCAAACATGCATCATAAATTTCAATGCCACTAGGAGAAATTCCCATCTTTTCAAACATACATCATAAATATTATCAAAATTTTCCTTTTCATAAGACATGAAGGCATTAATGCTTTTCTATAAATTGGCAAGATAAGGTTCCTTGAACCTTATATCAAATGCGTGGAATCTAAAATGTGCAACAAAGGTGGATGGGTTGCCTTAATGAATTCTCATATAGAGACCAAATGAACTAGCCTTTAACAGATGCTCTAACTCCCTCTCTTTCCATGCAATCTAATTTTGAGGAATAGAAACAAATGCATTAAGCTGGCTTTCCCCTACATAAAAATTGATCATAAAACTTGAATTCTTTTCCAACATGAAATTATAGAGGTAAAATTCACAGAGAAGATTTTTCTGTTCTACATTGGGTAAGGAATAGGCTATTGAGAAATCAGCTTCATCTTTCATTTCATGTGTAAGGCTACATGATATCCTAACCAACTGCCAACAAATGAATTATTCCTCTAATAACATACTATATGTAGGAGAAGGTCTTCTATATGTAAGCATTTTCTCACTCATCATGTAAACCATTTGTATTTTCACAAGATATTTATATTTTTTTCCTCATAAAATTTTTATTCCCATTCCTTCCTTGCTTTGTTTTCTTCTCCATTTTGATTTCCAAGTCCTTATTGCATGTCTTGACTACATTGAGTTCTCTACATGTATCATCCCATAACTAATTGAGTGGTAGATAAGTCAATTCAATATGTGCAGAGACTATTGACACAACAGTCTGTCTCTTGAAAAGTTTACATTCTTCCTCTTTCTCCATCAACTGCCTTTTAATCTCTACTAATTTCTCAATCTTGGTTGTGAAATGGTTTGTTAATTCTTTAGGGAGCATTTCTCTCTATTCTAATTTGAGTTTGAGGAAATCTAATTCCTCATCCTTTTCCTTGATAATGAGCTTTGATCTAGACAAAAATAGAGCCTGTTTAACTTGCTAATTTTCTTCTTTTTCTAAAATTTCTTGGGGAGTTAAGCATTCTTCTTCCACCAAAGGGGATTTTCCCTTCCTTTTCCAAGATGCCTATTCATCTTATTCATGTGATGGTGCTATTGACTCATCCATTTCTTGGAAAACTTGCTCCTCAAATCTTTGATCTTCTTTTTCTTTTTTTATTTGGCTTGGTCCAAGAGGAGTCATGGCTATGCTGCCCAAAATATCAGCAGCTTTAGTTTCCATCCTTTCTTGTTCTTCCATCTCCTCTAGAATTTATTTAGACCTTTTATGACTTCTCATTCTTTCAGGAGCCTTAAAATGTGTAGAAATGGGTTTCCTCTTAGATATTCTTCTAATTTTCACCTCTTGCTTAGGCCTAGGTGAACTGTCACTGTCAGAAACAAGTATTAGTTCTCATGTAGCTTTTGTAGAAGGAATTTCTTGAAAAGGTACAATATGGTCTACAATTTTAGATCTTCTTCCAGATCTTCTTCTTTTTGGTATTTCCTCTCCTTTTAGTTCTTTCTTTTCCTTAGTAATGGTATCAATTTCTAAATTAATTGAAGGGGCAGGAGGAGTTGCTATTACTCTTCTGAAAATACCAGGGTTCTACCTAAACCTGCTAAAAAAATCACACATTTCTTCCCCATTTTTCTTTGAAAGGAAATGGTGCTAACATACTAAATGCACTAACGCATGATGTCTAATTATTCCTACACCCCAAGAATGGCTTGTTGGTTCTAATTTGGATATGTTTTTTCTTGCACATAATTACTAGGGCCCCATCTAGGTTGTGGCCAAGCATAAGGATTTCCTTGACTAGCCCAAGGTTGTTGATGTCCCTGAGTATACCAAGATTGAATTACCCAATCCTAAGGACACCATGTTAGTTAAGGGGGCCAAGGTAGTTGGCCCCAACTTTATGGTACTATTTGAGCTACCCATGGCATCATCCAAGGATTAAGATCTGGTCTTGGCATAAACTGCCCTTGGCTGGATTGTCTCTAAACAAAATTCAATTCTTCAGTGGTGGATGATGTACTTGTTTGTTTGAGATAATTTTTTATAAGTGGAAGAAGAGAACAAGAATGAGTATCATTTTATTTATATTCATAGACAAGACATACTTTTGCTTTATCCAAAGGACATTCCCTTATTACATGATTCTTTCTACATCTAGGACAATACATGGATAATGGTTTAGTTTTAGCATTTGCTTTAGCTTGCAATCCATCCATGGTAGAGGTTAATTGAACTAATATGTATATTTTAAAGTTTTCCAATTCATCCATTAATTTGTTCATATCTAGATTCAAATTTTTAACCATTTTTCCCTTTCTAGGTCCACCCCTTGTCCTTGAATAGCTTCTACAAATTTCTATGATTTCATTCATTCTTAATTGAGCAATGTTTCCACCACTAATTAAATCAAGGGTTTCCCTAGATTCATCATCCAAACCTTTGAGAAAGATGGTTTTATTTAACTCTTCTTGAAGTACAAATCCACATCTTTTACTCACAAAGAGGAATATATCCAAATAATCTTCCATATTTTCATCCTCTTCCTGTTTGATTTTGAAAAATTCTTCCTTTCAATTTCTTCCTCTATAATAATCTTGATATTTGTCTAGGAAGATAGTTTCCATTTATTCCCAATTGGTAATATAATTAGATGTTAATCCCATAAACCACCTCATTGCTACATCCTTTAGAGTAGATGGAAACAGCTTGAGTTTTTGATTATCTGACTTGTAATCATAATTCTAACATAGTACTTTAAAATCAAACAAAAATTGGTTAGGATCCTCATATGACATTCCTCTAAATGTGGGCAAGTGTGTAGGTGAAATGTTCTTCATAGTGGTTTCATCATCTTCCAACTGAATGGGATAGGTAAAGGTTCTCTCAGGTTCTCTTCCAGCTTCTCATGCTATCTCTCTAGTATTTTCTAGTCCCTTCTCCCAGTCAATGTGGTATGTGATCTACATTGGGGATGGTGAAAATTTAGGAGTAGGAGGTTGACTACTCAATTGAGAATCAAAAATTTCCCTCAATGGATCTTGAGAAATAATCCTCCTCTCTAAATTTCTACTTGCTTTTGTTGACTGATCCAAAATTTTTGAAGATGACAACTCTATTTCTTCTCTTGTAGGAGATAATGATGCCTCGAATTCTTGGTCAACTTCCTTATTTAAACTAGAGGATGTTGTAAATTCTTGTTCAGCTATTTTATGGATAAATCTACCCTTGGAGTCTCTTGGTCTACTCACAAATCCTATGATAGCTTAGGGAATATTTAATCAATTACTAAATGTATGATTGTTTCTCTTGTTGACACCTAATTAGAAAATCCCAACTAGTGGTCCCCAAAAATGGCACCAAAAATGATGGGTGTCATTATTTCCTTCATTTAATCTCTATTGATTTCATATTCAACCAGGGGTGTGTCTAAAGCTATATGAAACCAGAAGAATCTTAGTGATTTAGTAATTAATTATAGGTATTTGTATATTTTTTTTGTTTTGGGGAATCTTTAATGCCTAAAAGACTTCTTGGTTAAAACTTTATTGGAATCAAACTATGAAAATCTGTTGGAAGTAAGCACACATTATAGAAATGAATTGATGGAAATAAACACACTTTTGTAGAATGAAATAGATTGCTGAAAATGAACAAACTTTACATAATTAAACATACAATTTAGAATGCTTGGAAAATGATTACAAAGAAATGAGAACTTAATCTAGAACCCCTATAGGGACAAATCTACAACAAATTTTAACTTAAGGAATTGAAACCATTTATAAATTTAATAGATCTACCTATTTGCTTTTGAAAATAAAATATAAATAGCAACAAACATGAAGATCCTGGTTCTTGGATGAGTGGGCCCTTGCTTGACCTAGAAATTGGATTGAACAACTTAATTCTCTCTCAAAATAGAAATGGCTATTTTATTGATAAAATGTTTTGAATTACAAAAATGTACTAGATCTATATAGATCAATCTATATCTATCCTTATTCCTCTATTCTTCAATTATTACCATTATTCCTATATTCTTCCATGTTTGTATATATATTCTTCTTCTTGTGGTGCATTGATGGCTGTAACTGTTTCACGGATATGATGGAAGTAAATCGTGCCCAGAATAGATGTTGAATTAAAATGTGGCTGGATGTGTAATTGTGTGATAAGTGTCTTGGATCTGTAAGTATGGAAATTAGAAGTCTGCTCTTCATTAATAGCATCATTGATTTGATAGCTCATCAGTCATTTGGAATAGATCTTAATCAGTTCTAGAACTTTAGAAGAGTTATGAAACTAAAGGAAAGCATTCCATGTCTAACTATGAAAGTTTTAGAGCTTATCTTTAGGAGTTTTATAACTAATTACAATAATTTTGGAACTAAATATAGTGTTCCAAAACTAAGTTTGAAAGTTCTAGAACTAAGTTTGAATATTTTAGAACTAAATCCAAAAGTTCTGGAACTAAGTTTGAAAATTTTAGAACTAAATCTAAAAGTTTTAGAACTAAGTTTGAAAGTTCCAGAACTAAATGACAGAACTTGTAATAACATGGTGGAGTTTCAAAACTAAGTTGTATTGATTACAATGATTCCAAAAACATAAATCCAGGTCATATTTGTTCTTCAACCTGATGATGACCTAATTTATTACAAAACTTGAATTTTCCAAAACACTTTATTATGAATTACAAAGCTTTTAAATGCTAGAATCACAATCAACAAAAGATGGACAATTACATCCTAACTCATATCAGATCATATAAAAGTCACAAAATGTAGTCAAACTTAATAGAAAGAGAGTATAACATGAGTTCATTTATTATACATTTAATGGGCATATCCTAACCTCATCATATCACACTAGCATTCAAACCTCCACAGGTGCTACACCTTTTCCCCTAGTCTTTGGTGTTGAGGCTATCTTACCTATCAAAGTCTATATCCCCTCTCTTTGCATATCCTTATAGGACATCATTTTTTAAGATGATTATTTTCAAGAGCACCTCGCACATCTTTTTCTTAATAAGCATCACCTTGTTGACTTTAACCATATTCATGTATACCAAGAGCATATCACCCATACTTATAACAAAAATTTGAAAGAATGGGAATTCAATATAGGAGACCTCATCCTTAAATAAAACCAACATGTAACAAATATGGAGAAAAGAAAAAAAGGCAAATTTACTTTTAATTGGCTTGGACACTATATCATCACCCATAAGTATAGATCAGGAGCTTATCATTTGTCTTCTATTAAAGGAAAACTAGAACCTAAGCCTCTCACCACTTTGTATTTACATCATTTCTACTGTTAAGTAATATCTAATAAACCTTGTTGTCTAACTTAAGGTCATCCCTTGGTTTATGAAATTCTCACCTCCCTTACCCTATTGCCCTATTCCTCTTGGGGACATGTGATTATAATAGACCCATGTGATTATCCACAATAAATTTTAGCCTGATATTAAACATGGGTACCATGGCTTGGCCCATGACATAGTTCTCATGGGTAATTTTTAGCTTTAACTAGATGGAATCCCATGGTCACTTGTTTCCCAAAACCACATTCCAAACCTTGAAACCACCTTTTATGATAAAAATATTACCCTTATAAAGTTCAACCTCTAAGCTTGAATAGATGTGTCCATGTCTAAAACAACATTCAAAAAATTCTACATGGGATATAAAATATTATTTGGGTTCATTTTCTTAAGTATTAGTTTCCAAATAAAGTCAAAATAGATAGACTGATCCCTGAAAGCACATCTATCTAACACTTATTCAGATGTAGACCACTCCCTTAAAGGATGGCTACACCAATATGCCAAACCTAATCTCTTATTAATAGCTACAATCAACTCTATTAAATCATTTGAAGCTTCCCATATTGATCAACTTCACCCTTTCATAAATGCAAGCAATAAATGACCCTATAAAAAGGGATTTATACCAAAAAGGCTATAATCAATTCTCTCATGAAAAATTATATTTGTATAATTCTCGCAACAATCAATCTACACTTGTAAATACATGGACTTGTCTATTTTAGTTCTTAGTTCACCTATAAAAAGGGTAAGTGAATCCACATCAAGTTCTAACATCATCCCTTTTCCCTCTATTTACCTATCATCAACTTTTCCTATATACCCTCTATAAATAAAGGGGCTATGATCTCACTTGGCACCCTACATTTATGATGACACCTTTTCACTAAAAGTGCACTAATGTGAAGCATATGAAAGGTTTATTTTCATTAATATCAATCCACTCTAGGTTTAACAAGGTCCAAACCAATGAACCCAGCATGCCTTTTTATCAATTATATTGGTTCACAAGGATGCTATCTCTAATTATATTGAGTTTGTTACCTACACTTAATTTATATGTTTTCATTAAAATGTTATCTATACACATCACAACATTCTTAAAATAAATCATAATCATAAACTATATCATGAACAACATATCATGAACCATAAAATCCACATGAACAAATTGTACAAACCATAATATTTCACATGGAGTAACATCACATTCACACATTACTTAAATTTTCACCATATCCAAGAATATAAATCATAATCATTATCCCCACATCAAAATCTACCTATATAATCAACAACATCATTTGGAACAAAACATTAAACCATATATCATCACATGCCTATACTAAGAACATTGATCTAAATAATCACCATAATCATAAGTCCATAAAAATTCATCATCTATAACATAAAAAAAAATCTAAGTCCCTCATCAACATCAGTCCTAATCATCACATCATGAACATACAAGAATCCATCTCATAAAACATAAAAGCATAATCACCATAAACATCTAAAGCATCTCAAGTAAATCATTTGAATCATATATATTTATAGATCAATACATGTTGATATATCAACCTATGTGCCATTGATGTGATATGTATATGAGGAAGTGATATATATATATATATATATATATATCACTCACTCATATACATATCACATCAATGGCACATAGGTTGATATCAAAAAATATACAATATCATCATGGGCCTACATCTAGAGTACCACTACCATTGGCCCCATCTATACCTATACCTAGTGGTGGTCCCCCTAGGACCCTTGTTTAACCCCCTATCATAGCCCACTGACATAGGGTACCAAGCATGGCCCCACCACCCATGATAACTTTATACTCAATGAATCTCATGGAATAGGGAAATTTATTAAATACCATCACCTTATAATAATGAAGCTCTTATACAGTGGCTAAATAATGCACCTATGGTACTAAATTTGCTATCCCTCCTACTATTGCACCTACAACACCCACACCAATATACCCATATAATATGCCTATCTAGCCCTAAAAACTATCTACTTGCCCCTATAAAATAATAACTTAGACCCATGCCTAGTCCCTTTCCACCATCACAACCTCCAGCTAACCCTGTAGTGCCATAATATGGACCTATAACATGACTGCATGCCCTTGTAATGCTATAAATTAGGCTCAAGTTTTAGCTAGTGCCATCACTACCTAAGGATCACCCTGTGGTAGTCTCTATGCTAGATCAATGACTATAGGTCATTGACCCCCATCCCCCCAGCCAAAACATGTTACTACATATCTACCCTAGAACCATGTAGGATAATCACTTGCAATGCCTGCATCATATCTCTTTCTGATAGGTAGATCCTCATGGTCCAACTCTTCCTATGGCTAAATATCTAGTAATAAAAACTCTACATCCTTCCTCTTGTACCATGAAAAAGTAGGTTAAATACCCTACAGAAGCCCAAAATATCTCCACACTCTCTCAAATGGGATATGCTTTATCTTTCCATCTCACCTCATAAACACCCATCTCTAACTCTACAAGGCTAATGTATGATATCTATACCCAATCCATATAGGCTAAGTCTTGTATGGCCTCCAAACTATATCTCTAGGTGATAAGCCCTCCAAGGTATATCTAAGCCAATCAATATCCATTACACCACCACCAACTCCTATCATCACCCCATCCTTCCTCCATTGATAACATCTAACTCTGTAGTCTTTCAATAAGTAACCCTCTTTAGGTAGGCCCAATGGTCTTAACACCCATATGTGCTCATATGCCTAGCAATAGAGTCTGAACCCCACACTGATACCATAATGCTTATGTGCTCTGAAGCCACATAGATCTCTATAAATCTACATTAATATAACCTGGGCCCATTGAAAGATCATCCTCTCATGTACTAGCTCCATAAGTACCCCTAGTAGAACATAAGGGAACCTCCCTCAAACTAAATCTAGAAGAGCATAATAAGTCACTACCAACTGCATCATCATTAATAAGTGTCTCTCTCCTTAGGCCCACTAGTAGAGTGGCCTAATGCTGAGTCTACCAATGTAGAACTATGCATGTGCTCTATCTACCCTAAAAAATATATCCATACAATCATCAATCTCCTCATTCTCTATATGATATATCACATATCCTCAAATGGGTAATTAGGTGATCCTATACACATCCTCTAGCAAGATGCTCATCTCTTCAATTGGTAACCAAAATGTGTTAGTCATCAAGTCCTATCTCTTGAGGAGGGAAACTATCATCACATCTTTAAGAAGGTTTTAGTAATGGTGAATCACTCCAAAACCAACCAGTTACCTCCATATGTCACCAATCCTCTATAGACATAACATCTTGTACCTTTTAAAATTTCTCATGAACTTAATCCCATAGCTAGATCTACTCTTAAGCGTACAAAATAATCATATCTATCATACGATGACAACTTATCCCTATTTACATTTTCCAAGATATAATGACTATCAATCACTAGTACACCCACTAATAATATTTCATTTACCCCTTTTCTACACCTATCTCTCACAACTATAAACAATAGTTTCAACCCTTTATGGATTTCATGCACCTATCATCTACTTAGTACTAATTACTCTTATCACCTCAATCCTACCCTTCATCTCTTTTTAAATGGATATTTAAATAACTTCCTATCTCTCATCTCTAGCTGAGGGCCTAATACCTATACAAAGCTTCCCAAAACCCTCAAAATATTCTTGACACCTTTTACTCCAACCAAAAACAAACCATCTACATTCAAATCTACTCTATACATGAACACAAATATTCAAACCATCTACATTGATAAAATTTCACATCCAACCATTTACCCCTTACACAAATATTCCCTTATTCTCTATATTTATACTATCCTTACCAACTTTAGAACCTTGAGAAACCAAGCTTCAACATCAAACCCTTAAAAAATACACCCACTACCCACTCCCTTCCCATTTCCTTTAAACAAACAATTTCCATACATTCTAAGAGACAAATAGTCAACTTTCAAACTAGTTATAATAAAACACTACTATAATCTAATCATATCTAATTAATCAAATCCCACTTCCTTCTCATCCCTTTTCCTACCCAAACACCCCATTTTACCTACTATTGATGGATCCCTCAACCATCGATGTTCCTCTTGAGGTAGTTTTTATCACTCAAGTCAGTCATCAATGTTCAGGTCAACCACTGATAGTCACTACAAGTGACCAAAAGTGATGAGAATAAACCCATTTACCTCCTTTAAACTCCATAAATGAACCTACTTTCTATACTTTTTCTTATTTTACCTCTCCAATAATAACACTATCTTTCATTTTCCTACCCTTATTCTTATTTTCCCTATTTTTCCATAAATTTTCAAAAACCCTATAATGCCAAACCCTAGGGCATCTCTCTACCCAAATTTTTTATAATCACAAACTACCTAAATAATCACAAAATATTGTATAAATAATTATATTTCAGAACATAAGGTAGCCCTAAGTCATTCTATGAATGATGATGACATCTTAGTTCATGCCTAGCTACCTAATTATGTTCATCTCTGGCATCAATCTCAGCTCTTCTCAATTGTCCTCTCAATCACAATCACCAATACATTTTTGAAACCTAAGCACACTTCTAAAATTAATGATAATGTCTCATACCAAGTGCTAAATGACAACAAAATTGTTTGAAATGGTGATAAAACTTTGACCACTTTCCTTTTTACTATGGTTTTAGGGTTTTCACCCAACCATTGATTGTTAGACCTAACCATCAATGGTTACCAAACTAGTGATGGTTAACCTAACCATAAATAGTTAATATAACCATTGATAGTTAACCTAACCATTTATGGTTAGGTGACCACAACCTTTTATGCCATCTTAGATTAAACCCAACCTTGTGGTACACTCATGTGGGGCAACCCATTTCACCACAACTTCGCCTCTTCAAGAATAAACCTCTCCCCCAACCAACAATAACTACATTAAGCTTAAATTCTATGTTGGATCCACTATCCATAGGAATATGTAGGTAGTGTCCTATTTACTAGTACATTAGCAGTTATCCTTATCACTCCCTACCTAACCCATTCACCCATGTCTACCTTGACATTGGGCTAATTTTTGAACCCACCTATTTGTATGCCTTGCAACACCTTTTCTATGGTCATGATTAACTACCTTGACCAATTTTACCATTTTAAACTTTTGCATTTCATACCACCTCATACATGACCCAACAATTTATGTTTTTTCTCAGGAACACTTCCTACCCTAGATACCTGAGAAAACACCTAACTTATCTAGGAGACTTGATATGTGTAACCAAATCAGCTCTAATAAACATTGTGGACTGATTACGTCATCATTTCTCCTAGAACCTAAACTTATTATTATCAAAATTTGTAACTTTCATCTTTACGTGATTTTTAATCTTACACTTGGTTGCATTTTACACACATATTTGTCTTTCAACTACATACACCTTGTTGACCATTTCTGGTATAGCAGACCAAAATTGGTCTCTTTCTTCCCCTGCTATTCTGAGCTAGTTCAAATTTGGTTTGCATAAGTCTTTCGGTAGAAGATGAACTAGTTCAAAGAATACAAGGGGTTTTACAAAGATTCTTCAGACATTTTGTTTGAAGAAATTCATAAGAAAAGAGAGTGAAAATGATTCAAGACACTTTTCCTTAAGGTTGGAAAAATTGGTTCAACATCAAGGCTCAACGACATGATCTTTCAAGAGATTTTTGAAATTTGAACCTTGAACCATTAAACTGTTGAACCATTGAACCATTCAAGAAATGGTTCAATCAGTTGGTTCACTCAGTTGGTTCAATCAGTTGGTTCAATCTTTTGGTTTAATCAGTGTGTTCAAGAAATGGTTCAATCAGTTGGTTTGATATTTTGGTTCAATCAGTCAGTTCAAGTGATTGGTTCAAAGATTTGGTTTAGTCAGCTTGGTTCAAAGAGTTGGTTCAACGAGATTGGTTCAGTCAGTTGGTTTAATCAAATAGTTCAAAGCAGTTGGTTCAAGTGGTCAATTGAATGAGCAGAACACAATATTTTACCATTACACCATTGAAACTTTGAACCATTATTGGTTCAATCAAATGGTTTAATTAGTTGATTTAATTATAAGGTTCAAAGAAGTCTCCCAAGGCTCGAACTACAAGTGCCCTTGCAGAGGATAGGGAACATTTGTGAAAGGATCAAAGAGAAGGCAGAAAGGGTAAGGTTTTCTTCAAAAAAGCAAAGGATGAATATCTTCAAACAAAATGTCTGAAGGAATTCCTTCAGACATTTTGTTTGAAAAAATTTCCAAGTCAAGGAACAAAAGGATAACTTTTAGAAAGATTTTCCATGGCAAAATTTCACAAGAGAAATCCTTCAGATAAAATTTCTAAAGGAATTCCTTCAGATATTTTGTCTAAAGGAATGTTGAAAGGCCCGATAGAAAGTGGCAAAGGTAGAGGAAATATTTCCTTTAGACAAAATGTCTGAAGGATTTCCTTTAGACATTTTTTCTAAAGGATTTGAAGAACAAGGCCACGTGAAGGACCCCTTGTGGGGGACTCTCAGTGACCATGAAATAGACCATTCTCAAGGCCCAAAGGGACACCTTCCTTTTAGGGGGTTCTAAAGATAGAAAGCCAAAGGAATTCAAAGAAATGATATCCCTAAAATGTCAAATTTAGGGCAATAGACTAGCCATTGGCTTTCAAATGGCGATGGGTGCGGAGGCATCAACTTTTCAAAAATGAAATAACTATTGGTTTTTTAATGAAAGTCATGAACCTGAAGGAATTCAAAGGCTTAAGGCCAAAAGGAAGAGACCACCAAGAAGGGAGCCCAAAGATCCAAATAATTAGTAGAATATAGCCCTGAGGGCTAAAGGAGCTAGAAAAAACAAAGTGTAGAAATAGGCAAAATAGTCCAAGTGGTAAAGGAAGGTGTTGACTCAAGGAATTACTCTAATGGTTGACATAGTATTTAACAAGTGGTCATCAAAGAGTGCAAATAGTTAATAGTGTAACCCATTTTTTTTAACTTTGCTTTGATGAGAAGATAAACCATGTGGATGCCTTGAAGGAGTGGTCTTGTTAGAAGACAAATGGCGTGGCCTATGTTTTCACACATGACATTTAATGTATTTATATGCCTAAAGTCAAAATCAAAGATGACACAGCTTTCTCTTTCAAGGTATTCCTCTTCCCAATACTTTCAGCACACATGGGCCACTTGTCAAAGGGCACCAAAGTCTTTTCCAAAAGGGGTGCCTTTTGCCTCCTCTTTCTCTCTATATATTATAACTTCTCATTTGAGAAAGGATCTCTTGGCTTATAAGGCAGAGTTCTACCAGATTTTACCTTGAATCAAGACATAACATTTTTACCTCCATTTGAGCTTACACTTTTGCATATTTCTATGGCTTTATTTTGTGTTAAGTCATTTTTATTTTATGCTTTCATAGAATGATTCTAGCATGTTTAATGTATTGTGAAGTTTATTCTTTTCCAAGTCTACTAGAAGTGTCTACAATAGAGTATAGGCACATGTGAATAGGCTACCATAGTGTGTCTTAGAACACCTCTGATAGTTCTTCCTCCTTATATCTCTAGAGGACCCCTAGCTCACTGATGTAGAAGAGTTTCTCATATCAAATGAAGTGTATATTAGCTTGTTCTTGGTGAAAAGTGTATGTTAAAGCTAAGTAGATCAAACTTTTTGGTGTATCACCATTTAGTATAAGTTTTATTTAAGCATCCTTCTCCCTTTTCACCCCCCCCCCACATTATTAGTAATAGGAAATCTAGGACCATAGAGATACATCAAAGGGAGCTAGCCCTTATCTAGAGACTCTCCCCCCAATTTTTCAAGGCCCACAAGCAAGAGGGGAGTTTCCATTGTGATGCATGGAAGACAGGAGCTTAGCCTCCTATCAAGGGTGCAATCCACTACATTAATAGTTTTTGGCACACCTAGTGGGACCATGTTTTAACACTCTAAAAAGTTCCAGGATTGGTGTTGGTCTTGTTATAACAGAATGAATCATTAATCTAGCATCAAACCTTTAATTAGGCAATTATGGGACTAGCTTTTATCTAAAGAGTTGAAGAATTTTGGTGTGTTCTTTAACCAACCAACCTTTGGAGGCTTTTCATCAACACTAATGGTGACTCTGAGTTAAATCAGCTTGTTACGTAGTCCTAGTGCCATCAAGAAATCACAGTTTGGTATGTATACTTCCATTGCTTAGAACCATGGGTCTTGTGTTCCTCCATATATTTTTGATCAAGCTCAGGTTGTTCATGGAATCACCTCAGGAAACAATGATGCATATGGTTACGAGTTTTTCCCTTTGCAAGTCCAATATGACCAGTCTCAGCCCTATTATGAGCTATATCAGTCTTATGCCCAGTCTTATCAATGTGTCACTTCTCTTACTCAACCTAATCTCTTTGCCAATCAATCCATTTCCACCTTCAAACAAGCACTATTGGGATATAAAAAATATGTAGTGGAGCTTGACACCAGAAGGGGATATGGCCAAAAAATCCTTGATCATGTCATCAATCAAGTGAGAAACACACTAGATCTGGTTAAGAGTGAATGGACTCCCATTGAAAGAGCCAATTGGGAAAGGCTTATAAATGAGATGTTGGATGTGAGTGGTTTGATTGCATCTTTGGAAGGGAGGCTAAGTATTCATGAGAGGCAACCTTACCAAGTCTATTAACCTACATACCTGCTGCCCTAAGTTTCATATCAGCCATACTCAGTTCTTGCTCATGAGCCAAGTCAAGCCTATTAAAGTCCTTTCCCTAATCATGTTGAGGAGAGTTCTAAAATAGTAAATATTATGTTTAAGGCCAATCTTGATAAGCACATTGAATTGGAAAATACTCAAATGTAACAGTCTATGTTGGTAGCAGGGGAACTGGAATCCAGAACCTCACTACCATTTCACATTGCAACCCCAACTCCCCAAAAGGAGATGTCCAGTCCTAATATCATGAGATGGAGTAAAGTAGTTGAGTCATAAAACAACAAAGAGGAGAAAGACATTATCCAAGAGTGTGAAATACAAAATGTGGCTAGCCCCTTTTAAGTCCCTCCCACCCTTCCTCAAGAAGCTTCTTGTACTTCATGGCAGCCTTCATGCACTCCCCATCTCTATGATGATTCTTATAAGATCTAAAAAAGACTCTTTCAAGAAAATATATCTAGGTGAATTACAGAGTTGGAGTCCAAAATGAGATTCCTCAGCTAATGTGTGATGGATGGTTCAGACCAAATAGCAGATTCCATGTCTGAACACACCCCATCTACACACCTCCAAGAGAGCTATCAGGCCACATCTGATATAGATGAAGTGTTGGACAAATGGAAGGAGGAGAATCATTCAATTTTAGCTCAAGGATTGCCTCCACTTCCACCTAAGTTTAAATTTTTAGCTTTCAACTTCATCCCTTCTCAAGGAGGAACCTATTTTGAAAGAGGTGAGTGAAGAGGAGTATACTCAGTTCATGATTGATCAGGGAGACTCCATGAATGCAAATGAGAAGGAGATCACCATAGACATCATGGAAGAGCATGGGCAGTCTCTTTTTCATGTTTTGAATGATTCATTTGAAGTCATTAGGGCAGGTTGCACCCTTCTTCAACGAGGCTATGAGCTAACTAAGGGTGAAGAAGGTAGCACTGGGACTCAAATAAGTATGCAAAAAGGCTGAAAGCTTTTAGATTTATCCTTTCAATAGGTTGGTGAACCTGAAGATGATATTTTTGAAGTCATCAAGGAGGAACCTATTTTGAAAGAGGCAAGTGAAGAAGAAAGGATCCAATTTGTAGTTGATCATGAAGCTCTCATGGATGTCAATGAAGAAGAATCCTCATGGATGCTCTTTTTGAAGACATCATCAATAATGAAGAAGACACGAGTCATGCATACATGTAGATGTTCCAGCAATATGAAGAGGAATGTAAGCATGGTGAGCTCTCTCCTCCCTTATTTGATGAACTTCCTTGTTTCTTTGATGAGAAATATGACCATGCCATGGAACTTGAGTTGGAGGAGGATTAGGGGGATGTCTTTGTAGAACTGAAGACTCTATCCTTTGAGCAAGAAAAGGGGAGGCTTGTCTATCATGAGGAATGCTTTAAAGGAGAGAGCCTTGAATAATAAGGTGATGTATTATGGGATGAGCAATCAGTTTATGATCTCATTTCAGACATCACAATAGTCACCCTTATTCGAGAAAGCCATGAGGGAGTAGATGATGAGTTTTATAGGGTCCTCAATGAAGTTAAAGGGAATGAGTCAAACCATAATGCATGTCAAGGGGACTATGCATATCAAAGGGCTTATGGTGACAAGCTAGTAGCCATAGATTTCTTGGTAAAACATGCCAGCATGAAGGACTAGTATTTGACAAGATTCCAAGAGAAAAATGAATACATATATGTTGGAAGCATGTTTGACCCTGATCCACTCAGATGCAAGCCAATCAAGGTGGCAGGAAAGAGGAGAAGTTCACCAAATCTCCATTTCATTCAGCCAGTTGTCTAGCACCATAAGTTTCCTTGCCATGAAGGAGACTTAAGAAGTTTTCCCTTTGATCCAGGAGGGAGGAAAATATACCTGGTTAGGTGTATATAGTAGTTTTCTTTCATTTTTCTTTCCCTATTTTCCCTAAGTGTTGTTTGCACAAGTAGTGTTATTAGCCTTGTGTGTGTTTTCCTTTGTGTTTTGGGTAAAAGCTTCATGATTGATTCTTGGATCTATCGGGGCTATTGCTATATTTTTTTAAGTTGCATTATGAATTTGTGCCCAGTGGAATTTAAGTCTACTAGATTTTGATCATAACAGGCATGCTTCCCTTGGGAATTGCCAATTTGTTGACCATTTTTGGTCCAGTAAGCCAAAATCAGTCTCTTTCTTCCCCTATTGTTCTAAGCTAGTTCAAATTTGGTTTGCACAAGTCTTTTGGTAGAAGATGAACTAGTTCAAAGAATACAAGGGCTTTTACAAAGCTTCTTCAGAAATTTTTTTTGAAGAAATTCACAAGGCAAGAGAGTGAAAATGATTCAAGACACTTTTCCTTAAGGTTGGAAAAAGTGGTTCAACGTCAAGGTTCAGTGACATGATCTTCTAAGAATTTTTTCAAATTTGAACCTTGAACCATTAAACTATTGAACCATTAAACCATTCAAGAAATGGTTCAATCATTTGGTTCAATTAGTTGGTTCAATCTTTTGGTTAAATCAGTCCATTTAAGAAATGGTTCAATCAGTTGGTTCAATCAGTTGGTTTGATCTTTTGGTTTAATTGGTCAGTTCAAGTGATTGATTTAGATGACTTGGTTTAAAGAGTTGGTTCAGTCAACTTGGTTCAAAGATTTGGTTTAGTTGGTTCATTCAATCAAATGGTACAAATGAATGGTTTAAAGTGGTTGGTTCAAGTGATTAATTAATGAGCAAAACACAGTATTAAACCATTAAATTGTTGAACCATTATTGGTTCAATCAGTTGGTTCAATTGAATGGTTTAATTAGTTGGTTCAATTAGAAGGTTCAAAGGAGTCTCCCAAAGCCTGAATGACAAGTACCCTTGTGGAGGGTAGGGAACATTTGTGAAAGGATCAAAGAGAAGGCTGAAAGGGTAAGGTTGTCTTCAAAAAAGCAAAGGATGAATTTCTTCAGACAAAATGTCTGAAGGAATTCCTTTAGACATTTTGTCTAAAGAAATTTCCAAGTCAAGGAGCAAAAGGATATCTTTCAAAAAGATTATCCATGGCAAAATTTCACAAGAGAAATCCTTCAGATAAAATATCTGAAGGAATTCCTTCAGACATTTCGTCTAAAGGAATGTTGAAAGGCCCGACAGAAAGTGGCAAAGGTAGAGTAAAGATTTCCTTTAGACAAAATGTCTGAAGGATTTCCTTCAGACATTTTTTCTAAGGGATTTGAAGAACAACGCTACCTAATGGACCTTGAAGGGTAAGTACCCTTGCACGGGACTCTTAGTGACCACAAAATGGACCATTCTCAAGGCCCAAAGGGACACCTTCCCTTTGGGGGGTTCCAAAGATAGAAATCCAAAGGAATTAAAAGAAATGACATCCCTAAAGATGTCAAATTTAGGGCAATAGACTAGTCATTAGCTTTCAAATGGTGATGGGTGTGCATGCATCAACTTTGCAAAAATGAAAGAACTGTTGGTTTTTTAATGAAAGGCACGAACCTAAAGGAATTCAAAGGCTTAAGGCCAAAAGGAAGAGACCACCAAAAAGGGAGCCCAAAGAGCCAAAGAATTAGTAGAATATAGCCCTGAGGACTGAAGGAGCCAAAAAAGACAAAGTGCAGAAATGGACAAAATAGTCCAAGTGGCAAAGGAAGGTGTCAAGTCAAGGAGTTAATCCAGTGGTTGACATAGTATCTACCAAGTGGTCATCAAGGAGTGCAAACAGTAAATGGTGTGACCCATTTTTTTCACTTTGCATTGATGAGCAAACAAACCACGTGGATGCCTTGAAGGAGTGGTCTTGTTAGCAAAAAAATATCATGGCCTATGTTTTCACACATGATGTTTAATGTATTTAGATGCCTAAAGTCAAAATTAGATCTGACACAGCTTTCTCTTTTAGCAACTTCCTCTTCCCCATGCTCTTAGCACACGTGGGCCACTTTTCAAAGGGCACCAATGTCTTTTCCAAAAGGGGTGCATTTAACCCTGTCTTTCTCTATATATATTGTAGCTTTTAAGGTGGAGCTCTATCAGATTTTACCTTGAATCAAGACATAGCATTTTTACCTCCATTTGAGCTTACACTTTTGCATATGTTTATGGCTTTGTTTTGTGTTAAGTCATTTTAATTTTATGCTTTCATAGAATGATTCTAGCATGTGCAGTGTATTGTGAAGTTTCTTCTTTTACAGGTCTACAAGAAGTGTCTACAATAGAGTATAGGCACATGTGAACAGGTTGCCATAGTGTGTCTCAAAACACCTTTGATAGTTCTTCCTCCCTGTATCTCCAGAGGACCCCTAGCTCACTAATGTAGAAGAGTTTCTCATATCAAATGAAGTGTATATCAGCTTGTTCTTGGTGGAAAGTGTATGTTCAAGCTAAGTAGATCAAAAATTTTGGTCTATCACCGTTTAGTTTAAGTTGTATTTTTAGCATCCTTCTCCCTTTTTACCCCCCCCCCACCACATTGTTAGCAGTAGGAAATCTAGGAGCATAGAGATACATCAAAGGGAGCTATCCCTTGTATAGAGACTCTCCCCCCAGTTTTGTCAGGTCCATAGGCAAGAGGGGAGTTTCCATTGTGATGCATGGAAGATAGGATCTTAGCCTCCTGTCAAGGGTGCAATCCACTATGTGAACACACCTTTTAGTCACCAACCTTGTGATCTCTATTTTACCTTTTATCAAACCATGACCTAATTTTAGTTTTGCCTCATCACCTCCTAGTTTAAGGGGGAATACCCTCCTCCCATAATCAAGGAAATCAGACCTTGATCGATCAACGGTTCATTTTTATTATATGGCTTATTGACCTAAATTTGTGAAATAAAAAGGGGCAAAATATAGACAATCAAAAACATCCCCTCGACTGGTTTTTGATGTCAAACTACCTTGGACCTATTCTTGATCTTAAATTAGTTAATCACCTAGTTAAATCACCCATAAAAATACCTTTTCTATACTTTAAGACTCATACACCCTTTTGTCAAACATTTTAAAACATCAACTTAGAACCCATTTTCACCCTTTTGTGCTTAGGGGTATGACTGTCAATGGTCAACCTAACCATCAATGATTAGATTGACTATTGATGATCAGGTCTCTAAGATTACAAAATCATAACTTATAACTATAGGAAAGATAAGCATGGTAAAAATATAAAGTTTCCCATTCACACCTTATAACTTACCATCTCTTCAAATTAGCATCTTTATCCCAGACCAACTTAGCAACTTCCTTCCTCCTCACATACAAACTTTTTGCTATAATTTGAGGGCTCTCAGAAGAGAAAAGGATTTCAAAAATTACATCTTGGTTATCTTGTTTTATTTACATAGGCATCCAAGGTCTTGAAATTCTATTCATGTGAATTTTTAAGGTTGGAGTACTATTATGATGTCCAATTTCATTCAGCTTGTCATTATCTTTCATTTTTCATCATACAGATATTTTACTCTTGTTTTTAACATTTCCCTTCTCCACTAAATATTTTTATCTTGATTAGATCACTTGCACAATATCCCTCACCTTTAAAACCCATATTTATCCTTATGCCCACTTTCTATTCTATCCCCAACTCCATTTCAATACCCTATAAACTTCCATAGTCAACCATCACTAGTTGCATCAATAGTTGTTTGTTACTTAACCATCAATGGTCAAACCAACCATTGTTGGTCATCCTAACCATAATTGATTACCTATAAAGTTAAATAATAAATTGTTATTTTTGACCTCCTCACACCCCACTAGACTTTTTTTTTCTTTTAAACTATCTACAGACTCTACTCAGATCTTCTAGACCTGACCTTGATTCACTTGTGCATGGTATTAACCTATCATACTATATTTTTACTAAATAGGTACACTATTTATTTCTTCCATAAGAATTTATGTTCTTACCAATTTATCACCTTTCATTTCTATTTTCATAACATTCTTATCATTAGGGGAGTGGATTGATAACCATCCAAGGGAGCATTCACTTTTTGTATCTAGCATGTTACTAGGCAGTCGTACTCATCTAACAAATAAGTTGTTTTAGTGTGGTATTATTTCATGTAGTCCTTCCTTTCCAAAAATGAGCTCCCACACTATCTAGCCATTAATGAGTGTAATGTTTAACTAGGTAAACACACCTCATCTGTTGTTTCTCTCTTTTTTCCTGAAAGTTAGAAATAGTAGGAAACAATTACAAGTGTAAGTATGAGGATTAACCAAAAGTTTTGTGTTGAAAATTAGGATTATAGGTTTTTTATAAGTGTGAAAAACCATGAATCATATTTCAAAGATTATTTCATGAGTGATTAAGTGAGGGAAACATAAAAATGAGACCATTAGGGTCAAAATTCTAAAATTGCCTACAAACCATTGGTATGGGATAATTTAAGTTATAAGAAGTTTATTTCTATAAAAATATTTTAGGAATTATTTATATTCCTTATGAAACATGTTTCAAATGTAGATAAGGTGTTTCCAACCAAAAATAGGCACTTGGAGTTCTTTTTCTCAATCGGTACTCTCAAGTTACACCTATAGTCTTGCAAGCCTAGAAAGGTATATTTTCTCACATGGGAAGTTGGAATATAATATGAATGTCTATTCATTATAAATTCATGTAATTTTTTTTTTAATCAAGGTCTTATACTATATGAACAATCATTAAGAGTGTAGAGAGCTAAAAAACTGCCAATACACCCTAGAAGTATCTTGATGACTATTAATGGTATTATAATTGGTTATAATATACATGAATGTTATTTAAAACACATGTATGACATATTAAAATATTTTATGCACCTATTGGAGAAATAATATGGCATGTGTGGAGTGAAATCTCAATAAAAATGGCTTATAAATTACATATCTTTGATTGTTTACATAATGTTTAAGTATTTTAAGCTTTTTAACCATTTGGAGATATCTTATATAACTATTTATAGGTCCCATGACATTAAATAATCCTTTTAGGATGTCTCCAATATTATAATATAGGGTAAAATTAACTAGACCAAGCCATGATGAAGAATATTTTCTTACATACATAGAAGACTAAGTTTGTAAACCTTTCTCAAGGTCACCAAGGGAATAAGGACCTTAAAAAAATATGAAATAATATAAATACATCATTATAAGGATTTATAGGTTGTGAACAGTTTTATTTCAATGACTACATGCATTTTTGAAAGGCTAAAGTACAGGCAGTCTACTGGATCCATGGAGATGATTGATTCCAAAGATAAATACAACCCTTTAACAACTCTCTTGGTCTTGTTGTAAGATTTTACACCTCCATAATATGTCTATTTATGTATTACGATATTTTATGACCATTTAAACCTATATTCAATCTTTGATAATCGTAAAAAGAGGCCTAGAGTAGTCTAAGAGACTAGATACATCAAAAGTCTCTCAAGAGATGTTGTCATAGCTCAACATGCTATAAATAATTCATAAGAGACATAATACACATGTATATCAGTTATTTAATATGGTATATTTTATTTTAAAAGTCTTTTATACTCTTATATAAGACCTACATGGAGTGGACAAGTTGTTGTGGCAACTTTCAAGCACAAGGCCATACCTTTTTATGAGAGAAGTCATAGTTGAAGGTTATAATGGCAGAGATAACATTATTATTAATACTAAGTACTAAGGTTCATTTTCACATGATTGTAGAGGCATTGAATATACAAAAATGGTATACCAAGATTATAAAGAGGTCAAGTGTGACATGTGTCAAGATGTAGATTACTCTTCAAAACCTCAACTTGTAACTCCAATCAATAAAATATAGTTTTAGGTGATGAAACATGAATTATAGGAGTTTAAAATCCACTCATATTAAACCTATCATGGGTTAATCATCAATCAAAGCCAACACATGTTGAATATGAATGATATGACTATTTTCTCCACCTTCTCTTAGCATTTGTAATTGATTTGATGATGGATGAAAGTCATCATGGACTCTTCATACATCAACCTTATCTCTATTTATATTCATTATTATATATATTTTACCTTTAATGGCTTTTAAATGATCTTCCACATGATTATGGTGAAGATCTACTCTTTCTGCATGCCATTGAATCAATGAAGACTACATTTTGCCTTGTTTTACTTCTTTGTTTAGTGTAAAATCATGGATGATTGATTTAGTCATGTTATAATATGGTTATTATTGATTTATTATATCAATATTCTTACCAAAATGAAATTGGTGTCTATTTATAGGTTTTATTTAGTGTTATATCAATTTTATTGCATTGACTAGAAGTGGAAAGCAAACTAGCCCTCATAATGTTGATTTAATTCTTAACCTATCTACAAAACACTAATGTAATAGGGCCAAATCAAGAATTGTGTGACTATAGTTCAATATCATGGTTCATTTTTCACATTAAAATGAGTGAAAAAGATCAAAATGTTTGGTGAATCACCCTTCTTGCTTTCATGTTTCTCTCTCTCTCTCACTTTTCCTTGTAGTTGAGTAGGTGTAGCATTAGTCATAGGTGTAGCATCAAGGTAGACATCCCTCACTATATATTCAATCCAATTTTTTTTCCACCCATAGTGTAGGATTTTTTAAATTATGTTAATTTGGTGAGGAGACCTAAAACACCTCCTTAAAGGGTGAAACTCAAATTTGAAAATAGTATTTGGCATACTTGGTGGGACTATTATGCAAAGAACCTCATTTATTCAAGGAATATTAGTGTTGTCCTCAAATAAATCAACCTTTGGAGGAATTTATAAAAGAATAAATGGTTATTCTAAGATATATATAGTTGGTTTAAAAATTTCAAGTGCCTAAAGAGTATCAATTGGTATGTATTTCAATCTTCCATTTTGTGAAAATGCATCTTTTGTACCTTCATATCCTTCATATCAAGATGATAATATTTATGTATTAACCTCAAGTTTCCATATAACATCAACATATAAGTTTTAATATGACACTTTACCCCCTCCCATACTTGCTCATGTTTCTAATCAACCTTAGAAAAGTTAAGTTCTTTCCAATCATCCTATAAAAACCATGCAAGATATAAGACTTGGATTTGAGAGATAATGTATGGATAATCACAAGGAAAGAGAGTACCATATTCATCAAGAAGAGATTGTGTATTAGCCATATATACAAAATTAGGAGGTAGAATCATTACATAGATATAAAGAATGTATAAGGGAGAAAATGTAGTAGTTGCCCATGAGAGTAAAAAGAATTCAATCCAAAATCCCAAGTTGGAAAAAAGAACCCTTTAAACCTTCAATAGAATTTAATTGATTCAATATTACAAATTTTAGGACTCTAATCCTAGAAAAGAGTCTATTATTTTTCCAAATCCCCCAATTCTTCCTCAATTCCTTCAAGCTCCTTAATCATAGAATTTTCCAAAATTCTCATCTTCTTGTTCGATGCCAATCCAAAATGAAGAGAGGGATAAGGTTGTAAAATCTAAACTAAGAAATATTGCAAGTTTTTTTATCCCTCCACCCATACCTCAAGTTTTATTTTCTCATTAAGGATAAAAAAATATCAACATGTGGGAGGTTGATTTCTAAGTGGAAAGAGAAGAATGAAACATCCCTAACATATGTTTCTTTCTCTCATTTTAAAGAATTATTAAATGAAAATAATACTTACAAATATCAAAGTTTTCTTAATGCCTCTTTAATCCAAAATCCCAATCAATAGGAACCCATAATGCCCTATATGCCTATGCCACCAAGTGGAACCTCTTGCCCTACCACCATCAACCATTTTGAAGGAGGACATGTTTTATGGAAGGAAAAAGACAAAACATCTAGGTGAATAGGAGAATTTGTCAAGAGAGGATGATGAAGACATGACCACATGATAGCATTCTTGGACCAAGTACCTTGGTTACAAATGTCAAATATTCATACCACTGAAATGGAAGAATTAGACTTAGAATAAGAGAACAAAGAACATCTTGATGGAGAGAGGTAAACTCTCTCTAATAAAAAATGTAATCAAAGGCATGATCAAGAGTTTAGTTGGTTAAATAATCTTATATTTGGCATAGAATAAGATCATGTTGTATTATTTGAGGATAAAAATCAAATGTCAATAGTAAGTGTACCTCAATAACTCTACCATGAAGATGTTCAAGTGGTGGATATAATAGGTGTACAACTAGACATTTTTTAATATTTTACTAGTGACCAAGGTAAAGAAATCATTCTAGATGAACTCCTTTGTTTCATTGAAAATATTGGTCAAAGAGAAGAAAATCAATCTTATTATCATAATCTTAGTGGAAAGGAAGGTAAATTTTAAACAACATAGATCATCTCTCATGATCAAGAGGAAGCTAATCAAGGCAATCATTGTTTGCATGGGAAATTTCACACTTTTATAGACCTAATGGATCATATTAGACATAATGAGAATGGTAATCTTGAATAAGAAGACCAAGTTATAGTTTAGAATGAAGAATGTATTAATTAATACATATTGGTTTATAATCTTATTGAGACTCATGAGTAGGATGAATAGGTTCAAGATGACATGGCTATAATTAGTGAGATTCTAGTAGTGGTTTCACAAGATGGCAGTCCTAAACATGGGATAAACAAAGTCTCAAAATAAGATGTAATTATTCCTAGTAGACTTTAAGAAGTTATAAGTGAGTACCAAGAAGGTTTTGATTACTTTTGGAAGCAATAACTTGATTTCATTAAATATATTAAGATCATATGTATGCCTACATCTCCTAGTAAAGACATTGATGGGGTGGTTATCAAGATTGGAGAACACGCTTAAGAGGAGATTGATCAAAACATATCTAAAGAAGAACTTGATGAATCTAGAGAATATTTGTTTTGAACTCTTTGTGTTAAATATTATCATTTATTAAGGGAGAGATAGTTGATCATTATCTTTGATTATTGAACTTTGATATTTAATGTTGTCATTGATGGCAAAGGTTCTAATGATGATAATTTGTTCTTTCATTAATGTCAATCTAATATCATAGATGTCAAAGGTTCTTGTGTACATGAATGGTCAAGTAATCCTTGAGGAATTTTTATAAATGAGTTCTTATTGCCATCACAGTGAATGTTGTTTTTGTATGAGAGCTATGATGAAAGAATATTATTTGAATAATGTTCTGATATCAACTTGAGTGAAATAATTAAGAAGTAGCATGAGTGAGTATAGATAAGTATATCAAATATAAAGAATATTGTAATGCTTTTTCTAGACCTTGTGAGATGGTATTTTTAGGTGACATGATGAAATGAGTGAGGTTCGAAGAAGAAACTATGTGCTCTAAAGATATGTGTACATAGTTACAAAGATGCTCTGAATGAGATATGAAGATGATAATGCTTTTAAGATAATGCCCCAAATGAAACTTGATAGTATTTGAGCATGATAAAGGATATTTGAGCTTGTACACGAGATATTTAGGACCTTGTGAATGATAAAAGGTAAACTCTAAAAATCTATGTATGCAAATCTGAATATGCTACAGTCAAGCTCTTAAGGTATGTAAGTAGGTCTAAAGATATGTAAGTATCTCCAAAGAAGTTTTATTGAAGTTATAAATAAAATTGATTATATGAGATGGATTTAGACTACACAATAGGAATTGAAACATAGGAAATATTTAAGGTAAAGTCTACAGGGTGGATAGAAGGTCATATTCAAGTCATAATAAGACTTGTAGGAAAGTAAGAAGAGAGGTGGTGGCTAGATGAGGTAACAAGATCATTTTCCATGACATGGGTGAGTAGGTGAATATTGACAGAGGTGATTCAAGTTTTTAAAAGTATTTTCATGAATATTTAGATCAATTTTTGCAAAAAAAAGGCTTGAAAATTATTTCAAGGTTTTTCAAGTGCATAGAATGAAGAGTTGTCTACTTGATAAAGTTTTCTCAATACTCACTAGCACAAGAAAAATTTACATGAGAATCTAAGATATTAATGAAATATTAGAAAGGTCTCTATCTCAAATTTAAAATCATTATATTTTATAAAGAGGAGCTAAGTTTTATGAATGATTGTTAAGACTTGAAGTTAGTATAAACCCTCATAAAACCCTAACAAGGACCTGATATTGAATACATTTTTATAAAGAGATTATAATGGTTTTATATGGTTATAAATCATATTGGATTTTGAATTAAACTCTCCCCTTAATCTCCAAGTGTGATTGGTTTCTCAGGTGAGTGAGAAGTTCATATAGAAAAGTGTTTGTATATAGAACATTTGATGTAGTAAATAATGTTGATTGGGTCAAATTTGTTAAATATATGAAGATCAAAGTGTGAGAATTTTAGTTTTTGTTCATGAATATTTTTAGATAGGTTCTAGATCTTAGGTGTTCAAAGTTAGTGATCTAAGTTATCTAGTCGCTAATAGACCTAATGGTGCAAATAATAAGGAAATTAGGTAGAAGTGAAAAGATGTTTCCTAATGTGTTTTCATAAAAGAGTGATGAAATGAAACACATGATGTTGTTATTTGGATATTTAATGATCTATCCATTTTTTTTAGAAGTTTGGAAGTCTATTTAAGAGGTTGAAACATTTAATCCAAAATGGCTTATCTAGATAAGTAGAGTCTGTGAAAGAGACTATTAGAAGATTGTTCTATAAGACCAATAGTCTTCATTAGATCCAATGATATGATTGAGTTTGTTATTAGGATGTTATAAGATCCTATCCATTATTGAAATCCCTTGAATATGTTCATGTTTTCTTGACTATGTTTTAGAGTAAATTGGTAGTTTTGAGTGAACATCTTGTAGAGACATGTTAGAGCGTATTTACCCTAAGTTGAAGCATTGGATGAAGATGGTGATGACCCCAAGGTGATGAAGTTTTTGAATATGTAATTTTTTTCCATGGTTTTTTGAAAAAATTGTGTATTGAAAGAGTTTGCCAAGATCTCTGAATAATTTTCATGCAATCAAATTGAATCATGTGTGACTACGTGAGATCTATAGAAAACACATGATATTTACAATAATATTTGAAATCCAAAATGATATGATTGAATTATTCATTAACATTCCAAAAAGAAAAAGTGGGGTATATATAGAGAAAATTAGGGAAACATAAGGAAGCCTCTAATTAAATAATTAAAATAAAATATAATTATCTTATCAACCCTTTATAACTAACCTAAGGAAGCTTAGAATAAACATACGACCATGTAGGCTAAACCTAATGGGAAAAAACACTACACTAACACCCCCCATTAAGGATAGCTTAGGTGAGATGAGAATTGGGTCCCGGCATTAAAATCCTGATGAGGTACCCAAGTACATAGTGATGAACCTCCATAGGAGGAAGAATAAGGTAGCATGGCCCTAACCCCAATGAGAGCTCATAGATGAACAAATTTACTCTCTATGAAAGGCTGGGTCATAATATGTACAATCTACTTTGATGTTGGACAATATCTAATATCAATGAATTACTCATTGATAAGCTCCTAGATGAAATACATGTGAATCTCTATGTAGTTGGTCCTTTGATGGAGAACCATATTCTTGAAAACTTAGATAGTGTTTTTGTTTTCATAGTAGATGATTTTTTTTCTTATAAAATTAGAAACCAAACTTATAGAGAATCCCTTAAAGTCAGATTGATTCAGTGGCTACATTGATAGCCCCTCTATATTATGCCTCTATAGATGATAAAACAATTTCATGTTGATTCTTCCTTGACTAACTTATTGGACCTAAACCAAGTGAGAAACTCTAGACTAAAGTGTACTTCTAACTCAAAATATTTCTAGCCCAATCTAAATCTATGTATCTAATCAAATCAACCTCTAATCCTATTATGTAATGTATCCCATAGTTGTGTGATCCCTAAATGTAGTGAAGAATCCACTTTGATACTTTCCAATGAAACTCATGTGGCTCTTGCATAAATTGAGAGACATAACCACCTACATAGGATATGTTAGGTCTAGTGTGTGTGAGATAGATAAGAATACTCATGAGTTACCGATACGATGTTGCATCAATGAGTGGTGTAGGATAATCAGCCTCAAGCTTCACATGAGACAAGAAGGGAGTAGGATCTCAATTATAATTAGACATGTTAAACCTCATAAGAAAATCAAGACAATATTTGGATTATGATAAATTTATCCCAAAATCTAAATGAATCATTTCAATCTCAAGAAATTAGTGTAGCCATCCCATGTTTGTCATTGAAAATCTATCCAAAAGTGTAATTTTCACTATTGAGATGGATGATCATGAGATCCCTATAATTAGTAAGTCATCCACATAGAGAACTAGGATCAACAGAGAATCATTCTACCATAAATGTAGACATTTGGATCTAAGTGACATTTAGTGAACCTAACTATAAGGAAAAAAGAGTCCATCTTGGCATACCATGCCTAAGGAACCAAGGAGGTATTTGAGTATGTAGATATATTTCTTGAGTCTATAGACCAAGGAGGTATCTTCCAAATATCCTTGTGGTTTCTCCATATATATCTCTTCCTTGGGGTCACCATGTAGAAAAACACTCTTTACATCCATCTAGTGAAAATCCCACCGATGTGTGACTGTGATGGCTAGAGTGAGTCTTATAGACATCATCTTGGCTACATGAGCAAATGTCTTAGTGTAGTCTATGCCAAGAACTTGAGAAAAACCCTTTTCAAGTAGATGAGATTTATACTTATCAACTAACCCATTTGCACCATACTTGGTCTGATAAACCCATTTACAATAGACAATTTTTTTTCCTTTCAAAAGAGGGACCAAGTCCCATGCTTTGTTCCTAATTAGGGAATTATACTCTTCCTACATAGTAGAATCCCATTTTGGAATGCTATATGCCTCATGAAAGGTTTAAAAATCTAAGACAATTTCCAATTAGGCATGTGAAGTCCCCTAAATCTATGATCATGTCCACCTTGTATTTGATGGATTTCCAACCCATCCTCTGGCACTTTGTAGTGTTTGTCTAGCCCAAATTAGACCAAAATTATATCAGATTGGAGAATCAAGAGGTGAGTTCTCATCATCTATAGTGTGAGTGTGAGATGGAGTAAGAAAATCCTCATCACTTATCTCATAACTTGAACTTTAAGAATAATAAGAGTCATCCTCATCATCAGGAGGATCTTGAGGTGGATCTACATCACTATCAAAAGTGGAATCAATGTCTAGTGAGAATTTTGAAGAGTCTAGAGTGCCATGATTGTGTTCAAGTGGGCCCTCATGGAAATTGAAACTCATTTCATTGAAAAAATCATGAGTTTTAGGATGGAGAAGCCTATATCCCTTAACACCCTCTACATACCCCTCAAAGATGCAAGACTGACTCTAAGGGTCTGTTGCCTTGTGTTTCTTCTTGGGAACATGGGTCATTGCTAGTGATCCAAACACTCAAAAGTGATTTACTGCAAGCTTATGACCATACCATGATTAAAATGAGTGATTCCCTTCAAATATTTGAGTGTAACTTGGTTCTAAATGTAACATACATAGTTGATTGATTTATCCCAATACTGAGGATCAAGAGACTTTGATTAAAGCATATAGTTTGCCATTTCCTTAAAGTTATGATTCTTGCATTCAGTCACACTATTCTACTGAGGACTATATGGAAATTTGTGTTGCATTTGAATCCCCTCTGATGTGCAAAACTGATCAAACCTATTTTTGATATACTCTTTTCCATTTTTAGTCCTTAAGATCTTAATGGAACATGCAAACTATTTCTCCATAAGTGCCTTGAAGTCCTTAAAGTGATCAAAGACCTTAGACTCTTTTTGAGAAAAAACACTTAGGTGTAACTTAAAAATTAATTGATCAATGTGAGCATGTATCTTGTCCTATTGAATGAAGGTTTTGGAAATGGTCTTGCTAAGTCATTGTGGACTATCTCCAGCTTATGTTTAACTCTCTTTTCTTTGCCCTTGTCATATTTCTCTTCTAGATGCTTACCAAGAATGGAACCATTGCATAGGCCATCCAAGAATTTGAATTTAGGAAACCCTAAAACCATGTCATAATTACTAAGTTTCTCTAGGTAATAGTAGATTAAATGGCCAAACCATTCATGCCATAGTTTGCTCACTCCATCTACATGAGTAAGTAGTGTAGCTAAGGGCTGATCTAAGGCAAATTATGAGAAGGTATATAGCCTAGACTAATGATTGGACTTCCGTTAAGTCACTATGGTGTCACTATGTAGGTCCTTCATGACCACTAAATCAGGTGTGAAATCAACTCACTTCCCTACACCTATGTGAGTGATTTGATATACTAATAGAATATTGGTGGATAGTGAAGGAACACATAGAACATCAGTAAAGGTACTATCACTTACTTATACTAATCCTTTAGTAATGACTTCTACCAAAGTGTCATCACCCATGAGAATTGAAGGCACAGAACATGGATCTATTTCTAAAAATAGATCCTTTGAGGAGGCCATGTGTAAGGAAGTACCCAAGTCAATAACCCAAGTTAAAGGCTGAGAAGTTATAGCAACAAGTGCCTTGCCCTTGTTTTTACCCTTTTTTATCTTCAACCTTTGTATAATATTTTGATGATATGTCATAAGATAAATATTCAAGAACACTAATGTTATTCTTCTCAAGCATCTTAGTCAAGGTGTCAATCTTCTTTTTCATGCATTGAGATTCATCATGCCCAAGTTTCTTACAAAAGTTGCATTTGAGTTTCTCCTTATTAGGTTTCCCACTTGAGGATGACTCATTTTATGATACCTTTAGTTTGTCATCTAATTGTTGATTATTATTATGTTCATGATCAATTTTAGACTATTTCTTCTCCTATTTGCCACTACTAGAAGGCTTCTTCTTATCTTGATTTACAATCAAGGTATGTGATTTTGAAGACTTCAGTGTACCCAACTGAACCAAATTATCTTTCTCTCAAGTCAAATTGGAAACAAACTAATCAAATGATGGTATTTTCTAAGTGGATCTATGTGCACATTTGGTAGCATGAAATCTAGAGACAAAAACTGAATAATCATGACCTAGTTTTGCAAGCATAGATAAAATCAACTAGTCATGTATTTTATTGATTCCACATTGCTTCAAATATAGTCTTAGTGATTTAAAATTTTTAAAGAAGTATTTTAGGGTGTCATATTCACCTAGGATATATGTGATGAGCTCATTCTCTAGTTATGAACCCTCATGATGTTTTCTATTCCAAAAAGCTTGTCCAAGATTGCCCAGACTTTGTTCAGAGTTTTTGCAAATTCAACATGAAACAGGAGGTTGAGAGACATTGATAGACATATAAACCCACATGCCTCATCACATTTATTTTACCACTTAACCTTTTCTACATTTGTAGATGGCCTAGTTTCCTCACCCATAGTAATTTGATATAGTCCTTTACCTCTAAAAGTGAGTTTTATTTTGGACTTCCATTCTAAATAGTTAAATAGTGTGAGTGGTTTGATGTTTTGATCCATTAGTGAAAATTAGAATGAGACAAATTAAAATATTGAAATGAAAGGAAAATAAAAAATCACATAGTATAAGTACCGCTTGAACTATCAAGAATACCCTCATAAAGTTACAATGCACACATACTCAGTCTTAGACATTGGGCACAATAAAAAATGTGTATATGATCAATTATTGTGAGAAAATATTAGTGGAATGTCAGGAACTACCGATAATGCATCTAAGAGGAAAGGTATAAATGTTTGAAGAGATTTTTAAGCTATTACACCATGTGAAAAATGGATGTTACAAAATTCCTGAAACAATGTCATCAATACATAAAGCTCAATAAAATATGCACTTTCAAAAAAATTGGCACCCAAAAAGGAGCTACAGATTGAATGTTATAGCACTTACTAGTTCTTACTCCCACATATTCATTGAACCTTTCCAAAATTTGAATTTTTTCATCCAAAAATCTAAATAAGGAAATAACTTTACTCTATTTCTTCATTACCTTTCACCTAAAATTTGATGCATCCTTGAATGTCATGTAGGTTTGTGCAATTGCTTGACTTTAGGTTCTTGTAACAGTATTAATTATAAAAGGTAAGGAGTATAATCCCTTTGAAAACTCAAATGCTTCTCCTAGTGTAATTCAAGTTCTTGAAGGTGCATTACTTCATATTTTTGTAACTACTCTACTTCAAACTCTTTGACATGTAAGACTACCTAGAAAACATGGATTAGTCTAGCTAGTACAAATAAGGTTCTTTCAACTACTTTACTTCAAAAATAAATGAGTAATGAGTAATTACCCTTGGAAAAATTGGATTAGTCTTCCTCAATGTATTTCAAATTCTTCAACTTGCATGACTTATTACTTATAAAGCAAGTAATGAGTAATAATTAGTCAACCTCCACAAACTTGAATGGGTCTAGCTAGTGTTGATCAGGTTCTTAGAGAAGTAAGATTGCCTTTAAATATTGAATTAGTCTACTATCAAGTTGTCACACCAAAAAACCGTGATTAATTGAAGTAGTCACCCACCAAAAACTTGATTACTTATAAGTAATTGTGTTGGAGAAGTTAAAGTACTCTGAAAGCCTGATTTGCTTAGGAATCAAGTAAATACCCTCTGATAACTTGATTACTTCCAAGTAATTGCATCTTGACAAGCCAAATGAGTTGAAAAACATGATTTGGTCTATGAAGAGTAAATCAAGGTTTGTAGGCTGTATTACTTCATCTATATGGATGTCTGATGATATGGAAGAAATGGATTTTCTAGAAAATCTATGAAGTTTCTCAAAAAACTAAGAACAACCCATTTTAGATCTCAAAAAACCCAAAAATTATATCCAAATGTATTTTTCATAAAAGGAATTTTGACATGAGTTTCAAGGTAGAGTAATAAAATGCCTCTAATGTCAAAAATGGTGGCCAAGATAGAAGAAAAACTAGCAGGGTGAATGCACTGAGGATCTTATCAAGGAGTCTAATGTATGAGACTATCAAGATAGCTCTAGTAATATGAAAGAGTTTGTCAAGATCTCTAAATAGTTTTTATGAAATCAAGTTAAATCCTATGTGACAGTGTGAGATCTCTAGAAAACACATGATATTTTCAATAAGCTATGAAATCAAAAATGATATGATTGAATTCTTCATTAACCTTTCAAAAAGGAAAAGTGGGGTATATATAGATAAAATTAGGAAAACATAAGAAAGGCTCCAATTTTACTAATTAAATAATTACAACAAAAGATAATTATCTTATGGACCCTTTATAACTAACCTAAGGAAGCTTAGAATGGCCATATGACTATGTAGGTAAAACCTAGTGGGAAAAAGCACTACACTAACAAGTATATGCCTCAATTGTTCAAGACATAGTTTCTATATATGCACAAGCCTTTTATGAGTAGTGATTTAAACAAGGGTTCAAGTGGTAATTGGACCTAAAAGGTAATATAAACCCAAAGTGAAGTTGGATAAAGGCTATTGGAGTGGTGTATGACTTTATTTTTTCATGTGAGGTGTTTGGATATGCTTCAAGAAAATATCAAAGGGTAACATGTTATTAATAAGGCCTATTAGGTCTCTAAAAGCCTAAAAAATGAATAAGGGATGATTTATATATGGCTGACCTATTGTATTGATTGATTCATGATTAAGGGATGTTATTTTGATATGCTAAGACCTATTCATGGCTGAACTACGTTATTTAAATATTTATCTAACCTAGAAGATTATGATCAAATGACTTGTACAAAATCAAGGCACTTAAGAATATTTTATGTGTGCTTGGAGAGAACGCCAAGGGTTTGATTAGAGAAATAGAGCATAAGAAGATAAGAGAGTGATATAGATCATTTGTGAGTAGAAGTGGACCATGCAGAACATTAGATAAGTGTTATTAATATCTAACATCAGTTCTATATATGAGGATCAAGGTCAAAAGACTTAATAAAGATATGAAGATGGATAATTGAGTGAATAAGGTTGAAGGCCAATTTAGGAGGGATATAAGAGAGTGAAAATCTAAAAGAGAAGATCATCATCTAT
Organism: Torreya grandis; assembly: GCA_037957365.1. Taxonomy (NCBI): domain Eukaryota; kingdom Viridiplantae; phylum Streptophyta; class Pinopsida; order Cupressales; family Taxaceae; genus Torreya; species Torreya grandis. Next base: position 2,164,682 of record JARHVA010001412.1, read on the forward strand.
TTTAGAAGAAACAAGGGTTTCTAAAGTTGATCAAATAATTAGGTGGCTGAGTTGGTGTTGAATCATCTAAGGGGTTAGGGGTTATGGTATCATTATAATTTGGTGCTTGCTAAATCCAAAGGGGTGATTTTTAAATTAGGGGTTGGTAGTCCTTGTTGGCTTGGTGCTCAGCTAAAGACTCTCTCAAGTTAGTTCTTTATATATTGGATTTGCTGCTCTAAGTTGAGTGGGTGTTAAACTAAGGTTTCATTTATTGCTTTATAGGACTATAGTCTAATCTATGTTTTAGTGGGTTTTATTCCCTTTTAGGGTTCCCATT